>JARJCX010000056.1:600000-911498 GCA_029282285.1 Mycena rebaudengoi
CGGGGTCAAAGCTGCGGGTGGCTGGGGTGCGGGTGTTGATGGCGCTGGCTGTGGACGCTGCTCATCTCGGACGCGGTGGCGACAGTACACTACCCCACCTTATCTATCGACGCTGCATATGGGGTTGGCGGTGGTGTCGGCGTTCAGTCCGTGCGAGCTGTCCAGTCGAGTCGTTTCCCCGCTGCCTTCGCCGTCTCGTCCCACCTTCGAGGACGGAACTGTAGGACGGGCGCAGGAAGCGGGAATGGATGGGAAAGTTTCGTCCTCCAGACTCTGCTCATACGTGGCGTTGACGCTGTATGCAAGTGGGATGAGATATGGACACTGCCGGTGGGGATGGCGCCTGCGAGGTAGAACAACTGAGATGCATTGTCGACGTTGGCGGCGGTCGACGTTGCAGAGAGGGCGCCGACGGAGAAGCGAGCACATGGCGTCGGTGCTGCGCTGCCCCTCCCCGACGGGATGGATGTCGAGAGCCGGGTGGTGCGGGTCGGCGCAACCGGGTGTTGTCGGTCCCGAACGCTGAGGAGATGGGGGTGAGTGGAGTCGGATGGTGGTCGTGGACGACATCGGGACGTGGACGGCGCGTGCGAGTAAGATTGGGAGGAGTGGAGAAAGCGCATTGTGCTATGCTCCTCAGGGACGCGCCTCTCATCATTCGTGTGGCTTATCCGCTTGGGGTCGAATGTCAGCTAGGTCCCCATATCCTCGTAAACCTCCACGTCACAGCCAGATCCGCCGTGCTTGCCGATTCCAAAAGAAAAAAACCCCGCGCCAACAGGTGGAAGAGACACCAAGGGGGGGGGGGGGACGGGGACGGAGGTTGCGCGATGGACACGCCAATACACTGGCGGACAAGTTACAACGCTATACATGCGCACCACCGTCATCACCACACCCACGCGCGGCACACGCACAGGGCATGCACGCCGAGCGCGACTCGTCCATGACGGTCACACACACCATCGCCGCGAGAGCAGCCGCCCACGCACGATACCCAGGCGCTAACCCCCACAGTGTTGTGCACGGAAACCAACATGGCGTAAATCGCACACCGTTTGGCGTGCGGGACGACAACAGGCCACGCAGACACCCCCCCTCCTAGCGAGCGTGCGCTCATCAGACCTGCGTCGCATGCTCAAGATGGACGACGCATACGAGGCACACACTCATCAGCCTGCTCCGCCGGAGGCGTCACGCGCCACAGCCCTTCCCAAAAAACTCGAAAAAATGCGAAAAAGAAAGGCGAAGAGCAGAGGAGGGAGGAGGAGGAGGAGGAGGGAGGAGGGAGGAGGAGGGAGGACGAGGACGAGGACGAGGACGAGGACGAGGGAGTGGAGGAGGGGGGAGGGAGCACGAAGCGATGCATGCGCCTAGAAAGAACACGAACAGAGGGACTGAACAGCCGATACACACCCAACGCCGAGCCCAACCTGCACCCCAACACCAAAACTCGCCTCCGCCGCTGGAACGCACCCCAAACGCGGTGCCTCAGCCGCGCACAGTACACCTGCTCATAGCCGGAGCCGAGGGGGTCATCGTCTCCGTTCTCTGTTGATGAGCTTGTCACTGAGGTTGTTGTTGCCTCATTCCCCACTGCAGACGACGCGGTTGCTGCGCCTGTAGCCCAGACAAGGCGGGTAGATGAGACGGTTGGTCACCTGAACGCAATACCGTGTTTTGAATATACGGACCTTCGTAGAACAAGAAAATTGAATGTAAAAAAACATTTTGGAAGAACTGGCTTCGTGTGGTAGCCTCTCAGAGTCCCGAAAGTTCGTCGGACACACACGGGGGGCGGTGAGAAAAAAGCTGAAAAAAAGTCAGAAAAAGTGGCTGAGAGAGAAGAATTTTGACCAGAAAAGAAGTAGAATGTCGAATGCTCATCCACCTGTGGGTGGCCGGCTTCACACATGTCGTGGGGGGCGTGCTGGCTTGGTGCTGGCAGAAAGGAAGAGTGTCACGGTTTAGTCACGACGTGACTCCATCACACCTGCCCACTTGGGACAAATCAGGAATAGAGCAATGGTGGTCGTATACAAGATCCACGTACTTTGAACAAATTCTGAACAGACAAAAAACGTTACATATACAAGTCAAAATTGCACTTGGTGGTTTGGGGCAAAAACCAATCTCCCACAATATCAAGAAATCTGCAAACGGCGACGATGAGGGCCAGCGAACCTTCCTATTGGACTGCTAACATGATAAAACATCTCAGGTACTTTAACCGAGTCCGGGTATACCCAGGTTTCGATAGTAGGAAAGATTTTTAAAAAAATTACAAAAAGTGCCTGTCCAGAGTAGAATCTCACTCTGAGACTTCGGTCGGGTTCGACTTGAGTCCTAGAATGTACCTTTTTTTTTATTGTTTCTCATTAATAGAGGTTCGGTAGTCTTTCAAGAGGTGTATAAAAATATATTCTATCCTCTTGTGCAACCCGAGCCGTGGAACGATCGTGCATTGATGCTTTCCTCCGACTCTAGACAATCCGATTCGGGAACTTTTCTGATGTGTTTGCGCAGTGCAGGCAGGGGCTCTGGAAACTGCATGATTTACTTTTTGGAATGCTGTATGACATTGGAAAAATACAATGAGTGGCTGAAAATGGGGTACCCGATGGGTGCACACAATTTTATCGGGGGTAGGTGATCCGGCCGAAATAACACTTTCAACAATTCAGCACCTACTTTCTGGCGTCGCAACTGTAGACAGAAATAAAAAATACATTCGACTCGAAAGTGACCTCGATGTGGAAGCTGTTATAACTACGAAACGGCGGGGGCAAGCCGACTAGCATGACTGATGTAAATTTGATCCGTGGTCCAGGGAAGGCAACATGGGGCCTAGTAAACGCAAGGTAAGCGATAGAGTTAAACTGGAGTGTTATTAACTGCTTCCTACATGCAAATAAGATACAACCTTGCTCGGAAAGGCTGGGAGGGAAGCAAAAACTCACTTTCATATAAAACCGTTATTCTAAGGTAAGGAGGTCAATAGAAGTCAGATATTGGCTCGATAAAAAATTCCCTGCAGTATTGTCATTTGTCGCACCACGCTGAAGCTGTCGAGAAGCAAGGCAATGAGCGGATTTCGTGTTTTGTACCAAATCTGAAAATTGATAATTAAATACGAGGGAAAGGGAGGGATATATCAATTCTTGTCGAGTGTGATGAGAGCCACCTACCTGTCCCTGAGCACTTGTACTGAGGTGCATGGCCAATCAATAGAGGAGAAAAGCAGGCCACAACCGGAACGAAACCCGGCACAATAATGCATCAGGAAGAGACAGCGCATTCAATTCTAAGGGCCTAAACTATGTTTATTTAGAATAAGGACACATACGCGGAGTCTGGAAACGATTAGCGAAGCGGTCAGCGTGGCGCGAATAAATTCGGCGAAATGCGGAGCAAATTTAAAATGATCTTAAGAGGCCCCTGGGAGCCCGGAAAGGGAGGGAAATGTGGGATAGTGCAAACGGAGCCTATCCACAGCTTAAATCCCCAGACTGCAAGCACCAAGTAGCAGGGCAGCGGAGGGGGAGCGATTCTGAAGAGGATGAGAAGACGTGATGGGATCACTTCATCATCCGCATTAGGATGAGCGGCGGAGCGCCATCACGCCTTGAGCGCGCCATCAAAAATGCGGGCAACGGCGCCGCCGTGGGGTGCAGGTGGGCGCTGTCAAAAGAGGTGATGGGATGAGTTGATACATCAGAGTGCACCGCTAACTAGAGCTCATGATACATCACAGCATCGTTCTCACTCAGTGCATTCTGATATATCAAATCACCATATACGACTGCCCCAGTGGGCAGAGGTCACCCACCAGTGGTAGCCGATGTCAGTCACCGGTGTTTCCAGTGCGGGATATATTACTGCAAGTGAGTACAAAATTATGGCAACTGATCCACTTCGGGCTCGGCAGTGTCATACTTTGGGATATTCATGCAATCTCACTTCTCTGATGTGTTGGCGGCTTTTATTCAACCACGATGCGTCGGAGGTGTAGTCCTGCCCAAGTCCTGCCCCGACCATTTTTATTTTCCAAGTTGTGGAAGCCCCTGGGCACCGCACGAAGATAGCAATGTGTCTTTACTCTTGCGCCTGCCAAGCTGCTTTCACGCCAACTATTTTTTTTTGTACGTCTGAGATTTCTTTTCAACAATGAACACTGCGGCCACCGAGTCCTCAATGTGTCTGCGTGGCCCAGAGCATTTTTATTTGACTTCTAGAACTTCCCATGAGCTGCATGCGGTAGGAATGCGTGGTATGTCCAATTGAGGTACGAATAGAATCACTACAACGTCTGTCCACTGAGAGACTATGTTCAATTCAACTGTAATTAAACAAACTCACACAAAGCATTAGCGGGACAGCACTGTGATCCTCGAGCGTAGCACCGTTCTTTCCGAGGATGTGCAATGCCTCGTATGTTGCACTCAAAAATCTCACAACACCTTTAACCCCGCATCCTCAATTCAACTTCTGGGTCTCCGAGTGCGCCATCCCATGCCTTCTGTAAACTAAATTAAGATGTATCGTCTATCCCCTGGGAGACCAAACATGCCTTCTCTCATGGACCCCGATATTTCAGTTTCACTGCTTCGGCAAGTCAAAATTTCTCGCGCAAACTTTTTATTGAAGTCCCACCTCACATTCAAGGTTCCTTTAAGATTTTTTTTTCTATGGTTCTGATTTCCACGCGGCACTACTTCCAATTAAGAAACAGGCCCCCAACTACTTCGCATATGAGGCAAATTTTGTCGACCCTGGTAGGGACATTCTTTCCAAGTCTGTCGACCCACGGTGACCTAGGTATTGGAGGTTCAGACTCGAATCACTGGCCCCCTCATCCTCTTCTCTACTTTCATCATCTAAATCATCCATGGAAAGTTCGATGGCTTTGATCGAGGGAAAAGCTGCACGATAATCCGCCTCAGGCAGCGAGGAGCGAGTAACGTGAAGGGAGTCAAGCGAACAGTATGATCTGGAGAGAAGGGAGGTGATAGTGGAAATAGGCTCGATGCCAAGCTCGCGTTCTGAAAATGAGAGATGGCGCAGGGCAGGTGTGGTTAGTGCATTAAGTAGTACTGTACTATTTCGACCAACTGTCCAAATAACGCGTAACGGCATCTAGTGAACTGAACACTTTTGGGTCCCGTAACCGTAACATCGACCTAATGAACACCCCCCCCAAACTAAGTTGCCAGACGGCGTAAAATCAAATTTTCGCGCGCGCCAAAACAAATCCATTTTTAGCACACCCTGCAAGGAATAAGGCAAAGTAAAAGTAGCCCAGGCTCAGTTATCGAAGTAGTTAGTGACCCTCCCACGCCGGGCCATCGTAGCACTTGGCACCGAATTTCTTACCGCGCCCTTGGCACACTGCTTATAATTGTGGGGAACAGTTGGGAATTATTATGGACATTTCACCAATGAACACTTTGGCCAATGAACACTTGAACATCCCGTAACAGGTGCCTTCAACCTCTGAACACCAGGTCCTGTGAACACTAGGGCGTAACGCGTAACACCCCGTGAACAGTTGGTCGAAATAGTACAGTAACCTTTGGGGGTCTTGAAACAAATTGTCACCCAACCCGTCGACGTCGCGTATGATCAATGATTGGAGATGAACCTTGAAGTGGCGGTACGGCCCCTGGAACAATAACATCATCCCATAGGGTACAGCAGAAACTGATGAGGGCGGTAGCTTGTCCCAGAATGGCGACCGCCGCGATGGGTGTCACCATCTCAGCATCAATTCTGGTAAGCTGTGACCATGGCAGGACCAAGGGAGGCGAATTGGATAATGGGCCGAGAACGACACTTTCTGGCAGCTGCGGTGTCTTGCCAAAAAGTATTTTGGGTTCACTTTCTGTCCCATATGTGGTAGGCGCAATAGTCAGATGCCGGAGTAGAGGGAACGGGGCCTCAATCCAGTGATACCCCTGCTCGTAAGGAAGCATCAATTTGACGTATTCCCAGCGCGCTGCATGCGAGATAATGAGGTCTGTGAAAGGGGACAGGTCCGAGAATGTCCGCGTGTCTGACTTTCTCAAAGAAAGAGACAGAGAGCAACGCTTGGAGCGCGAAAGCCACGCTTTCAGCGCCTCAAGTGAATATTTGTTCCAGAGGTATAGCTTGATGGCTCTCCATAACCAGGGCGTATCGAATGCTATCTCTCGCCAATTCCGGCAGGCCTGTCCCAGCAATGCGGGTGAGAGAAGACCGGACATCGGAGGACACTCGGGATAGTCAGGGAGAAAAGCAATGAAGATCTCTGACATGATTTCGGCAGGGAGGGTGAGGACAGGGTATGTGTAGTCCTCAAGTCGCGAGTGCAAGGTCTCGCGCTCGCAATGTACAGCAGGAAAAGATTTTTCGAGATTCAGGATGCAAGGATCTGGCTCAGATATATGGGCGCGAATATCTGAGCGCAAAGATCTGCTGCTCGCGGTATCTTCCATTCACCACAGGTCTAGAAGGCTTGGAATGCCAGGGAAGTGGATGATTGTGGGAGGAGTACTAGCTCACTATTTGGCTTTCAGAAAGCACAAGATAAAATGCAGTGTGGTTGGGAGGTAAAACGAGTCGGAGACGCTTTGGAGACGGTGGTGGGTCAAGAATGATCGCCGCTTTGTCCTTATTGTTTTCTCTTTATCCCTTCGAACTTTCCCGTCGCCTTTCTTTTGCTGCTCAGTCGTGTATGACTCACTGTATGAGGTAAATAGTCCGTATGCATACCAATCAGCCCGTTGTATTTTACCTAAAAAGTAGCCGATTTTAAAATATTTTGAACCACAGTTCAACAATTAAACAGAGTGGCCATACTAATCACCCATCCATCATCCAATGAAGCATGTGGGAGCCGGGGGTTGGAGTCCTCCCGAGGGCGTAACCGCTGAAAACTCTGAACAGTTCAAGAGACGGGCAGGCTAGTTGAATTGGCCTATAGCTAAGCACGAGAACTGTATACGAGCTTGAGGAATAAATATCGAGGTGCAGGTTCTGCGACGCAGCGAACATCCCCAGCAATGCGCTTAAATAGCCTGTTTTTCAGAACCAGGACGAGATCATTTCAAAGGTAAATAGCCCTCGTCGATTAAAGGCAAATCGCTCGCTGTATTTCTCTGTAGCTTGCTGGAGGTTCGAGTCCTTCCGAAGGTCGGAAGGCATTACGGACAAGAGTCTCGTTTTTTTCATATATATTTTTGACCCGCTGCCCTTCCTTTTTTTCTACTTGCGTAATGACAGTTGAGTACAAGTTGAATAGATATTACTCGAGTCAAATTTGGGCTGATCAAAAACGGTCTAAGCGACGGGCCGGTGCAATCCGGGTGGCATTGTCATAATCTCGCGCCAAGGTGTAAAGCCTACGTGGTCCTGTGATCTAAACACTAGTCAATTTCTTAGTTGCCAGCAACTCTATTAACTTTGATTAATCAATCAGCGTCTCAACGTGAATCACTGTTTAAACAATGTTCTGATTAATCATATAAGGAAGGTAGGGCCGGCAAGCGGCAGGGCCCGCTACCAGTGCTTGAGAAAATCACTGTGTAGTATTAAATGTGGATCTACGTAGTAGCTACGTTGAATGACTGTCGGTATAATAGTGAAAGAGGCATATTGATTTGGAAAGAGACAGTGTGTGCTTCACACATGTGTTTGACTTTCTTCTCTGCACTTGGATACATTGTCGAGCGCACGAGGAGAAACAGCGGCTTGTACTGGCTCCTCCGTCGCTATAAATCATTGTCTCCCGCCGGCGTCATTCCCGTGGCTGTCGTGTTTGCGCTCTCTTGCCTCTCATCCAGCTCTGGGCTCGCGCAGTGGGGATGGCGCGGCGTATTGGGGAAGGACATCCATTTAGTCGTCTCGAAAAGCGAGTCCGCAGGCGAGAACGGGCGGCGGTTAGTCTCGGGCGTGGGGGTTCCTACGCGCGTGTCAGGGACACGAATATAAATATTATTAAAGGAGCAGAATACACACGCATAACGTCTCGAAGCTCGGCGCTCCATGCTGCTGGAACTGTATGCCTACAAGTATGTAAATCAAAAAACCTTCACTTGCGCAAGTACAAAACCACCTACGGGACTCACCATCGCCTCCGGAACGCTCCCCGTGTGATAATGCCTCGGCGTCCCTGCTGGCCAAAGTTCGTCAGCAATTCTGAGAACAAAAAAAAAAAGAGTAACCACGCGATACCGGCCCCGGATTCACGCGCTGGTTCTCCACCTCCTGAGGCGCACAGCAGTTCTACTGCGCGTCTGCCAGAAGCTGCTGGCAGCTGCAACTCCGGGTTGTCGCACTTCGGCGTCTCGGTGTCGTCCGTGAGTGCCTATACCATGCTGGCAAGCTTCAGCTGCTATTGTCGCTCTGCAGCTTTGCTGGATACACAAAACGATAAATTGGATGGCGGTGGTAGTGTCGTATAGGCTGTCCCGGTTGGTCAACGGCGAGTCGGGTGTGGGCAGTTGGAGGGCGGTTGATGTGTTCCATTGCTTAGTAATAAAGTATGCGCAGTTCTGCGACGTGCGTTGCGATTCCCCAATGTGTGCTGCAAAGTGGGAGGGGTGCCTCACTGACGGACTTCCACAGACCAAAAAGACACCAAATGGAATATTCAGGGTGGTGCCACAAGCCAGAAGTGTCGGAGCCTCAGAGGTGTCTGTCCAGCGCGAGGAATAGACTACGTTCAAGTACCGGCAAGGATTCCCATTGGAGTCGTCAAATAGACTAGATATAGCGACACCATTTGAACGAGGTGTTGACCGATAGAGAGGAGCAAGTCAGAACTTCATCGACTCTAAGCTTCTTCTTAGCCTTCTTTCCAACGAGACGAACTCGCGATACGAACTTGGGCCGTTGGGTAGAGGCGGTAGTGGGTGGATGGAAAGACACATTTAAAGACGACGAGGAACGTTCCAGAACAAGCCTTACGATGGGCGCTTTGTGCGAGGCTCCAGCCGTTGAGAAGCCGAAGACCATGCAGCCAATGAGAAGGGAGTATTTGTGCTTATGCAAAAACTGCTGACGAAAAATGTAGTTTACTGCGAGTGGCGAAATTAGGGCGCCCTATAGAAACCCGTACCTAAAGGTAGCGGGAATTTTGAACCACTGTTCAGAGGTGAAACAAAAAGGGACAGCATAATAGGATTCAAACCAGCTACCGCAGGGAAAGAACTATTTTGGGAAAGCGCATCATAACCACTGAACCAAGAAGAAGCAGAAAGTAAACAAATTTAAGCGACTACATAGCGCCGATGCATTCACTCTCCCGCCTCATATTCTGGATGATGTCCGCAGGTCGACTCACATTTCATCCGACAACTCTTTTCACGTCAATGTGGGCACGGATCGTCCGAATATTGCATGGTTTGTCCATCACATGAAGGCCGGCAAGAAAGACCTCGAGGCCCTCGATTTTCTCCTTCCGCCCGACGCCTCCGAGTACGACATCATCGAGCTTATACAGTCGATGGTATTTTTCGACAACATCGAGGTTGGCATGGACGCCCTCGAATACCTTCGTACACGTCTTCCGCGGCTGGCACGCGGGCAGATCGCACTCTACCATTCTCGGCGAAGTAAGCGCTCGAAGAGGATTATTATGGAGAAGTTTCGGACGGGGGAAATAAAAATTTTACTGACAACGGAGGCGGCGGGGATGGTATATTTTCTTACTCAATAAATTTTCAAGCAGACTTATTGTTAATTTATACAGGGCTGCGACATTCCCCATGTCGAACAAGTCGTGCAGTTCATGGTGCCGTCCTCATTTTCTATCTGGATGCAGCGTGCCGGCAGAGCAGGGCGCAATATTATCATTGCCGCACGTGCAATCCTTCTCGTGCAGCCTAGCGTCTTCCAGGAGATGAAGGTCAAGGACGGCGATGATCTAACGTTCCGAAAAGCGGTAGAAGAGGGTCTTCGCACTTGGATTGAAGCTACAGGCTGCCGGCGAGAGGTTGCAGATGAGTACTTCAACAGTGGTACCGCCCGCAAGTGTGAGTTTCGCAGGTCTCGATAGCATAGGTAACTGATTTATACATAGCTCCCACCGGCATTTGTTGCGACAACTGTCTTCGTGAGACACACCCAGATCATGTTCTCCTCAAGCAACACCCTAGTCTCTCGTAGACAGACGCTTTAACAAATGAAGCTCGTACCTCGCTTGTTAAAGCAACACCCTCAGTTCAAGCTCAAACAGGCAGCATCAGAGCGGCCCAGCTCTCCCAGCAGTGATACAGAAGACTCCCCAAGCCAGAATCCGGACGCAAATGGCAAGCGCTCTATGCGGAAGGGTTCTGGTGCCGCCAATCGCACCAAAGACCATCTCAAAGGCGCACGCGATCTGCTTACACATTGGCGAGATGAAAAATGCCGAACTCTATATCGGCGGCGACCGTGGGGCCCCGCGACTCTTTTGCCCGATGCTGTTCTCACCCACTTCGCGGTGAGACAGTATCTGCAAACACCCAACGATCTCATAGAGTCAGGATGGAGTCCCACGCACGCGCGGACTCACGGCGTCGAGCTCCTTTCCCTTCTGTCCGACTACGATGCCAAATTTCACTATACACGCTTAGCAGAGATCAAGCGTGTGGCGGATGCCAAGAAGGCCGAAACCGCGAAGCGCCAGAAGCTTGCAAAGGACCTGAAGGCTGCGGAGGCGCTGCGGCGTAAGGCTTTGAAAAGTGCGGTGACACCCAAGAAGCGGGCGTCTCGTGCGAAACCCAAGACACCTGCCGTCGCCGGTCGGAACAATACTCACACCTACCACCATTAATTTCCAGACACCTACACATCCTGCGCCACCCTTTACCTTCCACACTTCCCCCTTTCCCGCCACTCCTTCACAGTCTGCATCACACGAAATACCTCGAACAAATAATCCTCCGTCCTTCCCTTACGCAACTCTACCGGCATTTCCATTCGCAGCCCTTGGAGACTTTGACTTTCAGACCACGGCAGGACCGTCGACGCCTGCCAGACACCCACACCCTTCCTATTATTCCACCCCAGATACGCTCCCTCTTCCGCTATTCTTCCATGACCAATCTGGAGTCCGACTGCCTGTAGCCCCCACATCTTTTTACGGCTCTGCTCTTCCCCGTCCCTTCATACCAGGACACGTATCGTCTACACCTGGTAATCCTCCTTCACAACACGCTCAAAATAACCCTACTACTCCGCAATTTTCGCCTTACTTACATCCTTCTGCACCATACAATTATAATATGTCTCCATAGACACAACTTTAAATAATCCCCCTCTTCCGCTGCTATGTGCCCTTCACAAATCCCAAAACTAATTTATGCTCGCTCTCCTACATGCCATGAGTTCTCCCAAATATTCTTGACTTGAGAGGTAGACCCATGGCAGGATGGTGCGACGCTCCACAATGAACTCCGGAAGTACCATGTGACCTGTTAATTCACTTCCGAGGACAAGTCCGACAACAAGGGTGCTAATAAAATATATTCCGCATTTTCGGACCAGTCCTCCCCAGTCGCCCTCTCGTGTGTCCGGCGTAAAAACCATGCCTCTATCGTTTTCAGTCGCTCCAGATTATTGGCACCCTCCGTGATGAAATCTGTTGAATGTGGCATTTTGAGCTGACGGCCAGGCGTCCAAACGTGCAGCCTGGATGTAAAATAGTGCTTAAGGAGCTTGGCAATGTCCAGCTCTTTGTCTGGGATTCCATGTTTTGCACCACGCAAGGAGGTCTTGAATTGTTTTTCCATATGCCGTTGGACCTTGCGCAAGGTCGGTATTGCCGGAGAAACTTTGCCCATGTACTCCACGGTGGCGCCCGGGCCCATCGATCTATAATTGACCTAGAATATCTATTCAAGACGAGCCAGGAAACAGTTGGACTGAACTTACCTTGATATCGGCAATGTTTTCCTCTTGGCAAAGATCGAACGGTAACCAGCTATCAACGCCGCCTGTTCGCGACATTAGCCAACAGAACTCCTTAATATAATGTCTATCTGGCCCAATAAATTCATGTGATGAAGCAGATACAATTAGATAGCGCACCGTAATTCCTGCGGCCATTCGCGTTTCATTCCCTGAAAAAGCTCCAGCATTTCAATTGTATACTTGGGATTCCCTCCACCTGCGAATCGAAAGAGTAAGGTGGGCATCAAGTCCTCAATTCGCCCGACGTCTCCAGCCTTGATGGCTTCACGCAGCTGCAAATATGGGAGAACATCCATGTTCCACATCGTCCACTGCCTGTAGACCTCGTCGCGCTCATCGACACCCATCCGGTCAATAGAATTGAGTGCTTCCCGAGACGCGTGAGTTCGAATGAGTTTCGCGGCCATATCTCGCAGCTCTTGGGGAGATTTCGACTTTAGATCTGCTAAAGTTTCGACTTTACCGATGTCGAGCCAGGTTGCACGAAAATGCGCCTCGCTGATGTGATGGATCGCTTCATCGAGATTGTGACAGAACGGGCCCTTCGTGGATTGAGAAACAAGTCCTTTCCTTTTCAGAATGTCAAATGCCTGACGCAGACTTCCGATACTCGCAGAAGTTCCCAAATACTGTTTGTGGAGCGAGTTGGCGAATGCCATTACCAGATGAAACCACCCGAACATTGGCACCATCCAATCGAGGCGGTCAAATGAGTTATGGTCTTCATGGCGATTCTTCCAGAGTCCGCGGAGCCTTTCGATAGCAAGCTGGTCGCCGATCCAGATTATGACTCGGGAGAGCGAGGTGCGAATCTGTTCATCGGTACAATCGAGGAGAAGCTGGCGGAATGCGTCGGCCATCGCGGTTAGTGTGCCCTCGTAGCTGGCCTCTTCATTTGAGCTGGTCTCGAGTATGTACGCCGTGATCGCGTTATCTTCACCCCCTTCGAGCTGATGAACTGAGGGTGGAGGTTTAAGTAGTGGATCTGCATGGTGAGGATAATCAACAAAGTCCGGACTTTGAAGGAGGAGCCGTAGAACATGATACTCGCTGAAAGCCTCTAGGCGGTCGTCTGCTTCTTCACTCCCATACAACACCTCTGCGAAATCGAAAGGCTCCAAACAAGTTTGTGCCCGGAACTGTTGTAGTGTGCGGTTCATGTCGAGTGGTAGTGCGGCACGTAGTGGGAGCATGTAGACCGTGTATGCACAACCACTGATGAAATGGCTTTGATTATTGAGCCGTTGGGAGAAGACCCGAAGCGGGACATTCATATTGTTGTGGGATATGAGCCAGGGGAATTTCTGGATAACAATTCGTACTTAATCCATGGCACGAGCAGAGAGCGTCCCGTAAGCATTGACTGTCCATTTGTGGCTCATGAGAATACCGAGTGCATGGAGGGCATCGAAGGCTCGGGCAGATAGACCGCATGCCTTCAGATATATAGACCACAATTTGGCGAGTCGGCCACGACGATTGGAGCGGGTGAACTGTGCTTGGGAAATGATGTGAAGAACGACCTGGTTCGGAGTCAGCCTTCATGTTTGCTGCTGTTGGTGATTTCACACTGCGCACCATGTCAGGATTTTTGTGTTTATTCCGTGCTTCCTGCTCTGGAGTATACGCAGCACGCCGCAAAATCTGCCAAAGACTCGGTGCAAATCTTTGTACTCTCTTTGTCAATTTTCCGAAGTCTAGGCTTGTGAGGTGCTCTTGTGAGAGGTCCTCGGGAGGCGACAAGAAGAGGTGTGCGGAGACTTTCATTTCCCGGTCTATCGTGTCCGAAATGCAAGTTGTGGCAAATTCCAGGAGGACCTGCTGAGCACCAGCAGGCTTCTTTCCTGTCGGCCTGCCAGCCTGTCGAGGTGGAGCGTAACACCGTCGCAAGATCCCGGGTAGCTCATCGCTGACCATCAGGCCAGTGCGTGCAAATTGTACTGTGGGATCAGAGTGACAGCCTTTATCCCCCCAGCAGAATGCATCCAGAAAAAGTGCGACATCCAGCCCCTGATCCGACATGAATTGGAGAGTTGCCTTGACCTTCCCCAGGATCTCTTCCTCCTTCAGTTTCTCTCGCCGCCTCCGCGAGTTTGCTAGCTGGATCGGCTCGCCAATTTCACCCTCCTCTTCATCTGAGAGTGTGGGCTCATCCGCTTCGTTGCCAACATGGAATTCCGAGTAGTCAGGCTCGATGGGAGGCTCGTCTGAGAAAAGGAACTCAAGATCTTCTTCCATAGAGGGGGACGCAGCAGCTACACGCCAATTAACGACGCGGTAAATATGTGACTGATGTGACTGATGTCCTCGAGCGCAAGCTACACGGCTAAACTGCACCAGATGTTCAGGCGGTGATCCCTGGCCTCTTTTTTCATCAATTTCTGCCTCGGATCATCGATCGCATCAGCGATCGGTCCGACACCGCCGAACATCTGGAACCGAGATTACTAACCCGGATGATATAGGAATCCATGTGGATTGATGGCCGTTAACGTAGTATCAATGTGATCCCGTTCGCGTTTCGGTCATGAGCCCGTTGGAATCCGCTGATTTGGTAGCCCGTCGAATTCCAATGGCCTAGCCATCGACCCTAGAACATCTGGCCATCGGGACCGAAACCTCCCGTTTGAATTCCGACTTGATGGGTTTGCCAAAGGTTTGCACCGCATACTGAGTACTACTCTTGTGTCTAAGTAGAGTCCTGATGCAATTGCTTTAATTAGCCATGTACTGATTAAAGCCTTCAACTTTAAAGCTTGTCTCCAGTCACGGCCCGTTCCCTAAAAAAAAATCTGCTGCAAAACTTGGCTTGCCACTCAGCCCGGGAGTCTACTGTTGTAGCAGTCTGAATACTTGAAACTGTACTATCACTCTCTGTTATGGTAACTTTAACTGGAAGAGATTTTACATGAATTTCGTAGAGGTACATATACGTGCGCACTGCGGAGCGGCAAGATCAGGGAAAGACCAGATGTTCGGTGGTGCATCATATCATATTGCCTTGAAAGTAGGTCTCAATGTCTTCTTGTGGCAGAGTGGTAATGGTGTCAATTGAATTGTTCCTGGTGGTCACTTGTTCGAATCTCATTTGGATCTTTTTCCATCGATTTTGACACAAAATTGCGCCTTTCTTGCCTTCAATTGGCCTGCGACTTGTCGTTGGACTTCGTAGGGACAGTCCATTGAATTTCGATGAGCTGGTTAATCAAAGGCATCCATTGGACCTCCCGTCGAAAATCGACGACCATCAATCCCCTTGGATTCCTATGTCATCTGGGCTCGCCGTGTACGGACAGATGGTGTGAACTCGACTCTGTATTCCAACTGTATTCTGGACCCCTCGCTGGTGTATTTCCAGGGTAAAATCTATATGACTGGGTTCATTAACGTTGCGACCATTCCACTGGTCCGAAGCGTTTCGTCCGTTTCAATTTTCGGGCTTTACGATACTAATTTGTTACTGTTACTGAGATACCCAACGCCATTGGACTTACGTTCCGGATAAACCAGTCCGAGCAAGCCACTCCTGGACCCTGCGTTGTGGCCTCACCCGTCACGTCGTCTATCCTGTGCCTCCTCGTCTTGTCGATATAGCACGAAACACGCATGGAGGGTTTGGATAAGCGAAGTGCCGAGTTTAAGTTTAGCGGCGTCAAAGTATTTTCACATGCCACATGCCAGAACACACAGTAACTAAATCGGAGTCAATCCACCGTGAACACCACTCTCTGTATAACCCAAACAGACCCAAACCCGTAACGTGCGGGTGGGTACTAGGTAGGAGCCTGAAACAAAGAATGAACTAAAAAAGAAGGTATATATGCATGCCAAAGCCCGCCGGCACCATTCGCCCTAGCGTGTTGGTCCCAGTGGTCGAGTTCAACTTTTCTGCGCAATTCTGTGTCCTAGAGGTCATAGTTATATTGTATTTGGGTGAATAGAATTATTTGCAGTTCTTCGCAGTTCTTCCGAGTTGGTGTTGCTTGCGGTCCATGCGTCGAATTTTACCACAACACCGACATTTGATCATGAGCGTACTCACTTTTACTTTCCATCTCCAATGCAATGCAGAAAAGGATCATATGTATCACGTCGTTTCAAGTCCATGTTGTCAATAATTCACTAGAAAGAGAATACTACATTGCTATATAAATCACACATAACATGCAGTTCTCCATCAAACACCAATATGAATAAATGGCACCCAGTAGGTAAATGACTTCTTGCCTGATCCTTCACGAAGCCTCTGAATAGCCAGATGTAATGCCTCAGCTGCTTGGGTTGCATCTGGGGGTGAAATTTTGAAGAGATGTTCATAAACATCGCAAGCAACTTGTGGTGCATCATCATCCCTGATAGTCCACATTGTGGCAATTACTCCACGGTAACCGGCTAATAACATCCCAGCAGCAAGGTGCACTGATTCTTCTTGGAGAGTCCTGTCCCCGGTGGCGGTTTGGCATGCAGAAAGAAATGCGAAATCAGCATGTGGCAGGGCTAACCGGATGATGCTCTCGAGTGTGAAATGTGAGGTTCCAGCAAGGAGAAGTGCACTTTCGGTAGGATTCGACACATTCTGGACACCATGGCATGCAAAGTGCACCCATCTGGACTCGATCATCCCTTGCTGGACACTCTGCACAGTTGCCATTTCTTCATCTAATCGCAAACGGTGAACTTTCCCAAAGCAAGCCGCTGAATATGGGCGATCTCTTCTTGAGTCCCTGGAATGTAGTATTGTCCGACTGCACTCGGTTGTGCAACAGCAAGCAATTGCATTGGTATCACTGACTTGGTGGCGGATTGAAAACCCTTAATCAATGAGATCAATGAGGGTGTGTAAGAAGAGATCACAAAATCGGACAATTTTGAGCCGAAGATATCATTTGCCGCATAGTTTCCGGCAGCATGAATGGGGAGAAACACAAGAGAGCCTGTTGGACACCACCATATGCGCTTCAGATTAGATCGAACTGGTGTCTGTGTTGAAGAGTGGATGTTCAAATAAAATACAAGTGACATTGAATAGAAAATACTGACCTTGATATCAAGTGCCTCAAGGACAGGCTGAACAACTCCTGACCAGAGGCCAGAAAGAATCAGGGCAAATTGATCCTCCTGATCCATCTTTCCTTCCTGTTCTCCAAAAAGTCTCCCTCCACGGCCCACAAGATCACCAAGGTGTTTCATCAGCTCCTCAGCATAGCTCGGAGGGAATGCAGTAAGAGGAATATGCATGACCTCATCAATGCCAGGCTTGAGTATTAGAGCATCACATTGACTGTCAGTAATGTTCAGAATGACAACAGATCCCTGATTTGCAGCTAGTGATAGCTCAGAAAAGGATCTTGGCAATAAAAACCGGGAAAATCCATCCAATCCACGGATCTGCTTGAGGAGCTCTTCTCGGTTGTGAGCATTCTGGTGGGCTTGATCAGCACTTTCCCGAAGTGACTGATCCATCCCAGGTCTACTTGTGTAGATGTCACTTGCACGAGTCCCGGATATGTCTAACTTAGAAGACAGGAAGAGAAGCTGGTCTGCAAGCTTGGGGTGGCTATTCTTGAGTATATCAACTGGTGTGCGCAGATTCAGCAACTGCCCCCAGATGACCGACCGGCCTTGTTCCAGCCATTCCACCGCCTTCTTCGCCTGACCAGACACAGTAGCTGCTGCAGCCGCTTCTCTCACCACCTTTCCGGCCTTCAAGAGATGATAATGTCGGTCTTTGATAGACAATCCAAGCCATGCCAGCTCTGGCAGAAGGTCCAAAGCGACCTGATAGGCTTCTAGGAGAGATGAGTGTTTCCCTAGTCTTGCACACTGTGCCCAGCTTGAAGCTGCATCAAATCGAATATCGGGGCTGCCGGTGGTGGCACAAGCAGCAGCAGTGTAATGAAGGATTGCTTGTTGGAGATCAAGTTGGTCACCCAGGTGATTAAACTGAGTAAGGAGGGAATTGCCGAGATTGAACAAAAGCAACGGCTTATCCGGGTGGCCATTAGGAGTCAGGCCAACTGCGTTCCTTTGCATCAACACTGATTCCTTGAGGTCCCCAAGTTCCTTGAAGTAGCCAAAGCGAGCGAGAAGAGAATTGCTAAAATTGCTTAAAATCAATGGCTTACTGGGGTGATCGTCCTTGCTCCAGTCAACAGCGTCCTTAAGCATCACCACAGACTTGTTGAGATCACTGGGGTCACCAAGGCGAATAAAACGGGAAACAAACGAGCCGCCAAGATTGTTCAACCAGAATGATTTGTGGATGTGGCCCTCTGGAGTCAATTGAATAGCCTTCTCCCGCATCAGAACAGACTTGTGTAGGTCATCTATAGTACCCAGGCGCTCAAACCGGCGGAAGAGGCAACTACTGAGATTGTCCAAGTATGAGGCTTTGGCCGGGTTGGCATCTGAGGTAAGATTTACTGCGTCCTCTGCCTTCAGGACAGACCTGTTTAGATCATCCAGCCCACCCAGGAGCTCAAAACGAGTGATGAGTGAGACTCCCAAATTTTCCAACCGTAGCGGTTTGATTGGATGACTGTCTGGAGTCAAGAGCACAGCAGCTTCCGCCCTCAGTATTGAACTGTTGAGGTCGGCACGATCACCAAGGCAACCAAAACGCTGCCAAAGGGAGGTCGCAAGATTTGTTAACACTAATGGCTTATTGGGATTGTCATCCTGAGTCAGGTGCACTGCATTTTCATGCATCAAAACTGCTTTATTGAGGTCATCTATGGCACCCAAATGCTTGAAGTGAGCCGAAAGGGAATTTCCCAGATGTGTCAACCAATATGGCTTGTCCAGGTTTCCATCTGGAGTCAACAGGACAGCATTCTCAGCCATGACTACAGATTTTTTAAGGTCATCCATATCCCCAACATGGTTGAAGCGAGTGAGGAGAGAATCACCGAGATTATTCAATCTTGCTGGCTTATCAGAGTCGTCATCTGGAGTCAGGAGAAGGGCCTCTTCTCCCCTCACCACACAGCTGTTGAGATCAGCTAGATCTCCCAGCTGCTTGAAGCGAAGAAGGAGGGAGGTTGCAAGGTTGTTCAACATCACCGGCTTGTCCACCTGGCTGTCAGGGGCTAGGCCAATTGCATTTTCCCCTAGTGAGATGGATTTGTGAAGGTCATCTAGGTCACCAAGACACTGGAAGCGACGAACAAGAGCACCTCCCAAGTTGGTCATCCAGGATAACTTGTCAGAATTGCTGTCTGGAGTCAGATTGACTGCTTGCTCCAATAGTACGGTGGCCTTGGAGATGTCACTAGCATCACCAAGCTGCTCAAAGCGCCGTAGCAGTGCAATCCCAAAATACTCCAGGCAGGTTGGATCTGTTAGGCCATCACGGATAGCATCCTCAAATGCCCAGACTGCCCTGTTTAGCATGTCCCTGACAGAATATCCTTCCCATTGCTGAAGACAGACATCGCCAAGAAGATGTAGGAATCCTCCTCGGTCGCTGCTGCCATACGGGAGGAGCAAGATGAGCTCATGCATCAAGGACATGTCGTCGGGATGTAATTGAGTTTCACAACTTGTATCATCAAGCATTTGTGCCAGATGATCGGTGATTGTTTCACTGTCCCAAGAGCCCACTGGAGAGGTTTATACTCAGTCCTCGTACATTGCATTAACTGCCACTTACTTTGAAATCCTGCACTTTCCATATCCTCACTTTCCATGTCCTCACTTTCCATGTCCTCAATTTGTATTGCTGGGCCCGATGACACAGAAAAAAAAGTGTTCAAATGCAGCAAGGGCCCATCAGAGTTCACTGGTACAAGTTGCATGTGGAAGGCTATATTTCCATTATAGGTGTTTTTTTTTTTTTTGCCATGAAGCTGGACACACCTGTCTGCTGTTCTGCAGATAAAATGGCTTCACCCTGTTGAATTGCTATGAAACCAAGGAGTCTAGGACCAGGGTTTTCACGCAGGATTGCAATCCAAAAGGTAAGTGCATGGGAAGGACTTGTGCAAAGTTAAGTTCATTCTGTATAAGGGAGGAGGAGGAGGTGATACTGACACTTCACAGTTGATGCTCAGCTTCCAACTCAAATCCACACTGTCTTCTGTGTCAACAGGCTCCGTTTGATGGATGATGGTTTCATCACATATGATCTGGGCAAACATTTGCATGCCCATTGGAAGATCGACATGTGGATTGGAGAGCGAGCTGATTTGAATGTCTAGGAGTGGGGATTTAACAAATTTGATCTGATAGGAAGATGAATACTTGCCATGAACGTGAATACTAGTCCACATGATACACTTAACAGGAGGCTCTTCAGGTAAGTATATGGACACACCTCTGAGACATCCTGGGGGAAGTTGTCAAGCGGATGTCTAAGCACCTACTGTATATATGTAGCAAATATGCTTACCAATGCTCCGTGGCACCCGGTGCTTCTTCCGGAAGGCTGTGGCATCAGATGCCCACTTGGGGAGATAGATCGGCATGAAGCAGGCAATCTGGCTAAATATGGATCAACAGCCACGACAAGTTTGATGCAAAGACACAGGTTTATATCTTGTCGAAGCATCTCTCCCTGGAGCAGTTTCACAGCCAATATATTTGTTTTGCAAAACGAAACTTCTGTGAGCCAATTTAAGTTATAAGCCACAAGCCAAGACCGAATTTCAAAAAATTGTTTATTCCTTGTCCCGGAGATTTGGATCTTGGAGCTTATGATAAATTCTCGACTGAAAGTTCAGTTTCTGGAGGTAACCTTGTGTGCCCAGAATTTAATTCTATTCGGTATAGGTTAATTTGTTTTTAAAGTTCATGAACTTGATCGTTGAATGAATGTTGTCTTCTCCTGAATTCAGTCCGTTTGAAGCTATCTTTCTGCGCTGCCAACACACATTTGAAAGCTATAGACACTTATTAAGGCTGAAGTTAGATGCATGAAGGCCGCATTGACTAATGGAAATCACCTAAGCAATATAGCTTCAACTCGCAAAATAGTCAAGTGGGACTAGTGTTCGAACTCTCATGTGGGAGTAGACACTTCAAGTCAAGTTGCTTCTTCCTCCGTCGATTGGGTGATAGACATTCAGTACACAAATATAGATATATTCTATTTCAACTTCCGAGGTCATAGGGAAGGCGTCGTGAGGATTCTCCCGCACATGTCCTGTTTTATGGAATCTTGATGGAACCGACGGGCCATATTCACGGTCTCCATAGAACAAATAAGCCCATATTGATTAATGGCAAACTACCAGCCGCTTTTCCGCTTTTTGTGCTTCAGTGGGAGATGGCGTTTGAATCCTCCCGCGGGGGTATCGACTCCTTTCTTCCTCTTTTGTTTTATTGTATGTTTCCTAGGCGTCAAGCGAATATTTTTGTGGGTACAGGGACTGCATATCCTTATACCCCACCGATAATTCCAAGATAGAGTGTTGGTAAAGCGTGATAATCACCGCCGTACGGTATATATCTCAGCAGCTTACTGAGATATCCAAGCTCGTGCTGATATTGGCAAGCCTCATCGATGATTGGCGAATCGCTCGCCAATGGATCTCGTTACTCATATTGAGTGGGAGACTGGGAGCCGGAGGTTCGAGTCCTCCCGATGACCTTCTGCTCCAAGCAATTATTTTCTTCCCTGCTTTTTTGCTCTCCCTTTCTTGTTTCTTGTTTCGCAAACAAGAGCAAGTGTTCCCTATTTTATTCCTTTCATTAATATTGGTCACGATTGAGACAGCGCATCAAGAAACGGTCCAAGCGACGGGCCATCTCGAGCCGGGTAGCATCAGCCAGTCACGTCACTTTCTGAAGACTTTCTTCACCGCCAACTTGTACTTTCTCTGTGTCTTTGTCTTTCTACTGGCTAGCTTTTCCGTTCTACCTATGGTGCTCTTTATAGAGACTGTCCATGCGGTCGATTGAAACCAATGGGACATGACCCCGGCGGTGACGACTAAGTAACTTCTCGGACTTGTCTCGGACGACTCGGAACTGGCCAGTTTGAAACTCACGGTAATTACATTGCATACAGGCGTAAAAGAACTTGAATCCGGTTTGAACGGGCATTGGCTTGTGATTTTATGACGGTTCAAAATGGCCCCAGAGATAATTCAAGAGCTCCGGAAGGCACAGGAAAGAATTCCCTTTTTGAATTCTTTTTCGCGTTTCTCTCCATTTTTATACCCATTGAAACGGTCGGAAAACCCGTATTTATGCCAATCACTCGGGACACATCAATTTGATGAGTTGTGTGTCAAACGACCTTTGCCTCCTGCACTCACGCTCTAAATGCACCGTCTCCCTCAGGAACTCATCGAAGCCATCATGGTCTGTCTCAGGGACGACTATGCCTCCTTGAATGCATGTTCCCTGGTCTCCACTTCCTTCGTGTCTCCAGCTCAACGCGGTATTTTTCGGTCGCTATGGTTGCATGCCGCAGGATCTCTCCAACACCCGAAATTCCAAGCCACCGCTGCTGCTCTTGCCCAATTCCCACACCTCGGGTCGTACATTCGCGACTTGACCATTGGTCTTGGCGATTCGGATGTGGAGTTTGACCACTCCGCCCTCGAGTTGATTCTCTGCGCAGTACAAAATGTGGAGCGTCTCATGATTTCTTCAGAGCGCACGATGAACTGGAAGAGGCTACGGAAGGGGCTGAGAAGTGCTCTCCGCGCTGTAATCATGCTCCCAGCTCTGCGCTCGCTCTATCTGTGCTGCATAATCTAGGTTCCTTCGGATGTCATTTTCCTTGCTGCATCCTCCGTTTCCTTCCTTTCGATCTATCATGTTTCGCTGGATAAAGAGGAGGAGACAGAGTTTGCCATTCATGATGCCCCCAATGGCAATACCCAGCTCACACATCTGATGATCCGGTCGACTGGATTGCATATGACGAATCTCTGTCATCTACTCCTCGAGGCCCCGGCACATATATCTCGTATAGAACGGCTCATGATGCGCATGGACCCTGGGAGTCGCGGATATGCCTCCCGTCTCCTCACTGCCGTCGCCCCGAGCCTCCGTGATCTCTCAATCCTTGCTGACTAGTGTTGCCGTCGAGTCGAGTAGAACTCGAGTTGTAACTCGGCTCGGTACACCGAGTTACGCAACTCGGTGTACCGAGCCGAGTCGAATTGCAACTCGAGTAACTCGCGAGTTGGTGATGGGAACATCGCCACAATCAACGTATTTCAATACTACACTATTCCAAGCCTTAAACGGTTCTTTGGGGTCTCAATAGAGAGTTTGCGCAACAGCCACTGGAGCCACCTCATGGCTTTTTTGACATGCGCAACTCGATGGCTCCACCGCCAAAAATATGACGTCAAGCCATTTGAATGGCTATTTTTGGCCGCAATGGCTATTTTGGCGGGGTTGGAGCCATTCGGCTGCGCACGTCAAAAAAGCCACGAGGTGGCTCCAGTGGCTGTTGCGCAACCAGGTTAATAGAGAGTTTGCGCAACAGCCACTGGAGCCACCTCGTGGCTTTTTTGACGTGCGCAATTTGATGGCTCCACCGCCAAAAATATGACGTCAAGCCATTTGAATGGCTATTTTTGGCCGCAATGGCTATTTTGGCGGGGTTGGAGCCATTCAGCTGCGCACGTCAAAAAATCCACAAGGTGGCTCCAGTGGCTGTTGCGCAACCAGGTTAATTACCCAAAATAGACCAGTTCGATAGGGGTTTGAGTCCTCCCGAGGCGTTTGTGGGCATATCCTAAAAAAAAATTAAAAAGACATATGTCGGTGGCTCATTATGCTTAGGGAATAATGCATAGATCCAATGGGTGACTCCGAACTGCAGCGAGCCAAATAGCCCGGCATTATTTATTGTTCATAGACGGATGATGCTGGATGTACTCTCTTCTCGTTTGTTTCGCTTCCCCCTTGCGCCCATATTCATGTCCACGGCAAAATACAAGCCCTTGTTGATTAATGGAAATCACCCACCAATTATGAAGTCTTACTCTCGTAACGTCAGTGGGCAATGGGGGATCGAATCCTCCCAAAGGAGTCTGCATATCCTGTACGCTTCTCTTTTTTTTGAAAAGTTCGTTACTCATTGTGGGTTCGAAGTTTGGTTCGAGTCCTCCTGAGGGCATGTACGGTTAGAATTCCAAAATACCTTTTCTTCTTCTTTTCCGTGTGTTTCATGATTGGGATATTCTTTGAAGGGGTTCTGTCCACGCAGATTTATTTGCAGGGTTTGGTTGTCGTTCCCGTACGGGACTAAGCTATCCAAGGCCATTTTGAGTAAATAGCCCTCGGTGATTAATGGTTATTCACGCACTGAGTTTCGGTTTCTCTACGGGAGAAATCAGGCGGCGCGGGCGGTTTGACTCCCCCGAGGGCGTAGGGTTAGCGCTTCGCTTCCTTTTTTGAACAACCGGGATTTTATCTGCCTATCCCAGTCGCTTCGCAATCGTTTCTCGTCCGAACAAAGTCGAATTTGCGCCGACTAGAAACAGCTCAAGCGACGGGCCGGCTAGTTGAATTGGCGTAGGCATGAGAGCTGTATGCGAACCTGCTCGAGGCTGCGAACATCCCCAGCAATTCGCTTGCATAGCCTGTTTTCAGAACCGGACGAACTTGAAGTATTAGATTCATTTCAAAGGTACATAGCCCTCGTCGATTAAAGGCAAATTGCTCACTGTATTTCTCTGTCCTTCCAGAGGCATTAGCTATAGCAGGCTCAGGATGACAGGATGAGAGTCCCTTTTTTTTTTTTGACCCGTTTTTTTTCTGCTTGGGTAGTAACAGTTCAGTACAAGTTGAGTAGATATTACCCGAGTCAAATTTGGGCTAATCAGAAACGGTCCAAGCGACGGGCCGGTGTAATCCGGTTGGCATTGTCACAATCTCGTGACGTGTCACATCTCCCTTTCCACCCCAGGCCCGACTTCAATCTAAGTACCTGGTGTCGTCTTTATGGCACTGGGAAGCCTACGTGGTCCTGCGATGTAAACACTCGTCGCCATGTACTACTCCGCCTTCAACGCACTCGTCTTGTCGATATAGCACGAAACACAATGTTGGCAGGCTGCGAGCATGTGCTACAGCATAGAATGACGTTCTCGTCTACCGACCGTACTCGCTGGCACGCGCGATTTGGCCTCGCGCCAGCCCCCCATCTTCACCCGTCCAAAAGCCTGCTTTCTTTCCTGGAGCGATACGTGTCGCAGAGGCACCTGAACCTCATTATCGAAATATCCGCCCCGCTGTCACTGTCCCGGTCCCTCCACCTCGCGCTCCTTCCGCTTCTCAGCGTGGCACCACAAGCGCGGTACGACGATGCGGAGGTCGCCTACATGCGCTTATTTACCCCTGCCGTATTCGACGCCTCGGGAAGACGCACACCTATATCATCTGTTTGCGGTTCCATCGCCTCCGTCCCATGTGCCGATACTCCCGCGCGCCATTTGGTGTCGTCGGCCTCTTCAGCGCTGCCTACCATGCAGCCCATAGACCGACCTCCAGACCGACAAGCCCAGGAGCTCTAGTCGCTCGCTCCTATCGGCATGCTGCGTCCAGACAATTTCGCCGCCGGCCTGTGCGGAACAAAGCGCGCAGGCGCGAGGAGACGCGGATCGATTCGAAGTGCTGCTGCGACGGGCTTCATGGAGTCAAATGCGGTGGAAAGTACGAGAGGTGATTACCCTTATCCCTCGCTCGACCTTCCTCTCATTCTACACCACAGGCACGCACATACGCGCGGCAGCTTCGGGATGGGCGTGAAGCATGCAGGCTGCAGCCCCCCGGACAGATAAACAGACTATGTGTACTTCATCCCCACCTCCGCCCAGCACGTCCCCCGTCACGACTCGTCCGCTCACGAGCACGACAGCCCTGCTCCAGAGTCTTGGCCCCAGCCACCCACGTCCTGCGAACGCCATTCCGTTCCTTGGCCCACCCACCGACTTCCCGTGACAGGCGCCTTCCCTACCGCGGGCAGCGCATCGGCGCCTCGTTCGCCCCACCTGCGACTCTGATGCATCCAACCTGAACGCATGTCAAAGGCCGGACTGCAGTCTTTCCCTCATCCGTGGGCGCGCTGGCGTCCAGACTGAAGGCGGATACTCATCTTCATCGGACACCTTAGGGAGGAGTCAGGATCGCGTCTCCGCCGCGACGCATATCTGCCTGCGCTCTCGGTCGAAATGCCCAGCGACTCAGGGATGCTGCCACTGCCCTACTGCTGTACTGCGTCCCCGCACGTTCGGGTGGAAACTGGCCGCGCTTGGACTGGGCGCTGCCTAGGCAATCTCGACTGTCATGGAGTCTGGTGGATTATACACGATCGAGCAGGTGACTACCCGCCCAACGCCCTCTTCTCCGTCCTCTCATTCGACCCCACAGACATGCATGTCCAGACGGGGAGCGACACGACGCGCAGTATGCACTGGTATCATCGCCTACCTACATACCACGCACGTGCCCACGCACGCACGCCGCGCCCGCCGTTAGCACGTCCCGCGCGCGAGATGCCACCCACTTCCTGCGACGTACGCGTCTCCACATCGGCACCTCTTCCCACTGTGCGCGCGGGAGATTCTTGCGAGCACGACGACTTCCCGCCAGGAACTAACATACGGATCCGTATCCCTCCTTCCCTCCTCTTCCCGCCCACCGTACGCCGTCGAGTCGTATCCGGCCGCTTTCGCAGTCTCGTCCCACCTCCACGGATCTGGGGCTACGGGGTGGAACGACACAGCATTGGCATCGCCGCTTCCCCGCGGTCCTGCGCACACCGCGCATGCGGCATTCATCATTCCCGCCATCGCCTCGCTACTACTTAGCACCTGCACGCGCGAGATTCCCGCGAGCGCGACGACCTTCCCGCCAGGAACAGGCTTGCATGTCCGTATCCCTCCTCTCCCTCGTCTACGTCGACCCCCCGCGCCCACATCGACACCGGCCGCCCTCGAGTCGTATCGTCGACCGCTTTCGCCGTGTTATCTCACCCTTTGAGGACGGAGCTATAGGATAAGAGGGAAGTAGGAACGGGAACGGGAATGGATGTGGAAACCTCGTGGCGGAGCCGCGACGCATACGCGGGATCAAAGCTGCGGGTGGCTGGGGTGCGGGTGGTGATGCGCTGGCTGTGGACGCTGCTCATCTCGGACGCGGTGGCGACAGTACACTACCCCAGCTTATCTATCGACGCTGCATATGGAGTCGGCGGTGGTGTCTGCGCTCAGTCCGTGCGAGCTGTCCAGTCGAGTCGTTTCCCCGCTGCCTTCGCCGTCTTGTCCCACCTTCGAGGACGGAACTATAGGACGGGCGCAGGAAGCGGGAATGGATGGGAAAGCTTCGTCCTCTAGACTCTGCTCTTACGCGGCGTCGACGCTGTATGCAAGTGGGATGAGATATGGACACTGCTGGTGGGGACGGCGCCTGCGGGGTAGAACAACTGGGATGTATTGTCGACGCTGTAGAGAAGGCGCCGACGGAGAAGCGAGCACATGGTGTCGGTGCTGCGCTGCCCCTCCCCGACGGGATGGATCTCGAGAGCCGGGTGGTGCGGGTCGGCGCAACCGGGTGTTGTCGGTGCTACGCTGCCCGAACGCTGAGGAGATGGGGGAAATGGGGGTGGGTGGAGTCGGATGGTGGTCGTGGACGACATCGGGACGTGGACGGCGCGTGCGAGTAAGATTGGGAGGAGTGGAGAAAGCGCGTTGTGCTATGTTCCTCAGGGACGCGCCGCTCATCATCCGTGTGGCTTATCCGCTTGGGGTCGGATGTCAGCTAGGTCTGGGATGGCATTCGGCTCGTCCACGGCTTGCGCGAGCTTGGGTCGTCGGGTGCAGCGCGAGCTCCGGCTTGCCGTACGTCTGGCGGTGGCGAGGCAGAGGAGTCGGATTGTGCTGGCGGGGTGCGGCTGGTGGAGCTGAGGAGGCGGGAGCCCATAGAACGAAGATGACGTCGACGGTATTCGTTAGGCGCCATTGGCCATGTCCGAGCACCCGGGCAGTCGTTCCGATCCTTGGGCGTCCCTGGGTGCATGTCGTCGTCCTCGAGGGAGCCCGCACCGTGTTGTCTACCATTCCCCACTCCCCGTTGCTTCACGGCCTTTTCCTCCGCGGCCCCAGGATTTTTTGTGGATCCCCTATCGCCCCAGGCTCTCGATAGGGTTAGGGTTACTTCGCGATTCAGTCGGCGTATTCGGAGACTCAAAGCCAAGGCCTCTTCCCGCTTCCCAAGCGCGCCGCTACCCCAATTCTACCTTGGCTGAGTGCCGGCGGGGGACTGTCCTATCAATAATGCGACGGCGGGAGCCGTAGTGGTGGTACAAGAGGATATTCATCCTTCTCCCATCTCGTGTCGTTTCACCGCCGGCATATATCAAGCTTCTCATCCTTTTATATGTACCCCGATGCCGCTCTGTCTACCGCCCCTCAGCGTGCCCCCTACCACTACGCTTCTCTGCGACATTATTTCATTACTTTTATTTCTTTTATTTACCCCATCCATCTTTACTGTAACCGGTTGCCTCGCCACGCCATTTCGTCGTACTTCACGACCACGAGTTGCCTGGACCCTAAATGCTGGTGTTGGATCGCAACTGGAGGCGGTGGCACTCTTTAGACAGAACGATTAATACGAGCGGATATTGAGTGCAGCTCGGATTGTTTATTTACTCGCGGCATAGTGTGCAGTCTGTCTGTCTGTACAGTTTAAATCGTCTTTTTGGGTCTGCGAGTTTGGGTACTTGCTACGAATGGAGGACTTTAGAATCGCATCGGACATGATGGCATTAATTGAGGTGAAGGCTCGCGAGCAGAGTGGCTAAGGTGAGTTCTAAGCAACAGGGGATGTATGAGATGCAATCATGACGGGGGGCAAAAGAAGTAATAGAAAAAGCTAGAAAAAGTGGGTATATTCGCGAATGGAATAATCGAGGTGAAACGAAGCAGAGATAATTGCATCTAGATTAAATAAGAAGACGAGGATGGTTGAGTTGCACGAAGCACCGGAGAAAGGATGAACAGGCTGGGATGTACGAAGAGTGGTGTATTTTTCTGAAACCAAAGGCTAACCATGCCCGGACGTCCAATAGAAGAGAAACAATGAATACATTTCAAGTTGCGAGCGGACGGGCTGAGGAGGAACTGTAAAATACTGGAATTGTTTTTTGAGAATAAAAGACAGATTGGTGAATTGGAGACGCACCGACATCGTCACGGTCAAGCCATGACATGAACACTACTCGTCGTTGTCGCCACTCTTGTCCTACTCTTCTCCCTCTTCTGAGTCTTCATCTTGTGAAGTATCCCTCGAAATTTGGATAACCTTGATCGAAGGAAAAACTGCACGAAATTCCGCCCTACGTCGCGACGAGTGGGTGACATGGAGGGTTTCGAGCGAACAGTGTGACCTGGTTATAAGGGAGGTGATAGTGGGGAAAGGATTAGGAGCGAGATCACGCTCAGAAAGTGTGAGATGTTGGAGTGCAGGTGCAGTGAGTGCATCGAGCAGTCGCTTTTGGATGCCAGGCCACGTAAACCCTTTGTCAACTAGAATCAAGGATTGAAGATGCAGGAGGGGTGGGATGATCCCTGTGTCATTGACGTCGGTCCATAGAGTACCACTGAATTCCACCAGTGAAACAGCATTCCGCAGAATAATGGCGCTCTGCCCTACGAGACACATCGCAACAGAGATGCGGGCGAGCTGGCGCCACGGCAACAATACAGTGGATGGGTTGAAGCCCGGGGAAAGGTGGACCGCTGTCAATAAAGGCGCATCATGAAAAACGGTCGTTGCGAGTGGGCGCTCGTGAAGTCCGTTTGGGCCGATAGTCAGATCGCGGAGTAAAGGGAAAGGGCCTTGAATCCAGCCAAGAATGTCGAAGGGAACGATGAATTTTGCATATTCCCACCGTGCTGCATGCATGATAATCGCGTCCGTCCATCGAGGATCAAGGTAGTCGATGGGATGATGAACCTCCAAGCAAATAGATAAAGGGTAATCCGCGGATCGGATTAGCCAGTTGTGGAGCGTATTCAAAGCGGAGAAGGCGCGCTCCGTGTTAAACTGTACATCGATCATGACGGCTCTCCAGAGTCGAGGAGTGTGGAGCGCCACGTCTCGCCATTGCCGGCAGACCTGTCCCAGCAATGCGGGAGAGATAAGACCAGTCATAGGGGGACACTTGGGGTATTCCGGGAGGGAAGAAATGAATATCTCCGAGGTAATCTCAACGGGGAGGGTGAGGATGGGGTAGGTGAAGTCGTAAAGGCGTAATTCCAACTTCTCTCGCTCGCCACGTGCAGCAGCGAGAGCGTCTTCGAGAGCCAGGATGTGACAATCCAGCTCAGAAATACGGGAACGAATATCCGAGCTTGAAGATCTGTTGCTTGCGGTATCCTCGAAGTCGGCCATTGTTGATTCGTGGCACTAGTCTAGAAAACTGTTGAGGGCTTCAAACTGCGAAATGAGGGTGCAAGTTTCTGCCCTTTGTGTTTTCACGGAAGTTGAGGGGGCAGCAATAGCTTGGACAGAAATCCGCAGCCGGTGGTGCCAGTGGTAAGGGTCTTGCTTTGTACGTGTTGTGCCCCCGGCAATCTCGGCAGAGGTGGCGGTAAAACTACATTGAATAACAAGATACAATGCTCGGCGATGAGTGCGACCTTTTGGTCACATTCGCGTCGATGAATCTTCCGTTTTTCTGATTGGTGAAAATGCACTTTTATGTACGTTTCAAAAACTAAAATGCAGCCAGAGGCGTTCCAATGTATGTAGCACAGCGGTAAGTGAGTACAAAAGAGGGATGGTATGAGAAATTTTTGGTAATTTTTATAAACGCAGAAGGATAGGAAAAGTAATGGCGTTCTCAGAAACCTGCAAAACGCTGCCACTGCCAAACAGGTACGGAACCGTGCAACTACGATGGAAAGATGATTCGTACTGGGGGAAGAAAGATGCCCTCCAACTGGGACGGGAGGATGGACGAAAAAATTGCATGTTTGTGAAACCACAGGCCAATCATACCCGAACGTCCAATAGGAGACAGATATAAACAAAAGTGGGGACAGCTAAGGATCATTAGTATGCTGGCATTTTTGAAGAAAAAAAACCCACAGATTGATGAATTGTGTGAAGAATCAACGTCGTGGGGCCAGGACAGAAACATTAATCTTCGTCGTCACCGTCCTCTTCATCCTCTTTTCCACTTTCATCATCTGAATCATCCTTGAAAAATTCGATAGCTTTGATCGACGGAAAAGCTGCACAATAATCAGCCTCGAGCACCTTCGAGTGGCTGACGTAGAGGGACTCGAGCGCACAGCGTGATCTGGAAAAAAGAGAGGCGATAGTGGAAATGGGTTCGATGCCAAGCTCGCGTTCTGAGATTGAGAGATTTCGCAGGGCGGGTGTGGTGAGCTCATCAAGTAGGGACCTTTGGGGGTCTTGGCAATTGTTACCGTCGCGTATGATCAGTGATTGGAGATGAACAAGTGGCGATAGGACTCCTGGAACGACAATGTCATCCCATAGGGTGCCGTGGAAATTGACGAGGGCGGTAACCTGTCGCAGAATGGCGACCACCTTGATAGGTGTCATCCTGGCAACATCGATGCTGGTAAGCTGTGCCCATGACAGGACCAGGGGAGGGGATTTGAAAAATTCGCCGAGAACGACACTTCCGAGCTGCGGTGCGTTGTCAAGAATTATTTTCGCGGGTCGACTTTCTGTCTCATATGTGCTGGGCGCGATAGTCAGATGCCGGAGTAGAGGGAACGAGGCCTCAATCCAGTGATACTCCTCGGAAGGAAGCATCAATTTGACGTATTCCCAGCGCGCTGCGTGCGAGATAATGACATCTGTGTAAGGGGACAGGTCCAAGGGTGTATGCATGTATGACTTTGTCAAGGATAGAGACAGCGAGCAATCCTTGGAGCGCTCAAGCCATGTTTTTAGCACAGTCAGTTGTGCCTCGAATGCATTTTTGTTCCAGAGGTGTAATTCGATGGCTCTCCATAACCGGGGGGTTTCGAATGCTATCTCGCGCCAATTGCGGCAGACCTGTCCCAATAATGTAGGTGAAAGAAGACGGATCATCGGATCCGGACACTTGGGGTACACCGGGAGAAAAGCAATGAATATCTCTGACGTGATTTCGACAGGAAGTGTGAGGATGGGGTATTTGTAGTCGCCAAGGCGCGAATTCAGCTCCTCTCGTTCCCGCCGTGCGGCGGCGGCAAGAGAGTCTTCGAGAGCCAGAATGCGAGCGTCTAGCTCAGATATTTGGGTACGAAGTTCCGAACGCAAAGATCTGCTGCGCGCGCTATCCTCGGATTCGGCCATTGGCATTGTCGGCCCTCCGTTCCACCACAGGTCTAGAAACCAGCCTAGTTGGAATGTCAGGGGCCCAAGGCAAAACGAGATGATGGTGGGAAGAAAAGCGCGGTCACGAGTGATTGCATTTGTTCGTATTGTGTCCTGTTTATCCTTTCCCAAACTTCTTTTCCCAAGGAATAGAAATTTCGTAGGGTGGTGCAAGAAGCCAAAGCCTGGCCTCCGACAAGCCGCTCATCCACAAACCCTGTTCTAACGCTCCCTTCAAGGTGTTCCTCGAGATCGGGCGAACAAGTTACAGTAAACATCGACGGTCAACCTTCCTTCTGCTACTCAGTGCACAACGTAGTACCTACGTAGATATGCGGATCCCATACTACATAGCCCTCTTCTGCAAAGTCAATGAAATATATCGCCGTTCATTTCTGCCTAGTAGTCATTGCATTGAGGCCCCGTGTAGTCAGACCTTCGTCGTCGTTCAGCTACGGTGTTGTACCCGGGTCGACATAGCAAGGAAGTCTGTCTACGCTTCCTTCGACCTGTGTCTATGTTTGTCTACGGGTCTATGTACCCGTGTACAACGCCGTAGCCGAACGACGACAAAAAGTCTGTCTACGGGATGTCTACCGGAGGCCAGAACGTAGTGAGTTATTACGCGCAAGTCTTCCACCGGGGTTAAGAAGATGCTGAGTGGGAGGTAGTGGCTCTAGTTCATCCACCGAATTTTTCTTTCTGAAAACTGTTATGTCAAACAATCTTCCGAGAGGTGCCTAGAAATGAAGTTTGAAATCAAGGATTGCGTCAATCACTCAAAATTTCTGAGTGCTCGGTCCGAAAGGATTTGAAGGCTGCCATTCCTAGATCTCTGGAACAGTAAAAGATATTTCTAACACGTAGGAAACCGTCCTGCGCAGGCCGGCCCAATACTCATCAGGATGCGAGTCATCTTGCCCGAAAGCTGAGTAGGAAGGCACAGTGTCAGCCTTTTGCGGGGATGTTGTATTCGACATGTCATGTACAATAAGTCACAAAAATTCAATGATGTGCTCCCGAAGTCCATGAATTGAATTGTATTCTACCAGTTGCATATGAAGGAGGAAGCAGGCACCCTTTCCCAGATATGTTCCTAAGCGATATAAAACTTGAAAGGAACATTCAGGACAAGGCTCCCAACATATATCGTACACTCGGCAAGGAACATACCAAATGATAACCAAGACCAAACCTCAAGAGAGGAAATAATAGAAGAAGTGGGTACGGTACATTCGCGAAGGGGAAAGTGGAAGCGGGGAGGAACTATATTGGGAAGTGAATAAGCGGGGCATGATGGTTGATTTGTATGAGGAACCGACATCGTCGGACCTAGACAGAAGCATTACTCTTCATTGTTGTCACTGTCCTCCTCATCCTCTTCTCCAATTTCATCAACTGAATCAATGGGAACTTCGATGGCTCTGATCGATGGAAAAGCCGCACGATAATCTGCCTCGTGCAGCGAGGAGTGGGTGACGTGAAGGGAGTCAAGGGAACAGTGTGATCTGGAGAGAAAGGAGGCGATAATGGAAATGGGTTCGTTGTTGAGCTCGTGTTCCGAAATTGAGAGATGTCGGAGCGCCGGCGCCGTCAAGGCGTCAAGAAGTTGCTGTTGGGGGCCCAACAAATTGTCGCCGTCGCGTAGAGTCAGCGATTGGAGATGAAGAGCAGGTGGTTGTACAGCCCCTGGAGTAGCACTGGCAGCCCATAGGGTGGAGTTAAGATTGACGAGGGCGGTAGCTCGCCGCAGAATGTCGATCGCCATGGCAGGGGTGAGTCTCTCGGCACTGATACTGGTAAGCTGCGACCATGGCAGGACCACCTCGGACAGATTGAAGTTCACGCCGAGCGCGACACTTGTCAGCTGTGGCGCATCGCCAAAAGGTTCAATCGCCGGTGGACTCTGTGTCTCATAGATATGTGGCGAGATACTCAGATGGCGGAGCAGAGGGAATGACCCCACAAGCCAGGACAGGTCCCTGGCGTAAGTAAAGTTTAATCTGATGCGTTCCCAGCGCGCTGAGTGCGAAATAATGGCGTCTGTGAAATGAGGCAGCTCCGAGAATGTCGGCTCATATGACTTGCTTAAGGAAAGGGACAGAGAGCAACTGCCGGAGCGAGAAAGCCATGTTGTGAGCGCTTCGAATGAATATTCGTTCCAGATGTACAACTCGATGGCTCTCCATAGCCATGGCGTGTCGAATGCTATCTCGCGCCAATTCTGGCAAATCTGCCCCAGTAATGCGGGAGAGTAAAGACCGGACATCGGAGAACAGTCGGGGTAGCCAGGGAGAAAAGCAATGAATATATCTGCCGTTATTTCGTCGGGCAGGGTGAGGATGGGGTATTTGTAGTCGTCAAGGCGTGATTGTAAATCCTCTCGCTCGCCACGTGCGGCGGCAAGAGAGGCTTCGAGAGCTAGGATGCGAGCGTCTAGCTCAGATATACGGGCGCGAACATCCGTCGGCGCATACGGCACATTTGCCCTGGTGTGTGCGGGGGTACCATTCTCTCGTGAATCGGTCATACTACGCAATTTTATCGATCGCCTGCAAAATTTAAAGGTTTGAAAGAATCCCTTGTCCACGGACGAAAATTTACCTTGTAAAGAACTCTATGAAAGCTTTCCGCCGTGAAAGCAATAGCGAGGATTCAGGAAGGCGGAGATGGTGGTGGGAAAGAAAAGCGCAGTCACAGTCACGAGTGATTGCTTTGTCCTTATTGTGTTCTGTTTAACCCTCCAAACTTTCCCGTAGCCTTTCCTCTGCTGCTCAGCCGTGTAAAATAGTCCGCATGCATGTAAGTCAGCCGGTTTTATCACATAAAAGCTTGCCGATGTTGGATAAAATCATGTTTTGAACCACATATTACATAACATTACATAAAACGGTTAAATATTTGAAATACAATCACCCACCTTGCACCCACCGACTACACACAAATTGGTAAATCGTGCGATGCACTGACATTGCTGAGCCAAAAGGCAGGAACAGTACTGGTCTTCGTCCGAGTTGTCACTGGCCTCTTCATCCTCTTCTCACCTTTCATCATCTGAATCATCCATGGAAAGTTCGATGGCTTTGATTGAAGGAAAAGCTACACGATAATCCGCCTCGGGCAGCGAAGAGCGAGTAACGTGAAGGGAGTCAAGCGAACAGTGTGATCTGGAGAGAAGGGAGGTGATGGTGGAAATGGGCTCGATGCCAAGCTCGCGTTCTGAGAATGAGAGATGGCGCAGGGCGGGTGTGATGAGTGCATTAAGTAGTAACCTTTGGGGGTCTTGAAACAAATTGTCACCCAGCCCGTCGACGTCGCATATGATCAATGATTGGAGATGAAGAAGTGGTGGTACGGCCCCTGGAACAATAACATCATCCCATAGGGTACAGCAGAAACCGATGAGGGCTCTAGCTTGTTGCAGAATGGCGACCGCCGCGATGGGTGTCACCATCTCAGCGTCAATTATGGTAAGCTGTGACCATGGCAGGACCAAGGGAGGCGAATTGGATAACGAGCCGAAAACGACGCTTTCCAGCTGCGGTGTATCGCCAAAAAGTCTTTTGGGTCCACCTTCCGTCCCATATGTGGTAGGCGCAATAGTCAGATGCCGGAGTAGAGGGAACGGGGCCTCAATCCAGTGATACTCCTGCTCGTAAGGAAGCATCAATTGGACATATTCCCAGCGCGCTGCGTGCGAGATAAGGACGTCTGTGAAAGGGGACAGGTCCGAGAATGTCCGCGTGTCTGACTTTCTCAAAGAAAGAGACAGAGAGCAACACTTGGAACGCGAAAGCCACGCTTTCAGCGCCTCAAGTGAATATTTGTTCCAGAGGTATAGCTTGATGGCTCTCCATAACCAGGGTGTGTCGAATGCTATCTCGCGCCAATGCCGACAGACCTGTCCCAGCAATGCGGGTGAGTGAAGTCCGGACATCGGAGGACACTCGGGATAATCAGGGAGAAAAGCAATGAAGATCTCTGACATAATTTCGGCAGGGAGGGTAAGGAAAGGGTATGTGTAGTCGTCAAGTCGCGAGTGCAAGGTCTCGCGCTCACAACGTACAGCAGCAAGAGATTTTTCGAGGTCCAGGATGCAAGCATCTGGCTCAGATATACGGGCGCGAATATCTGAGCGCAAAGATCTGCTGCTCGCGGTATCCTCCATTCACCACAGGTCTAGAAGGCTCGGAATGTCAGGGAAGTGGATGATTGCGGGAGGAGTACTAGCTCACAACTTGGCTTTCAGAAGGAACAAGATAAACTCCAGTGTGGTTGGGGGGTAAAGCGAGTCGGAGACGCTCTGGAGACCGTGGTGGGTCAAGAGTGATCGCCGCTTTGTCCTTATTGTTTTCTGTTTATCCCTTCGAACTTTCCCGTCGCCTTTCTTCTGCTGCTAAGTCGTGTATGAGGTAAATAGTCTGTATGCATACCAATCAGCCCGTTGTATTTTACCTAAAAAGCAGCCGATTTAAAATATTTTGAACCACATATCAACAATTAAACGAGAGGGCCATGCCGATCAAGGACAAGCACCCATCCATCATCCAATGCAGCATGTGGGAGCCGGGGGTTGGAGTCCTCCCGAGGGCGTAACCGCTGAAAACTCTGAACAGTTCAAGAAACGGGCCGGCTAGTTGAATTGGCCTATAGCTAAGCACGAGAGCTGTATACGAGCTTGAGGAATAAATATCGAGGTGCAGTTTCTGCGACGCAGCGAATATCCCCAGCAATACGCTTAAATAGCCTGTTTTTCAGAACCAGGACGAGATCATTCAAAGGTAAATAGCCCTCGTCGATTAAAGGCAAATCGCTGGCTGTATTTCTCTGTAGCTTGCTGGAGGTTCGAGTCCTTCCGAAGGCATTACGGACGAGAGTCTCGTTTTTTCATATATATATATTTGACCCGCTGCCCTTCCTTTTTTTCTACTTGCGTAATGACAGTTGAGTACAAGTTGAGTAGATATTACTCGAGTCAAATTTGGGCTGATCAGAAACGGTCCACGCTACGGGCCGGTGCAATCCGCGTGGCATTGTCATAATCTCGCGCCAAGGTGTAAAGCCTACATGGTTCTGTGATCTAAACACTCTAGTCAATTTCTTCGTCGTCACCTACTATTCCGCCTTACGCCATTGTCTCTGGAGCATGCAAGCTACGCACAGATGGTGTGAACTCGAGTCTGTATTCCAACTGTATTCTGGACCCCTCGCTGGTGTATTTTCAGGGTAAAACCTATATGACTATGTTCGTTAACGTTGCGGCCATTCCACTGGTCCGAAGCGTTTCGTTCATTTCAATTTTCGAGCTTTACGATAGTAATTTGTTACTGAGATACCCAATGCCATTGGACGACTTATGCTCCGGATAAACCAATCCGAGAAAGCGGCTCCTGGACCCTGCGCTATGGCCTCACCCGTCACGCCGTCTATCCTGCGCCTCCTCGTCTTGTCGATATGGCACGAAACACGGCAGGAATTGGGCATGGAGGGTTTGGATAAGCGAAGTGCGGAGTTTAAATTTTGCGGTGTCAAAGTATTTTCACCAGAACACAGTAACTAAATCCACTGTCTCTGTATTAACCCAAACCCGTAACGTGCGGGTGGGTAGGAGCCGGAAACAAAGAACGAACTAAAAGAAGGTGCCAAAGCCCGTCGGCACCATTGGCCTAGCGTGTTGGTCCCAGTCGTCGAGTTCAACTTTTCTGCGCAATTGTGTGTCCTAGAGGTTATAGTTGTATTGGATTTGCGTGAATAGAAATTATCCGCAGTTCTTCTGAGTCGGCGTCGCAGTGCCGTCCATGCGTCGAATTTCACCAGAACGCCGACATTTGATCATGAGCGTACTCACTTTTACTTCCATCTCAAATGCAATGTAGAAAGGTATCAATAGTCGGAAAATGTACAAGACAAGGCGAGTGGGATTATGGTTATTGAATCAAATCGGAGTCTTCGATCCAGCACCTTGAAGCTGGAATAAAAAGGAAGATGAGTCTGGGATGAACAAAATATCCACCGGGTATCAGACCTGGTTGAGTTTCCCCGCGCCGCCGTTTCGCAATAAATATATCTGCGCGTGTCCACATGTCACTTTCTCCTCGTGCCCCGGCCTGCCAATCGGCGATAGCCGCGTCCATGCCGGTTACGCACATGAGGACAAAGCGCGGATCGTCGATCGACTGGTCCCAGTTCTCTATGATCCACTGACCCCAGAGAAGTCCCACCAGAACGCGGAGCTCGAGGCAATGTGCGAGGGTCGAGGCGAGTAGTAACGTGCCTCCTGCCTCTTGCGCACTGAAGCACAAATGCGTCAGGGCAGGGAATTGAGTAAAACTACATTCTTCCGTGATATTGTGTACGCGGAGATGAGTGAGCTCCCGGAACATGGGGAGCGTGGGATTGATATTGGGAAAAGTGGGAGTGCCAAAAAGTCCGTTGAAATTGACGAGCAGCTCGCGCAACTGCAGTTTTTTTATAACAGGGAGCATTGATGGCCGCACATCGTACAGTGCGAGCTTGCGGATGCCAGTGCAGAGCGGAAGGATGCGCAGGAAAAACGCGGCGGGACGTAGGATGAGCACGACCCGCACATGTTTCGCCCATCTCGTCGGTTCTGGCAGACGAAGAGCCGAGGTGGCGAAGCGGGCTGGGTGGAAGTTGAGGTGGATAACAAGAAGGCGATATAGCAGAGGTTCTATCCTGAATTTGGAATGAGGATTCGAGACTTCTCGATTTCAAAAGCCATTCATTACCAGTAAAGGACGCGATGAGCAACCAACATGAGTGAAAGCATCGTCTCGGGATAATGGTTCGCCGCGAGTTCGAAGATTTCGCGCTCAAGGTCGGCAGGAAATGCTGGAGAAATGGGTGTTTCCATCCTAGTGTTGGAATATTATCCGAGGTTGAGCTAAGGATTTGTTGCCATGGAAACACTGCGGTACTTACGGCAAGCTCGAAGGATACAAGCTGTGACCGCTACCTAAGCTTGATAAGTCAACGCCTCAGACCCAGGCTGAACATTCCTCACAAGTAAGAGGAAAATATTGCTGCCAGTTCAGAAAGTGCGATGGCGGTCAACAACACAGGGAGTGACGCTAGCCTGTCACACGTCATCTTACCGTTATCTTTAGATCACAATCCAATTCGAAATAAATTCATTTTTATTCATGGAAGGCTCTCACCAAGGTAGTCGGTTTTAAAAATCACTGATATGGCTTCATATATATTATTGAGCTTTTCAACCGCATTTATACAACATTTATATCACAGGCACACCATTCAGCATCAAATTCGTGGCGGGTGCTCTCAGATAAACTGGAAAGAGGTGATTCAGCATGAGAGTTCCGTATACATATTAGGCGCGCGCGCCAGCTTTTTCTAACAAAAAGGGAAGAGAAGAAGATAGTTGTGTACGATGCAATGGATCCAATGCATAAACAATCAACTGAGCGGGGCTGATGATCGTGTTGGCTAAACGGAACTTATCGCCCGGGTTTACATACGGTCCTTCAATTCGCATGGAGTCTGATAATTTCGGCTGATTAATTGTATGCAGATGAATGCAGAAAAGTCGATGCAGCTACGACTCGGGTTTCATATATAGAGTAATAAAGGGCAGCAGAAATATTGCGGATGAAGAGGGACTATGGTCTCAGTTAATCTTGGATACGGACAAACAGCTACTTAGGGACGTACGAAAAGACAACGACGACTGGCTTCAATAGAAGAAATAAAATAAAAGTGGATGGGAAGAATCGAGGCGAAGAGTTATTCCATTTGGAAATGAATCAGAAAGCGGTGGTCAGTTGAGTTGCGCTGCGCACCGATATCCTTCGAGAGAACTACCTAGAAACTAGTCGCCGCTATGATTATATGAATCTTCCTCGACGCTGACGAAAACTTTGACGACTTTGATCGAAGGAAAGGCTGCACGATAATCTGCCCTGCGTCGCTTCGAATGGGCGAGGTGGAGAGAATCGAGTGAACAGTGTGATCAGGAGAGGAGGGAAGAGATGGGAAATGGGAGTTCGACTGGGTTCGAGTTCTCCCGAGGACATTGCCGGGAGCCAGTTACGATTTTTTCCATCTCATTCTTTTCTCTGGTTCTCGTGAAACCCTCGCGTACTGAGGTGACTATAAGTATTTTACAAGTGGATGTTCAATTCAATCTAAACTTTAGTCGTGAATTTATTTCATTAGCTCGCGCACATTAACAGCCATATTTGGGTATGCGCAGAGAGCCCTTATTGTTTGTGGGAAATCTCCTACCTGCATTTTTGTCCTATGTGACACATAGATGAACAATGGATACTTGAGAAATCTGAGTCGTGCTGAACACATTTATCACTTTGAGGACGATTCCTCAGAGGCTGACTCACAAGGTCTCACCCTTTCTTCTTTTTTAGAACACGGTTCAATCACGCACGACGTAGCGACCCCAAGCTCAAGTTGAAGGCTCTAAAGCCCGTGTAGATTAATGGAATCCCACCGATTATTTCTTGCCCGCAGGCATATCGGGGTTCGAATCCTCCCAGGGGCATGCATGGTACAGGATTTTGGCTCTTTTTTGTTACATTTGCGTGTCTGTGGAAGAATAATTTTTATGGAGAACGAGAGACCGGTGGTGGACGGGCTGGATATTCATCTACTTATCCAATTTCCCTGGCGCACGGAGTTCGAAGGAACATCTCTGATGTATATGTAGTAAAGCATGTCGTATGCTGACCCCAAAAATTTGCTGCACTACGCAAACTCATGTTGAGTGCTAAAAAGCCCTCGTTGATTAAGGAGAAATTACCCATCTATCATCCAATGCAGGATGTGGAGCCAGGGGTTGGAGCTTGGAGTCCTACCCAAGAGCGTAACCGCTGAAAATTCGAGGATACTATCGATCACCCAAGAAAGTTGGATGAATTTGTGACATAAATACTAGCCCGATTGGCTCTAACTAAAATACGGGGGGATACTATTTCTTCCCAGGAATCCAGCGGTATTTTTTCAGAGAATGCGGGGACGAATTGACTCCAGCAGAAATCGATACTTTCTTTTGCAGAGGTAGGTCATTTTGATGGCTGACCTCGGCAACCTCACTGCCGCCTCAATTCGGCCCCAAAGCTCAAACAACTCGGGATTCAACATCTTTCAGCAGGAATGAACCTTCCTGTCGATTTCGAGCCCTATCCGACATGAATTGCGGGTGTAGCATTGCCATCAATATTTTTTTTTGCAAAGGTAGGTGATCGATAGTATTCTTGCCTTCTTTCACGCCTTCTTCGTTTTTTTTTTTTTTGAAATGAGAAACATCTGCGCATCCCGCCTGTTTTTTCTTAATTTTTCTTTTTCCAGCCGTGTGGACGCGAGTGGCGGTACATCCAAGCAACGGATCATGCCGTTAGCATGCGTCACCGTCACGTCACCGCCTTCACTTTTCGTTTTCCATCGTTACTGCAGCTGTCGTAACTTCTAAAACTTGCATATGGAAGAAAACCATGTAGCAAACAGGTTCTTGTCGTTATGGACGTCTCGCCCGTGCACCTGCATCTGGAAAGTGGAAGCCATCCTCGAACGATTTTCAATGCTCGACGTTGCCACAGAGTCCGACGGACTCGCCTCCTTGGCTTAGCGCTCCAGCCACTCTCGCGCTTGCGCGACTTGCCAGCGGACTTGACCTCCTCCGCGGCGGCCCCACCCACCCCGGCGAGGGATAAAGCACGCTGATAACGTCCTCCCTTCCCCCACGTTCTCGCGTGCATCTCTCCCCAAGATCCATCATCCGATTCCCATCCCCCATCCGCCGGCGTTCGATCCTGCGCATTCCATCAACGCCTTGAATCTCGGGAGACGCTTTGCGCCCCGCGTCCGGTCTATTTCGCATCTTGCTCATCGTCAGCCTGCGCGCACGATGCGATTCTATCGCGCTGCAAAACTGCAGGTGATTGATAGTCGTGGATTGTACGCAGAGGCGGCCCGAGGTGATCCTTGCGTGCCTGCACCATGATGGTAGCGCGTGTCTTTTGTCGCATCCGGACCCCAGCGTACTGCATCCTCTTCGGTATCGTTGCTCCCCTACACATTACATACCCCAACCCCGCTCGCCACCACGACGTACTTGGGTTGGCTCAACCCCCGAAGGCCACCCCAATTTCCGGACCTCCTGCCCGCCCTCCTCCACGTGGCCTCGTCTTCGTCTACAACTACATCGACCTCCTACCATGGCACACCGCTCTCCCGCCGCTCCTCCTGGTGCTGGTAGGGAGGTCTGCACAGGGATTGCCCCGCCGCTGCGCATCTCGTGCGCGCCATTTATTGCGTGTCTGCCCAGCCTTCGGCGTTGCGCTACCGCTCCCTATCGATGCTGCGGGGATGGAGTTAGTGTGGGCGGGCGAGGTGCGGGTGTCGATTACTGGCCTTGTGCGGCTCGGCACCGCGCCTGTCCTCGTTCGTGCGCATCCTGCGCCATCTAGTCTCGAGGGCGCGGATTTGTAGCATTCCGCGCGCGCGGGGAGCGTGCAGCGAGCTGCGTAGAGTTCCTGGGGTCTGGTACTTATGGGTGGGGAGACCCCGGGTGGCATGCGACGATGGCGCGCAGATGCTCCACCAGGGCGCGGGGGGGTCGATGGTCCGGGTCGAGCGGCGTGGTAGGGTGGGGGAGGACGCCGCGTAGGGCCGTCACGTACGGCGCTTGTCGCTTGCCGTCGAAGACGGCGCTTGTCATCTAGCGCTGAGCACCGAGAGTCCGTGGCCCGTCGGTCGACCAGGCCCATCTCTGCGCAGCCTATCGCCGTGCTCCGCGTGCTGTCCGCACCCTAAGGGTTAGGGTTACATCCACCATCCCTCATCGTTTCGTCGTCCATCCCTCGTACTCACCGCGCTCCTTCCTGCACACCGACTTCTCCTGCTATATACATACCGAATGCGCGCCGCGCCCTGCGTTACCCCGCATATTTATATGTACCGTATACCCGCCGCCCGTTACTTCCCGTCTTACGTATGCCCTTCTTTCCTGTCCTACTCTAAGTAGCAGTGTGGTACTTATGGCCCTCCTTTCGTCGAACTGTGACTTGCCTTTCAATCTGCGCATGTGGAAAGTTTTCTCGAGTCTCGATGGGCGAGTACCCTTGGAAGAAGCGTACGCGTATACTCACAGGAAGGGTAGTCGTAAAACTGACAGGAATTTCTCATGTTGCGTGATCTGTGGCAGAGCGACAAAGTGGAGGGAATGGATACGGAGAGAGAAGTTGGTTAATATCTTCGCGAGTATACGGAGGGACGTATGAAAGGCGGGTCAAATCAAAGAATAAGAGGCGTGGGTACGAGGATATCGGTAAATCACGCACAGCTGCGGTGTTTGACGTGAGCGCAACAGATTGTGTGAGGTAATGGAGGCCGAGGGGGTGGACTGACATTGGTGTGTTATTTTTGTAAACTTTCCAGTCATTTTACTTTCACATTCAAAATCTCTGAGATTATATTTCTTGTCAAGGGGATCATACAGGGCTATAATCTCACTGTATTACAATATCCATACGGGCTGAAACGTCCCCGGGGAAGGGCTATATACAATGGTATTCGTAAGCTGCTACGGCGGTAGGTAGATGACTTGAGGGGGGTTAAAGATTCAGATGAACTAAATCAATTTGATAGAAAGGAAGACGGCGGAAGAAGCGGGGAGACGTGTCCGCAAGGCTGCACCGCAAAATTCCCGTCCCGCGGAAACAAGCCAGCTGCGCGTCCATGGCGGCGCAAAAATGGACGAACGCAGGGGAAAAGTCGTGCCCCGTGTCGCGTGGAAGGAGCTGGCAGTGGACCTGCCGCAAGTGGGGAAATTGTGCACGGTCGGGGAAGGGCGGGAGGGTCTCCGCGAATAACGACGGGCTCGCGGGGCTGTTGGGGAGGTTCGGGGTGAAGATGAACACCAGGGTGAGCAGTTCGAGGTTGCGGAATGCGATCGCAATTTCGGAGAAGGTGGGCTGAAAGCCGGGGGAGTCGAGGAAGCGGGCATTGGCGAAGCGCTTTATTTCGAGGGATCGTAAAAGGGGCAGATGTGGGAGATCGATGGGTTCCCGGATTCCTGAGAAACAGAGGGTAAATAGCAGTGGGATGCTAATGGATATATCGTACTGCCGATACGGAGCGAGAGATGACGGAGACTTGGGGTAAAGGCAGAGAGGAACTCGGAGTCATATGCGCGGCTCTCGGCGTCCATTATAATCGTCAATCGTTCCAGATGAGTTGTCTGGATCGCGAGGAAGCGGTGGTAGAGAGGCTCCGTTCGCCATCCAGAGTCGGATAAGATCAGATCTGTAAGGCGAAAATCGGAGACGAGTCCAGGAGAAAGGTGTGAATCCTCGCTCTCCTCCAGGCTGACAGAATAAGTGGAGAGGACTGAAATCAAAGCTGCCGCGTGGTAAAGGAAATGAGATGGGAGGCCCTCTATGGAGACCAGATGAAGCCCATAGAAAGATGGTAGGGCGATGATATCCTGGATCGCAATTTTCAGCGTAGGTGCGATGGAATTCCACCGCATACCAGCGCCAGAAATAATCAGGCGTTCAAGATTTCGCACTGCGAGAAAAATGGACTTTAATGCCTGTACCTCATGCTCCAAGTGCGAAAGATCGAATTTCAAGAGGCGGATATAGGTGGCCAGGTGCGGGAAAGCGGCAAGGGAATCATTAGCGGCTAGGGGAGTGGGATGTCCGTAAGACAATTCTGTGTGTATGCACAGTGACTTGAAAATCGCCTGCTGGGCGGGGGCTACAAAGGAGGTCGAAACCAGAGCGCATGAGGTCAAGGATGAATAATCATCTAGGTGGTCCACAACGGAATTGATGAGTTCCTGAGGTAGAGAGGCCATTGCATGAGCGCTTGATAAGCGCGGGAGTCGAAGACGGGTTGAAACTCCGACAGGGCTGTGCTCGTCGGAGCTTCAAGTGTGACAGGCCGCTCACAACGCTGACGGCAAAAATGCACCCTCTCCCTCAGGATGCCATCCTGGCTCGCCTCCGGGATGATCATGCGTCGCTGAGTGCATGTTGCCTAGTCTCGAATTCCTTCGTGGCTCCCGCTCAGCGCGGCATTTTTCGGTCGCTGTCGTTACACGCTCATGGATCTCAACCAACATTCCGCGATGCCGCTGCTGCTCTTGCCCAATTCCCGCACCTCGGGTCGTACATTCGCGACTTGACCATTGGTCTTGGCGATTCGGATGTGGAGTTCGACCACTCTGCTCTGGAGTCCATTCTCTGCGCAGTAAAAAATGTGGAGCGTCTCATGGTTTCCACAAGAAGCACCGTGTACTGGAATAGGTTTTCATATGGGTTGAGAAGTGCTATCCAGACTGTAGTCTCACTCCCATCCCTGCGGGAGCTCCATCTACCCACCTTCTTCATTGGTGTTCCATCCCACTTCATTCTTCGTGCAGGATCCTCTGTTTCCTTCCTCTCAATTCGTCGAATTACTCTGGATGAAGGGGGGGAAATAGAGTTTTCTGTCCCCGATGCTGCCACTGCACAACTCAAACATTTAGCCATCCTGGACCGTGGGGTGCATAAAATTGCTTTTTGCGACATACTCCTGGATACCCTCACACACATATCTCGTATCGAACAACTCACTTTTTTCATGGGCTCAGTGACTAGTGAATGCGACTCTCGTATCCTTACTGCTGTAGCCCCAAACCTCAGCAATCTATCTATCGATGTTGGCGGTCTGTTTTCCCCATCCACTGCATCTCTGTGTATCCGGCTGAATCGCCGCTCAGGACTTTCTGACCCCCTCGACTTCCCTTATATGCCCCTCGTACACACCTTCGAAATTACGACATACATCGATCCTGGCCGCCGCCTTCCCACCGAGTACCAAAGCACCTTCGCTAAAGTTGCTGCTGCATTCCCTGGCATTGTGGTCCTCACCCTAGCATTCAGCTTCGTGCCAGAGGACTTCGAGAGCCCGTGGCGGGCAGAAGGCACGTTCCCTATTATGGGAGCATCATTTTCGACTCGCACCCAGCTTGTCCATCTCCAACAGGTGCATTGCAAGCTCAGTGCACAGAGTTGGAAACTTGATATAGATGTCGCTATTATACAACATCTCCGCGACGCAATGGAGCAATGGATGCCGGGTGTCCCGTCTCATATGGTGACTTTCAGCCTCGGTGTTCACCCTGTATTTCTCGAGAGACTCCCAGTAGTCTAGCACGGTGTATAATTGTAATGCTGGGATAGATCGATGCAACTTCCGCACCGTATCAAAGTTAATGACATTGTCCCTGATTCACGATAGGAATTGTACTGCCATTGTTGAGCATAGAACGGCCAAAAATGGACCCGCAACACCCTATGCTGACGATGACGACAGACCGAGTTCAGCCCCGAGCTAGCACAATCGTATTTACAACTGCCTTTCATTCGGAACAGACGATACAGCTCAATTCAAAAATAATCTGCGACCAAGTGAGCTGTTTTGCAGTCAAATGAGCGGAAGGAATACCGTTCTGGAGGAATAGGACAAGATATAGGCTAGAAGGCTTCCCCCTCATCAATCCGTTCTACCCGTTCGACCACATCGATTATTGGAACCGAGGGAAATGCTGTGCAGTACGCGGTCTTCGGCAGCATAGCCTCGGTGGCGTGCAAAGATTGAAGGGAACAGTGGGACCTCGAGAGAAATGCAGCGATAGTGGAAATCGATTCGTGGCCGAGCTCGCGTTCTGATATCGTGAGGTGTTCGAGAGCCGGAGCAGTCAGGGCATCGAGAAGTAGCTTTTGAGGGTAAGGACCATTGTTATCGTCGCGTAGGATCAACGATTGGAGATGAATAAGTGGCGGCACGGCACCTGGAACAATATCATCGTCCCAAACGGTGCAGCTGAAATCTAGAAGGGCAGTCGCTTGCCGCAGAATGTCGGCTGCCACGGCGGGGTCAATCCTCTCAGCAGTAATGCTGGTGAGCTGTGACCACGGCAGCACCACCTGAGGGGGATAAAAAAATACGCCAAGGACAACACTCTTCAATTGGGGCGCATCCCGAAAAAGAGTTGCCACGGGCTCGCCACCCGCGACATAATCATCGATAGTCCCCAAAGTGAGATGACGTAGCAGAGGGAAAGAACCCTCAATCCAGAGAAGATCACCGTAAGGAATGATTAATGGGATGTGTTCCCAGCGTGTTGAGTGTGAGAGAAAGGCGGCTGTGAAAGGGGGGTGTTCCAGGGAGGGATCTGTCTCAAAGGAGACAGACAGAGAACAGTTTTTCGATCGCGACAGCCAAGTGGTGAGCACATTTAGTTGTGTATCCACGGAACTTCCCTTGTGGAGGTATATTTCGATGGCTCTCCATAACCAGGGAGTGTCAAATGCTATCTCACGCCAGTTCCGGCAGATCTGTCCCAACAGCGCAGGGGAGAGAAGTCCGGTAACCGGGGGACGCTCGGGGTACGCTGGGAGGAAAGCAATGAATATTTGCGACATGATTTCGGTGGGGATGGTAAGGATGGAGCGGCTCTCGCTACTTGGAATCCGCAGGGTCGGCTGCTCCAGGTGAGTGGATCCAAGGGATAGAGCGAGGGCCATGGCACGGAGATTCGAAATTCCTCCTGGAGTTTGTAGCGTCCTAGCTGCTGATGCGCTGTCAACATTCATGCCACGTGCATCTTCGCACAGTTCAGTCGAACCATCTCTTTGTTTCAATTCAAGTCTGACCTTCCATTTTTGTTTGACTTCAACGCTTTGGAAGCAAGCGCCAGCGGTTGCTTGGCAGTTATGGTGAGAAGTTGGTCACGTCACGCCTTTTGATCCGGACCACCACCATCTCACCAAATTCCCACGACCAAAAATCTGCGGCGGATGCAGAGGCAGCGTCCCAGGACCCCAACGCACCCACCACAGACGGGCGATCGGCGTCCCAGGTCGCCGGACCCCTCTCTCTCTGGAGATGGAGAAGCTCCATCACCAAGTCTCCGCACACCGCACACGTCATCAAGAGGGGCAGAACTGGTCACCCGCCCTGGATGCCGACCACACCATGCCCAATAACCAGCCCCCATACCTGTCTACATTACACCCAACATCGATGCGCGAGAACGCGGCATCGAACAAGCGACCCTGGCATCTATCTTCGGGGACAAAGCCATAACAGACCTTGAGGCCGCATTGGCAATGGCCCGAGGTTTCAGAGAATACACTGACAAAGCGGAACGAATACTCGGACACCTTCCCTCGACTATAACGCAAAAAGCCACCGCAGTGCTATCTTTAGCCTCGGAATTGCGCGACATTATGCAGCCCGTGGAGAACATGACTCCCGCACGAAGCACGGCTGATAACAACAAAAACGGCCAACAAAGCCCCACTGCCTTCGCTGAAGCCATAAAAGCTCAACAGGAACGGGCCCCACCGCGAGCCCCACGAGCCTCCAAGCCAAAGCACCCGACCTCGGCGCCCAACCGGACTGCAACCAAGCCCCGCCAACGGACAGCACCCTCGACACGGCTGATCGTTGACCTCGCCGGCAGCCGGCCCACGGAAAAACCTCAACCTGACTCATTGTGCAAGGCCATCAATGACGCCCTTGGCGGACGACTGGCAGTCAGTGCTGTCTCCACTTCGCGAAACGGAAACCTGGTCCTCCACGCGACAGCGCCGGCGTGCTCGGCGCAGGCCCTCGCAGCGCACCAAACACTGATTTGGAAGGCCTTGGCGCCGCTCCTCGGGGTTGCTGATGCCACCGAGCCACCATTTTACCCGGTGGACCCATGGCACAAGGTGGTCTTCCACTGAGTGCCCTTGATGCAGCGGTGCTGCCTCCCTCTCGTGACTTTGTCCGGGAAGTCGCGAAGCGCAACCAGCTCCCAGGAACGCAGTACCGCATCGGGAATGTGCGGTTCTTGCATGGACGGGATTGCGTCCCTCAGGAGGAAGTGACCGTCTGGGTTGACTTCATCGAGGAGGAAGATGCTCGCCGCTTCCTGCGTGAGGGTATCTTCCTGTTCGGGTCACACTGTCGGGCTACTGTACTATTTCGCTCAATTCTCCCGGGTTGTGACCTGTGACCTGCCGATTCGAACTTTAGATTTCGAAAATCCACCGCGCAGGCCATGACATCATTTTTTTTTTCGAAAATCTGGCCAGTTGTAGCGGAAACATCCACCACACATTCAGACGGCTTTCTTGCGCCTTACAATGCAGTAAAGAAACTAAAAATCGACATACTCGGCAAATCCGGAGAAATATTTGATGCGAATTTGAGTAAAATTTTGAGGCTCATTGGTGCCACTTCTGGACTGTATTACAGCCGATCCTGAAACTAATGAGAATGAACATTCTTTTTTTTCGGTTGCGAAAAAGGAAATCACACGCCAAAATCGATGACGTCGCGAAAAGGAAAGTGAGCCGAGATGGCGGTGATTTCCTTTTTCGGAACCGAAAAAATAGTTCGCCGATTCTCATTAGTTTCAGGATCGGCTGTAAGTGGTCTAACTAAAATACGAGTGATCTCACTTGATTTCAATGTGTAAATAACTGGACTTTCAGCTCAATATGGGGTCAGAAGCACTTTGCGCGCTCGCGCACGCAAAAATTGCATTTTGGGGGCGTTGTCGGAGAGATTTTGTGACTTTTTGGGCACATTCGAAAATCGCCTCGATGACCTGTGACCACCCAAAAATCTTCGAAAATTTTGGCCCCTGTGATGCGTGACAGGAGAATTGAGCGAAATAGTACAGTACACGCTACAGGCAATGGGCAATAAGTGGCGGGCAGCCCTCTGGAGGTAACTAACCCCTGGCTTGCCAGGGTGTTTGTCTTTTATGGTCTATGGTTTATACAACGGCCATCAATTCCGCGACCCATACCTTCCACTCTCCCCTCACATCACTACCCTACACAACACCGGACCCAATACTCCCTGCCGAACCCCTAACGGTCATTGCCCTTTTCCGGGGCATGCGTCTTAGTAGTTAGTGCACTTGTTGCAGTATAGAAATGCAGATTCAAAAAAAAAATGGTCACGTGTCAAGTTTGGATGTTTGTCCTTGTGGCGTTCATGGCAATGAATCTATCTCCATGTGGCCCAAGGGCATTTTGTCGAAACCTGCTTTTCACGAGCTTTTCATCGGGGTAGAAAGAAAATCAATGCGCGAGGACTGCGAAGAGCAGGCAAAAAAAGTATCTTGTATATTCAAGCTCGACAAGAACGGGGACAAATAACAGTACTAAGTGAAATTACGGCCAGCTATCCATCCAACCACGGATTTTGCAGAACGTCACGCACGAGAATTGTTGAGAACATCCAGCGGAGTATACTTCTCCATGCTCATCTCCTCGCCCTCATCTCAGTCTCCTTCGGCGCCCAACCGTTTCCGTCGTTGGCATTCTCATCCGCACCCAGGCCCTCGTCAACTTCCTCTATCCTCTCTTCGCTATCATCACTGGGCCTGAATCACACGCAGCGCTGCTGATGAAAACTTTGACGTCTTTGATTGACGGGAAAATGGCACGATAGTATGCTCTGCACAGCTCGGAGTGGGTGACATGTAGGGATTCCAAGGGACACTGCGATCTGGAGAGAAGGACGGCAATAGTGGAAGAGAACTGATAATCGAGCTCACGCTGCGAAACCGTGAGATGGCGAAGCGCGGGTGTGGTCGGTACGTCGAGTAGCATCCACAGGGCGCCCGGCACGCAATTGCATCTCTAGAGTTAGAATATTTGTGCCGTAAAGGGGGACTATTAGATTGTAACTACTATCATGACCGCGGGTTACCGACCCGTAAAGCCACATATTTTGATAACCACGAGCCATAGAGCTGGAAGGGAAGTAGGGAAATTTGAGATGGGACAATGGTTGAAAGGACCAACGAGATATTTTGCATATTCAATATCAAGAATGGGGAATAACAGTACCAAGTGATATTACGATCAGCTGTCCAACCGCAGATATTGCAGACAGCTGTTAGATCCGGCGCGGAACCGCTACTATAACTGTCCCTATTGATTGATTGACCAGGTTTTAGGAGTTTTGAAAATCTTGTTGTGTCTCGTAAAAGCAATTTTTAAAGGCGCTGTTATAGTATCTTGGTTCAGTTCAGTGTATAGAAACCCTCCTCGATCAAAGGCAAAATCATCCACACGAATTTCGACAGCCACGGTGAAGCGCTCGAGTCCTCCCGAGGGATATCCGGCGAATATGTCTCACGTTTTTGGAGGAGATATATCTTCGTTGAACTTTGCTGCACATAAGCGCTCATTGATTGATAGTAATTCACCCACCAACTTTAAACCCACCTCGGTCATCAACAATTGTATGAGATGAAGGATCGAGTCCTCCTGAGGGCATGTACATACCGCGAATATCCCATGCACCGGTCCAAGCGACGGATCGTCCGATAGACCGGCCCGAACCACCTGTTGTAGCAAACCGCCACCGTGACAGCGTGATATTTTAAGCTGCGTTGTCTAGCCTTTAGGCTCTGGAACTCGTGATGTAGCTATTGATGCTTCATACTAGATACTGGATTCAACCCAGCCCCCCGTTAACGTTTGGGACGGTCTTTCGGCTTGGATGGACTGCCGCTTTGTGCAAGTGAGCAGCGGACTATTTCTTTTAAGCTGGCTGTTGCTCCGATCTTCCTCGTTGACTGATTAATTCTAAATGTGATGACCACATAAGTCATCGCTGAAGTTCTCTAGCTGCCGAAGAAAAAATAAAAATAAAATAAAAACGGGTTAAAAATTGAACTCGCTCTGTGGCGGGTGCTAATTATATGGTCAGATATCGCCAAAAAGAGCTTGAGCCTCAAACATTCAGGCTGAAACACAACTCCCTTCAGCACCGGAGGTGTGTCGTGGATCGTTGTGCGATAAGGAAACCAAACCACGAACAACACATTCCGGTCCAAGCGTGATTTCACATCAATTCGATCACTTGACAATGTTAGGAGAAATGGACTCTGTTGCGATTATTTTCGAATGGATAAAGTATGCATCGCCGCGGAAGTCACACACCGCAGCCCATTGCTACGAATAAATTGACAAACTGCATAGATATAAGAACCAACTTATGTAAGGAATAGTACGTATTACACATGAGGGCGGTATATGTCTGGAGTGTATATAGGTCTGTATATGTCTGGATAGTGAGTATATGTGCATGCATGCATAGCAGTGTCGAGACAATCGATAATAGGTAGTGTATGTGCATATGTAATAGGAATGGGCGGAACAAAGATAGATCGCGCGGAGACAGAAAAGAAATTGCAGAGAGATAAAGAAAAGCAAGGCTTACGACGCCAAACAGAGGAAATTGATGGCACGAGGGAACGGATGAATCGCTCAACGCGATGAACCCACAACCTCCCCGCAGGCTCAAAATCAAACTCGAGTACCTCTTTTGAGCCGGAGACCAAGTGCTGATAACATTGAGCGCACGGAAACCGCCGAATGCTGATGGCATCAGCTGATGTCTCCTACAAGCGCGTCGCAAACTTCAGATGTATGTAGCGAGCTCATAAAGATATGATAGATGCATAAAACACATTGAGTGACTTGCCAAGCTCTCTGGACGAGTTTTTAGGGCTTAATTATTACAAGGAGGGCACAGCGCGCGTTTGTATTGAGATTTCAAACTTCGAGGATTATGTAACAAGGCCGCACTCCGATCAGACCCCGGGATCACTAACTAAGGTACGAGCTTCATTTGTTACAGCTAAGTCAATAAAGATAGACAATTTTCGTTTTCGCGTTGAGTTCGGCAAAGAGTTCGGCAAGACCTAAAATTAGATCGTCTCTTGAGCAACGCCATAATCTCTGTGCGCAGAATAACCTTCATGACGAGCCACTCTCCACCAAATAAGCTTCTTGACACATGTGTCGACGGTTGCCGCGTCGTGCCATGGTGAAGGGAAGGAGACAACTCGAATGTGCGGGAAGTTGTGCGAGGACACATTTGTGGAGCTACGCCGGCGGATGCCGAACTCTTGCCGAACTCAACGTGAAAACGAAAATTGTCTATCTTTATTGACTTAGCTGTAAAGCGTCTGTCTATGAGAGACTAATCACTAACAGACTTCAACAAAACGAGGCACGAGTTGATGACTTGTTGAAGCGTCTGTCTAGGAGAGACTAAGGTGAACGTGCAGGGTCAACGTCTAGTTGCTTGCAGCGCTCATATGTAGCCTAATAACACCGTCAAGTATCAGCGTCTATTCCTCCGCTGTGCTCGCACAGAACACGGCACCATTTAGAACCTGAAGCGGGATCTTTAAAGGGGAGTTCACTTCGATGACGGCGATAAATGAGTCTTGAAGTTTGCTCATTTTGTGCATCTATATTTAGTAGTTATCCTTTTTCCGACAAGCCAGCTCTAGTGCTGACTTAGCAAAGAGTCTCACGGATTCGCATACATGCACTGCAGACTTCATAGACTGCTCAATATTCCAGGTTCGGTGATACATATCTACCTTGAACCGTTCCGGCGGCCACCCCGTGCAGCTCGTCTATCGACGTTGAAAAATATGTGGGACCACACAGTAAGCGTTGGTATGGGCGCTGAGAGGATGATATATTGGGTTCGATGCTCAGAATACACAGGGTCAGCCCCAAGGTTGTTGAACTGTGGACAAATCATCAAACTTTGTTGGTAATGGATACACTCGCTATAAAGAACGAGAGTATGTATTGAGAGGGGACTCACAGGGGGAGCTTGTTTATATTGTGGTTCAACGTTTCCTGAATCGAATGGAGCTGGAGAAGAAGATGAGAGCGCCAGAACTGTTAGACGCGCAGGGCGAACTTCTATTGTGCGCTCACAATCCGACCCTAAGCTTCATGGAAATTCATCTCACACATTCGCTGAGCGCTGAATCGGTGCTGGCTTGGCATCGAGAGTCCTGTGGATATATAAGATGTCGCATGAAGGATCAGGAAACTCAAACAATAATCGTGTGGCACTTTCTCGTCTCGTTGCACAACTCGCTAATGCATTTCGAAAATACACTGCGGTGTCGGCAGCGCTGCCGGACAAATGCTACCCACATAGCCTCGGAACGCAGTGATATCCTTGTCACCATCGTTGTCGCCTCCGTCACTAATCTCATGCGAAGCATAGACATCTGCGCCTGACCCAGTACCGAGTCCTGTTCTCGTTCGCCATTTGCTGCTTCGGTCTGCAGAAAAACGATTGCTGCGGCAATCTCCCGGCCAACGTACAGTCCGTTGGAGAGCTCCAACGCCTTCGGCCAGGCGTGGACTCGCAGCGATTTCCGCGACCCTGGAGGAATCGGCACCAACGCAGTTGGCCCAGGAGACAGGTCTTATAATGGTCACGGTGTCAAGGTCAACAGCATGGCTTGGGCCAACTTTGGCGACCGCCGGCGCCGCTTTGATGGAAACAGCACGGAGATCGTTTCTCCCAACGCATTCGTGTTCACCAAACAAGGGTGTTGAGAAGGCTCTCAGCATCCCTGAAGATTCCGGGGCCATCGATACGCTCTTCAAACTCTACAAGAAGGGTGATTTCGCCCGCCCTTGAAGGCTACGAGACCATTGCGAGGACCGGTGAGTATTTAACATCATCGTTCGAGGGCTACCATTGATCATTCCAAGATGTTTAAGCATAGTATCCGGGCCGATGCCACAGTTCATTGGAAGGAGAAGCGGATGGCAGAGTGTTTTGGGATCTAGTGGAATTCATAGTCTTTTTGAATGTCCTTGTATATATTGCTATTCAGATACTCGCCTTTTGGATTTATCACAAGAGATTGAAGGAATGAGAATTGAATTCGGGGTTCTCTGCGGATATCGTCGCAGAATCACTTCCCGTCGCGCGTTTTAACAGTCCACGTGATCGCGTCGCGTGCCCGCCATTTCAAGGCTTTCCGAATTGGCCGCAAGACCGTTTATTGTCTGACCATAATTGGATGTAAACCCTGGGAGATTTGAGGGACTCAGATAAATATATTTCGAGGGTGCCTGTGGATCACCCGTTTGATTCCGGGTTGATGGCTACCTTTTTTTTTCCGCAGAGAATATAACGGGACCAAACAACATTCAAATTAATTGGAATGAGACGTGGTGCGCACCATAGTCCATGAGCCAACATGGGATCATCCATTCGATTCGAGCAGCGGTTGGAGTATTGCTGGTGGAAGAGCTTCTTTTTTGTCCCCAGCAAAAAAAAAAAAAAAACAGGTCGAATTACTAACAAACAAAACTCAACTCAAATGAATAGGAATACGATGGTTTTACAATGCACGGAGCTTGTCATGGCTTGTGGACAAACCGTTCGATTCGGGGTTGGGTCATGCTAGTGTCGCTGTCTCACGACATACTTTTTTACCCCCTGCGCGAGCAGAATATTTGGGCAAATCCCAGTTCGAAGGCGGTAAATAAGACCTGAGATAAATAAACCCCCGTTGAGTGAAGGTAAACTAATCCACCCGAAGTTCGGCAGTTGCAGAGTGAAGCTGGTGAACATTCTTGCTGCGTCTCATGGAACTGGTTTTGGAGGGAGATACGTATGCCCTCGTTCAGTTTAATGCACATAGGCGCTCGTTGATTAATAGTAAATCACCCCACCAACACATCAATTGTGTTAGTGTCAGGGGATCAAATCCTCCCGAGGGCGTAGTCAGAAGCATAAATGTTTTCTCAATTTTGTTTCGTTTTATGAGGTAATCCGTCCATGAGAAGCCTGCCATTCTCCAGAATATTCTATACACCCGGTATCTGTCTCATGCGAATATATATCTATGCGCCGGTCCAAGCGATGGCTCGATTGACTGGCCCGAACTCCCGATCAACACGTGCACGAAAATCTGGTTTTTTGCAGCAATTTGCCAACACCACTGCACGATATCCAGTGCTGCGTTGTGTAGGCTCTAGGCTCTCGGCTGGACTAGGACTTGAAGCTATGACTGCCACTTTGGTCCCGATAACTTCCCCGTACGGTGGCCTGTGCAGTGCGAAGTGGCATCGACTCTGGGCCCGAGATAGGACTAGCGAATCGAATAACGCCCACTCCTACTCGATTTTGCTTGGGGTCGGGACACACCGCCACTAGCAGGTATGTAAGTCATCTTTATCTCCATTACTATATAATTTTTCATTAACTCGCCCAGTGTAGGATCTTGAAAACCGCCTGCACATAGAACTAGACTCTTATCGGGCGCTCCAGATGCTCCTCGCCGTGCATCACCCGCTGTTGCCTCACGCTGGCGGGTACCGAACTTTTGCTCGTCCTCCGCCGCGTCCTGCTCCACGTCCTCCCACGTCCTACACGAGCGTTCCCACCGTGACTACAGATGCTCGCTCGCTGTCCTGCGCACCGTTGCTGCGGCCGGATAACGATTCAGAGGCGGCTGCGCAGCCGTAGCGGGATCTGCCAGCTACGCGCGCTGACTGGGTAGGCTATACCTTTCTTCTCAATCCTGCTCCTCTTTCCACTTCGCCGCCCCTTCTGCCCCTTCTCCCCCTCCCTCCCTCCCTCCCACCATCTTCGCCCTTTCTGCTCCCCGTCCAGCTCTATCCCTCTATCGCCCTCCCTTCAGTCGCCGTCTCCCTCCCCATGCCTTGTCCCCTCCTTGCTCCTCCTCACATGCCAACTCGTTGACCAAATGTGTATATCGGATTCCAGATCGCAGTCCCCGCAATCTCCGCAATCCCTGTCGACTTGTGCTCCGGCGCATGCAATGCCGTCTCCCACTTCTCTTCCTTCTCGCGATGCTCAACGCTGTCTACGCCGGCGGTACCGAGATCGAAGACTCACCCAACTGCACCGGCGCGCTCGATTTACGAAACCTGCGCGCTCCACGAGATGTCCCGCACCCATCCCGCGTCCCGACACCCGCCCGCACCGTGTAGCGCGTCCTGAACATCGACGGCTAATCTTCCCCATCTCCGTCGACGGCGCACTGCATAGACTCAGGATAGCGCGCGGGAATCCGACGATGTCCATCCACACGCCTCCGCACCGTGCGTCCTGCGGCTCCGTACCACAGCTTGGCGCCGGCATCTCGATGATGCCGTACGACGTACCGCGCCATCCACAGGACAAGATGCACCGCCGAAACTCGGACGTGGCGCACCCTCTACAGCACATATCGGACAAACTCCGCAGCGCCGTCCCGCGCGTCCGACGTACGGCGTGTCGTCATTCCGCCGCGCGTAGAAATGACCACGACGTACGTACCGACGCGTCCCTTCCGCGGTGGCGATGTGCTCCTCTACGGGATGGAGCGCGCTCGCCTCACGACGTACCGGTCCTTTAACAAGCAGAAGGAACATCTGATGGAGTACGGCGCCATCTTCAAGACGTGCCGCCCTCCACTCCCTGCGACTGCGCGCTCCCACCCACCGTCCCCGAGCGCGAATGCAGCCTCATCGACGTATCGACGGAACGCAGCGTATACTGAAGGGGCTGCTACATACGTTCCTTTCGCGCTACCTACGCTACCCTCCGACGACGACGCACGCATAATGTGGTCCACTGCCTTCTCCACGACGCACCCCGTGTCTGCGTGGACGTGGGGGGTTCTCCGCTCCTGCTTCACTCGACGATCGATCCCCATGACCCGAAGCCCTTCGCGTGTATCGTCCTCGTACTTTTGTGGCGGCGGAAGGCGAGAATGCGGGGGTATTCGCCGAATGGTGTGGAGGTCGAGCGGCGGGAGCGGAAGACAACTTGCGGCGTGTCTTTGGCGGGTCTTGTAGCGTGTCCTTGCGTCGAGCACCTGGGGAACATGTCGTTTACCTCAAGAGGTCCCGTACTAGTCTGCCTGACCTCGCAGCCTGCTTCCTCCGCGCCGAGTTGGCATGTGGAACTCTTTTTGGCCATTCCATGCTAGCATATTAGGGTTATGGACATGTACCTCGAATCGGGTGCTGTCTCCGGATTTAAAACAGCCAACGGCTCCTGGGCGTGCCATCTGCTCGTTCTCGTCCCAATTCGATGTTGGGCCGCATGGGTGAATATACATGCCTGCCACTACAGACAGTTCTCATATCCAGAAGCCGGCGAATCGAAGTTTGAATTTATCTGCCTTAGGAAGAGCTCTCTGCTACTGCTACCGGGGATTCCACATGGTGTACCTCGTCCATGAATCACGTCTGGGTTCTGCTTATCGTCTTCAAGATCTTTAGATAGGTGCCGAAGGAGGATATCATATTTTCCTGCACCGAAAAACTTCCGTGCACTTCCCTATTTCTGGGTGCGCCAGAAGAGGGTATATATGTATGTGTATCGGCATATATGTATTTCTTATAGGACTTCCCCCTGACTCTACATTCTTTGTATTAATAGCTACGATTCCTTGCCAGGCTAGACTTTCCCTCCACACACTCAGTTCCGAGCGCTGGCTGATCCAGGCGGCCCCCGTTTCTCTGAATCGCACACCGAATAACTGTCACGACCCGTCTTCTGACCAGCTTCAGAGCCAACATCCGTCGTACGCCACGCGCTGGGAAACCTTATGTGCGACGGCCGGGGGGCGAAATTTTTCATCAGACTAGCTACCTGGGTTAATATTTCTGGGTGGCTGTCTTGTTTCTGAGTTGCACGTGTCGTCTGGGGTTATAGTTTTTCTCTTTCTCAATTTCAATGTGGCTGAAATCACTTTTTGTGCTCGCCTCAAAAGTCTCTCGCCGTACCGAGTGAAGCGAGAACTAAAACAGGAAGTATTGATATGATCCCCCTACCCCGAGTAAGTCAAGATGGAACTTTAAGTTCGGCCTAGAATTAGCGCGTTCCACAAATACCCGTCAATGAAAATTCAACAAATCCCTCGATATGAGCATGATACGCAGATATTAACGGTACGGAGTAGACCCCGATAACGTACTACTCTATGCTTTATATAGCATGTTGCCAGATTAAAGTATAAAACAAAGTCACCAAGCGAGCGCACTTCATCTCCAACCCGCACAATCCCCAACCCTCATGCATTTCCCCAGCTTCTCTGTGCTATCATTCATCCTAACTGCGCTCGCTATCAGCCGCGTTCAGGGCCAGTTATACTTCCCAATCCCAACCAGCTATGACATTGGCGACGAAATTGCGCCTGAGAGCGCTCCGCCGGTTGCTGACGGCTCCCTATGCCCTGGGCCGGCGTGCGTTTGAATTCAAGGAGTCGACAGTGGTGAGTCGCTCGTTAGCTTCAACTCGGGACTGCTCTTAATCTTGTGGTCATACCCAGTCTTAAAAGAAACCGCGACGTATGTCCGATGACGGGCGAGTGATTGTTAGTTAGGTGTGGATTTGCGCTGGAAAGAACTCTGAGTGCTTTGGGGTCGTGGGGCGCGGGCGGGGTGATTTCGGTCGTGGTGGGGTTGCAAGGGTACGGGGGCAAAGACGGAGGAGGGGTGCATTCTGGGTCTTTTCTGAAAGGCTCGAATTTTCTTGCGATGTCTTTCCTGTTACAATCTTGCTGGTCTCCCATTGTTTATACATACCATCCCATCATCCGCCTCGCACCTACCTTGCTTATTTATCGTTTTGGCGTCTTCCTCTGCGCTGGAAAGAACTCCGTGTGCTTTGGGATCGTAGGGCGCGGGAGGGGTGATTTCGGTCGTGGTGGAGTTGCAAGGGTACGGGGGCAAAGACGGAGGAGGGGTGCATTCTGGGTCCTTTCTGAAAGGCTCGAATTTTCTTGCGATGTCTTTCCTGCTACAATCTTGCTGGTCTCCCATTGTTTATACATACCATCCCATCATCCGCCTCGCACTTACCTTGCTTAATTATCGTTTTGACGTCTTCCTCCGCGCGTTTATTCTCTTCAATTTTCTGTCCTTGATCCATCCGTCGAATACTACTGTACCCTTATTCACAGCAAATGAGAAACCGTCACTTCCACTTCGTGAATATTGTAGGTGTTTTTCCGTGAGTGGCTCGTCTATGTAGCGAGAAGCAGCCTGAGAAATGTTCAATTGGCAGAGTTTCAACAGATTTTTTTGGTGAATCCATGAAGGGCGATGCAGCCACGACTTGTATTTCAAAATATGTAGCAGAGCGATACAAACAAGAGGAAATAATCACAATCACAGAGAGGGCGGAGGAAATACATAGCGGATGAGTATTACAAGCACACGGAGCAACAAAGCGGTAGAGACATCAAGAGGAACCACGACTAGGCCTAATGGAATAAATACAATTCAAGTCAGGAGTACACTCGTGGTCAACAACGAGGTACGAGTTGAAGATATTGGAGCGGTTGCTAGGAGAGGCTGTACTCGTGAAGGGGAGATTCGATGTGTAGCGGAACTGCTAAGTACATTGAGAAATGAATATGAAAAGTCACGGACGGTGGAATTGCGTGACGCACCGATATTCTTTGAGGGAACACAGGGTTCAGTAGTCATCGTCATAACTCCCATCAGGTTGGTCAACGTCGTCTTCTTCCTCTTCCACTTCTTCATCGTCGCCTGGATTGGCCTCCTTGATGCTGCCAAACACTTCGATGAAGTTGATTGAAGGGAAAAGTGCACGAACATCCGCCTCATGTAGAGCCGGCGAGGAGTGGGTGATAACGACAGATTCCGGGGTACAGCCTGATCTGGTGATAAGGGAGAATATAGTGGACCAGTCATGAGTGCTAAGCTCCCCACGCTGGGAGACAGCGAGGTGTCGGAGGGCAGGCGTGGTGAGTGCATCGAGTAGAAGCCTATAGGGGGGGGGGGGGGGGGCACCGTGCGGGAATTATCATGCAGAATTAATACTTCAAGATCCACGAGTGGGATCTCCGATATGCGTGGTTCGTCATCCTAGTCGCTGCCCTTGTATTTATTCCTTACACTGCCGCCGAATGTTACAATAGACACAGCACACCGCAGAATATGCGCCACATCCATTCGATTACACTTTTCTACCATGATGGCGGTGAGTTGTGACCAGGGAAACTCCATGAGGGATGGGTTGAATCGGGCGGAAAAGTGCGCTGTTTTTAACGCAGGTGCATCAAGGAAAGGAGTCTTTACTTTTGTCACCCTTCGAGAGTCACTTCAGTTGAAAGCCAGCTTGCGGAGCAAAGGAAAGGAACCTCGAATGGAGCTGTAGTGAAGGTGCGAGAAGGGGATTAGTACCCGAACATATTCCCAGCGTTGCGAGTGGCTGCAAATTGTGTCGACCAAACGACGAAGGTCGTAAGGACTATAGAATAAATATGACAAGCCGGAGTGCTTGTGCCGCACGGGCCGCACGGACAGAGATAACGGACAATTTTTGGATCGTGTAAGCCAAGTGTTGAGAACGTTCAATTGTGCAGAGAAGAGAGCCTGAATACGGGTGTCCACAAAGGGCGTTCAGTGTTGCGAGATCAAAGATGGACCTTCTGCAGTATGTTCGTGTTTGTCTGCAATATGTTCGTATTTGTCACCGGCATTGATCCAACTAGAATCAATCGACGCGCGGCGCGGGATCAACACGAGTATTACGGGAAAGTCAAGTAAGGTATTTAGATGTCCCGAGGAGGTATTGGAGCATTATCGATGAACACGGGATGGTATCTCAATCAAAATGAGTCGGCGACAAACACGAACATACTGCAGAGGGTTCATCTTTGATCTCGCAACACTGAACGCCCCTTGGGTGTCCACTTCGATTTCGATGGCCCTCCGCAGCCAAGGAGTATTGAACGCCACAGTGCGCCACTTGCTGCATATCTGTCCCAATAGCGCGGGTGACAAAATCCTGACAATTGGAGGGGCCAGGGGATATATGGGTAGGAAGTTTATGAATATTTCTGAAGTGACTTCGACCGGGAGGGTGAGGATAGGGTATTTGTAGTCATCAAGTCGTGATTGCAAGTCATTTCGCTCGCAGTGCGCGGCAGCAAGGGATTGATCGAGAGTTCGGATATGATCATTGAGCTCAGATACACGGGAGCGAATGTCTGAGGGCGCAGATATGCCGCTTCTCGGGGTGTGCTGACTGGAGTCGGCCATGATCGATTCGTGACGCCGCCTGGAGTCTTTGGGCAGTCAAAAACTGACGGAGAATCAGAAGCTCAGTGGAATGGATTGACAGGCAGCAGTCCTCGCTCACTGTTAGGAGCTGCACAAGCAAATGGCAGCGCAAGCAGGAGTCCGACAGAATGAGAACAAGTCAAGAGTGGCCACAGTCACGGGACTGATTGCGTCAAGATTGCGTGGACTTGTTGGTGTTGTTGTTGTTGGGTTAACGCAGCAATGGGGCTAAGAACGAGCGCGTTGCCTCCGAGGGCTTCATCTAGAAGATTCCTTATCTTTGGCCATATTATCCACCTCCGTCGATGCTTACTCATGCCGTCCGAAATGTGCATACCACTGTTGTTTTCCATGTTCCCAAATAGGTAAACAAACGGTGTACCAATTTCCACGAAAGATATACGAATTCTTGCGGAAATTCTAGCTGACGCAGAACGAATCCGCAAGTGAGCTGGTGGGGAACAGCATGAGCGGAAATGACATCCTTCGAAGAGAATGGGAACGTACAGCGTATAGGAACTGTGAGGCCGACGGCGCAAAAGGCTTCCTGCTCATTCACGTTGAACAGAAAATGCTGACTTCAGCAGATTGGCCTTGAAGGCGCGTAAAGATTCGAGGGAACAGCGCGATTGGGAGAGGAGTGCCGCGATGGTAGAAATGGGTTCGTGGCCGAACTGATGCTCTGCGATTGGGAGGTGTCAGAGAGCCGGAGCAGTGAGGGCATCTAGGAGTCTTCTGTGGGGGCTCGGCCAATCACCAGTGTCACGAAGAATCAATGATTCGAGACCACTAAGTGGTGGTATGGCTCCTGGAACAATATCGCTCCCCCAAACGGTGTAGGTGAACTTTACAAGGGCAGTAGCTTGCCACAGAATATCGGCAGCCACTCAGCAGTGATGCTGGTTAGCTGTGACCACGGCAGGGCCACTCGAGAGCTTTCAAACCTCGTCCCGAAGACAATGGCCTTCAATTGCGGTGTGTCGCGAAGACGCGTTGCCGTGACCGCGCTTCCCCGGTCAGGATAGTGGTTGGGACCAAAGGTCAGGTCACATAGCAGAGGGAGAGGACCGTCAATCCAGCGAAGATCGTTGAAAGGAATAATTAATCGGACGTATTCCCAGCGCTCTGAGTGCGAGAGAAGGGCTGCCGTGAAATGGGGGAGTTGGGGCGGGTTCAATGTGTATTTCACTTCAAAGGAGAGAGAGAGAGCACAGGACTTCGAGCGTGAAAGCCAAGTGGTGAGCAGTTTCAATTGCGCATCAATGCCTGCTCCAGAGAGGTATATGTCAATGGCTCTCCACAACCGAGGGGTGTCGAACGCTATCTCGCGCCAATTTCGGCAGATCTGTCCCAACAGCGTAGGGGAGAACAGCCCGGTCATCGGAGGACGCTCAGGGTAATCCGGGAGGAAATGGACGAATATGCCCGCCGTGGTCTCCGCAGGGTGGGTATAGATAGGGCAGTTCTTTTTGTTTGGAGCCTGAAAGTTCAGATGGTCCAGATAAGTCGAAAACGCTAATTCAAGAGCCATAGCATCTGCACACGGAGATGCCCCAGTTGCTTGCGTACCCGACTCCGAGTCGGTAACCGGATCTTTGCACTGATCTTAGTGGTTAACCCTTGCGCGACCACTTAAGTCTGACCTTTCATCCTTGGTCTGAGGTGAGCCAATTTGTTGTCGTCGTCGGAGGAAGGAAGATCACGTCAGCTTGTTTGCGTCTAATTGTTATAGGAATGTTCCGAAGTTCGAACATGTGTACAAAATGAGGGAGGAAGAGGGAGACGGAGGCTCCGGCTCTTCAATGTATCGCTTGTGTAAATAAATTATTAAAGGCGGTTCAAAGCCCCGTTTGGTTAATATAAATTCGCCGCATACGCTAATGCAGTTTTGATGCGGCCTTCAGTGGGAGACAGGGGTTCGAATCCTCCCGTGGACATTGTGGGATCTTAACCTGATCATTTTTCGTTGCATCGCGTAAAATGGATTTTCGCAGGACCTAACATACTCTGGTTCGATTTGGCGTCTTGTTGATTAAATGGCAAATCAAGCACCCACATTTCTCGTTAGGTCAAAGAGATGCGTAGAAGAGGGTCCGGATACACCGGCGGGCATGGTACAAATCTTGTCCATTCTCTTTCAAAGAATCAATTTGTGAAGCAGCCATATATCCAGGTTCAATTGGGTTGGGACTCCTGGGGGCCCTGGAAGGCTGACTAGGGTCTGCTCCTTTTTCTCAGATGACAAGACTGTTCTCTTGTGGACATTATTTTTATAAACATTAAGGGGTGTTCCGAGTACACTTTCGGTCCGCGATAATAAAGAACTAGCAAAGCAAATATGTGGCCCATAATAGTCGGGACTAATTGCGAATTAATAACTTACATGCAAATATTAGGGTTTCACACCGTCCGCGTCATGCACCATGTGGACCATCCATAAATTCAGGACTCGAAGGCTGGACCGAGTCCCGTTCTTACCATCAGTTTACGCCGTTTTTCACGGCTGATTATTTTATGATTTTATTATTTGGAGTCAGTGTCGCTCCCCAATGAGATCAATAATCTGAAGGCGGCACGGTATGAAAAGACGCCCAAATATCCAATGGAATAAGAAAAAAATGAACAAGAATGTATATGTACGTCAGAAATGAAAGCCATATTGCAACTGAAATAAGAAAGACATGGACGGTTGAGTTACCCTCTCCATGTTCAATATCGAGTGGGGAGCCTTCATCAAATGCCGGCAATAACCATCTTGTAGGTAACCATTACTGAAGAAGACGTAGCGGAAAAAGTGGGTACATTTGCGAACGGGAGGATGGTGGCTAGAGGAGCAGCTACAATAATCGGGAACTGATCAAGAAAGGCACGATGCTTGACTTTGCGCGACGTACCAGCAGTTTTCGAGGCACAATGGCGAAATTACTCGCCAGCGTCACCACTCTTCTTCATCTTCGTCAGTTGAATCGTTGAAGTCAAGAGTGGAAACGTTGAGGGCTGGGATCGAGGGGAATACTGAACGATAATTTACCTCGTGCCACGAGGAGTGGGTGATATGGAGGGATTCGAGCGAACAGCGTGATCTAGAGAGAAGGGAGGTGATAGTGGAAAGGTGATCATGACCGAGCTCGCGCTCTGAAACCGTGAGATGTCGGAGGGCAGGAGTGGTAAGCCCATTGAGTAGCGACTTCTGTGTTCCAGGGCCGTTGGATAGATCATTCAAAGTAAGTGATTCGAGCTGCATCATGATGAGTGGTGGTATTTGTTGTCGAGGGTTATGGCCATCCCACAGGGAACCACGGAATTCGACGAGGGAAACAGCACTCCGCAGTATATGCGTCACCTCCGATAGCTCACACACCATAACGAAGATAGTGGTGAGCTGGGACCATGGCAACTCGAAGTAGGACGGTATGGAGCGGCTGGAAAAGCGAACTATGGTTAAACTGGGAGCATCGCAAAAAGCAGTCGCTGCCGACTGCCCTACGCTAGAACCCACAGTCAGCTCGCGGAGTAAAGGGAGAGGGCCCCGGATCCCGTCCCAGTCAATATCCAGGAATTGAAGGCGGTCGGAGTGCGCGGACATTATGTCCTTCAAACGACACAGTTGCGAAGACCCATCCGCATATCTGCTTTGAGTCTGGATGGACACAGATAGGGGACAATTTTTGGATCTCGCAAGCCAGGTGTCAAGAATACTCAGTTGCGCATCAACGAGCAGATCGAAATCAAGGCGTAATTCGATCTCGATTGCCCTCCACAGTCGGGGAGTACCGAGCGCGACCTCGCGCCACTCGCGGCAAACCTGTCCCAAAATTTCAGGAGACAGTGATCCAGTGAGCGGAGAGCGTAAGGGATAGCTCGGAAGGAAATGGATGAATATTTCCAAGGTGATGTCGACGGGGAGGGAGAGGATGGGGTATTTATAGTCATCAAGTTGCGACTGCAAGCTCTCTCGCTCGCGATGCGCGGCAGCAAGAGAGTCTTCTAGAGTCAGGATGCGGGTGTCCAGCTCGGATATATGGGCGCGAAGCTCCGTCGGCGCATACGGCACATTTGCACTGGTGTCCCCGCGGGTACCATTCTCTCGTGAATCGGCCATGCCACACAATGATATCGATCGTCTGCAAAAGGTTCGAAAGGATCCCTTATTCACAGACGAAGAATGTAACCTTGTAAGGTCCCAATGAAACCTTCCCGTCGTGGAAGCGATAACGGTGAGGAAGGCAAGCGAGTTGGAGATGCCACAGATGGTGGGGAGAGAAAAGCGTGGTCACGAATGATTGCGTTGTCCTTATTGTGTTCTGTTTATCCTTCCGAACTTCCCGTCTGCTCGCGGCTAAATAGTCCCCATGCGCCCCTTGTTTCTTGTACAAAGTTGGAATATTGCACTTGTATTGTACACTTAACTGCGGAAGCTCTGGTTGATTACATATCCTTTTTTCACAAATCGATGGGCCATACATATATAAGGTGAAGCCTATGTTGTTGAACAGAATCACGCACAGACTGGGTTTCAGTGTAGGCCTTTTCAACGAGAGGAAGGTTCAAATTTAGATCCTCTTGTGGGTATTTGTTTTCATTAACAATTCACTGCGTCCAAGCTCCAGGTAGCCGAAGCAATTTCGAGACGCCGCGAGGCCTGGCGAGGCGCAAAAAATCGCTGTTTACTTTCGGGGAGGCCTGGTTAATTGATCTTAATCCCTCCTTTTCAATAGAAGTGGAATGAGAAATAATACAAGTAGTATAGCATTTATTTTACGTCCATTGAGCCGATGGCTATGCCCGGCTCCGTGGAGGCGTCTCAGTACGCCGAGAACGCCGAGACTCGGCTAATTCTGGTTGCCGAGGCCCGTTGATGTCCACGAATGACTAGGCTCGTAAGCTTGTAACCAATTGCCGGCTGTACGCTGGCGAGGCAGGGTGCTTCAATGCAAGGGAGATGCAAAGGAGGAAGAATCTGTGCAGAAATTATAGTCAACGCTCAGTGGGACGATGGTCAATCCGACAGCGAGCCTGCCAATTTATCTAAATGACAGACTGTGACACGGTCGGAGCCTTCGATTTTCCTGTTGATGATAAGTTAATTCCGAGAGACACGACGAAAAATGACTCACTGGCGAGGGATATAAGGCCGCCCATATCCACCGAACCAAAACTAGATCCCCACTCCAGACAGAACCGATAAATGCCAGGCAAGTTAAAAATCTCTCGTTATCCCCGCCGGCTGGTTAAAGAGGTAAGTAATCGCTCGCCGTGCGGTCCTTGCAGAAAGCAAGAGGAACTGAAGAAATATTCACAGGTATACCGCGAGCAGGGTGAGAGGTGCTACTGGTACAATGACAGCCACCATATTCGTAACACAAAAGCAATCCTGTGGTATGACAAACAGGTGCGCTGGGAATGTCTCGCAAAAATGCAAATTGATACTGACAACTTTGCATTATCAGGGTGCGATGAATCGGCCTGCTCGGCTAATAGGGAGGAAAAGGATACCTGGACGAAGTGACGAGTGCCAATGGGATGGCGACGAGGATGAGGCAGATTTCGTAGGTGAGGTTTGATCGCGCCTTGAGTGCAGCTTCGCCGACTGATATTCTGCGCGAAGATTGGGAAGCGGAGTATCGCGTGCCAGTTCAGCGGGCAGGGCACGAGATTTACCTCAACCTCCTCGATATCGCGCGGCACGCGAAGCCACGACGTGAGTTGCACCAGGATAGGGACTTGCACAGTGATTCATAATTCACAAGCAGGCGTCGCGAAGGCAAGCGGGGTGGCACCAACGATCGGCCCAGGGGTCGAAGACGATGAGGAAAGCGAACAGTCGGAGGAGTTGGAGTGCCGAAGCGAGGACTGGGATATCGAGAGCGAGGACTGGGAGTTTTTGGCGAGCGATTCTGAGGAGGAAGAGTGGGAGGAGCTGAATGGGGAGAAGAGGGCTCATAAACCACCAAAGTCATATTCTGCAGCGCTTCGGGGACAGCCGCGATGAGAGGCGCGATATTGGGTCCGGGAAATGACGTGCTAAGGGATTAACGTGTTGCTTTTCTTACCTGTTCGGTCGCATTTTCTGTATATGGATGGACGATGCTGTATGGTCATATCTGAATTCACGCCGGTCGTCTCAAGTGTAGGTACGTTAGAAATGAACCCATATTGCAACTGAAATAAGAAAGACATGGACGGTTGAGCTACCCTCTCCATGTTCAATTTCGAGTGGGGAGCCTTCATCAAATGCCGGTAATAACCATCTTGAAGGTAGCCATTACTGAAGACGCAGCGGAAAAAGTGGGTACATTTGCGAACGGGAAGATGGTAGCCAGAGGAGCAGCTACAGTAAACGGGAACTGATCAAGATAGGCACGATGGTTAACTTTGCGCGACGTACCAGCAGTTTTCGAGGCACAATGGCGAAATTACTCGCCAGCGTCACCACTCTTCTTCATCTTCGTCAGTTGAATCGTTGAAGTCAAGAGTGGAAACGTTGAGGGCTGGGATCGAGGGGAATACTGAACGATAATTTGCCTCGTGCCACGAGGAGTGGATGATATGGAGGGATTCGAGCGAACAGTGTGATCTGGAGAGAAGGGAGGTGATAGTGGAAAGGTGATCAGGACCGAGCTCGCGCTCTGAAACCGTGAGATGTCGGAGGGCAGGAGCGGTAAGCATATCGAGTAGCAGTTTCTGAAATCCCGGGTCGTTCGACGGCTGATCACCAAGAGTTAATGATTCGAGCTGCATCATGATGAGTGGTGGTTCCAGTGGTATTTCTTCCAGAGGGTCATCCCAAAGGGAACCACGGAAATCGACGAGGGAAACAGCAAGCCGCAGTATATTCGCCACCTCCGATAGTTCACACTCCATAACGGAGATGGTGGTGAGCTGGGACCATGGCAACTCGAAGTAGGACGGCGTGGAGGCCCTGGGAAAGTGAACTGTTGTCAAACTGGGAGCGTCGCAAAAAACAGTCGCCGCCGTGTGCACTACGCTAGAGCCCACAGTCAGCTCGCGGAGTAAAGGGAAAGGGCCCCGGAGCCCGTCCCCGTCAATATCCAGGAATTGAAGGCGGTCGGAGTGCGCGGACATTGTGTCCTCTAAACGACGCAGTTGCGGAGCCCCATCACAGTATCCGCTTCGAGTCTGTAGGGATAGAGATAGAGGACAATTTTTGGATCTCGCAAGCCAGGTTTCAAGAATACTCAGTTTCGTATTCACGAACCGATCGAAATCAAGGCGTAATCCGATCTCGATTGCCCTCCACAGTTGGGGAGTACTGAGCGCGACGTGGCGCCACTTGCTGCAGATCTGTCCCAAGACTGCAGGTGATGACGATCCAGAAAGCGGAGGACGCAATGGGTAGATGGGCAGGAAGTTTAAGAATATTTCCGAAGTGATTTCGACGGGGAGGGTGAGGACGGGGTATCTGTACTCGTCAAGTCGAAACTGCAAATTCTCTCGCTCGCAACGCGCGGCAGCAAGAGACTCTTCGAGATCCAAGATACAGGCATCTAGCTCTGATATGCGCGCGCGAACATCCGTCGGTGTATGGGGCACAATTGCCCCGGTGCTTGTGGCGGTACTTCTCTCTCGTGAATCGGCCATGCCACACAAATTCATCGATCGAGCCTGCAAAAGGTTGAAAGATAGGTTCTTCATTCACAACGACGAGGTTGTTACCTGGTCAATGAAAACCTCCCTCCGTGAAGCGATCACGATGAGGATGAGGTGGTGATGAGGAGAAAAGCGTGGTCACGAGTGATTCTTTGTCCTTGTTGTGTTTTTCTCATTCCGCTAAACTTTTCCTGGCGGCGTAGCCAGTTGACCATCCACTTTTTTTTTTTTTGCCCTTGTATTTGAAAATGACATTGTGTCATTCTGAACGCGACCCCGGTTTCAAAAACGGTCCAAGCGTCGGCTCACGGGCCTGGTTCCGGATGACATCAGTCACTTCGTCACGTCACTTTGCTCACACTTTTTGCGCCGCCACCATGATTGCGTCATTGCGACGTCTTTCCACTCGCAAGATCCTCCATGGCTAGCAACTTCCCTGCAGCTGTGCTCTTGCTGCGAATATGAATATATATTTGAATCATCTGATTTCTTTATCCACCGTCCTGGACAAGAGAATCCCGCGAAGCAACTGTGGTGGAGCCCGAGTCATCTAGGAATGGGTTTTACTCGGATAACCAATTTCCAATATTGGACAGAATCAACGAATCCTCGTCCTTGCGATATCGCGGTCTCTCTTTCTCTTTCTCAGTTTCTGTCTCGCTTCTGGCTGCATGAAGCACCCGACGACTTGGTACCTACCGCCTCGTGCCGGCACGCTCCTCTGCCTGCGTCGTCGTCGCGCTTGTCCCTCTATCGCCGTCCTCATAGACCCGGATGCATCCACATACCATGTGCCGCTGCCGCGGTCCCGCACGCTGCATCATCGTCGGCCAACCCCCCTGACCACTCTCTAGACCATCCACCCGCTGCGCTGTAGGAGCGCGCGCGCTGCGCCTCCCGCGTGCGGCAGCATGTCGGTTATTCTTCGCGTCACGGCTCTGCGTTTCGCGCCGGTCCTTCCGTCCGTACCGGTACGCGGTGTCGCCACTCTGTGCCTACCCAGTCTCGACGCGCCACGGCATAGACGCTCTGCCCGTCCGCGCTATCGGCACGGTATACGTGGAGCTGATGGTGGTGGTGGTGGACGGCAGGATGCGGGCTGGCGTACGGCGGGTGGGGAGCAAAGAACGGTATGCGTGTCTTACCGGAGATCACGCTGCTCGGTGGAGGCGTCATACCATCCGCGTCATGCAGGTCTGCGCTCATACGTGTGGCATCCAGCTCGGGATCGCCAATTCGCGCACATCTTCGCTATGCCTTCAATGCGCGCGCGATACAGGGCGTTCGCAGCCGACGCCGCGACGCCGCGTTATTGGAGCTGCTCGCGCACACATTGTCGGTCTCGGGGACGGGTCGGAGAACGGGCGAATAGGGATGGAGCACTCCTCTTGGGTGCTTGACGTTGCACTGCTCCGGCGGTTTATAGCCCGGAGAGCCCTTCGCGTCGTCCTTGCATCGTCCAGCTGCGGGATAGTTCGTGCCGTGCAGCGCGATCTGGGAGAGCGAGCTGCTGCCGGGGGATTACACGAACGCGCAGCGGGTTCATTGCAGTCCTTCACGTCTCAATATTGCCACGGAGAGAAGATCCGGCAGCCCAATGGCTCGTGCATCTCGAGCGATGTGCGCGGCAGGAGGCGGGGGAGAAGTACGACGTCGTCGCCGTTGTGTTCCGCGTGTCGCTGGTGGCGAGCACCTGGGAGTTGTCGGCGTCGGGTCAGGACTCGCTTAGCGGCAAGCGCGCCGCGCCTCGCATGCTTCGATCTCTATAGTATCTGACTGCCCCACTACGTTCCGCGTCGCCCGCCCCCCTCCTGCGCGTCCGCGTTCTGCCATGGTCTTTTCCGAATCTCCTCCTCCGACCGGCTTAGGGTTAGGGCTACAGCCTTCGACACCGATATATCACACCCTCATCGCCTATAGTTCTTCGTTCCGTCCATCTACGCGCTCCGACCCTTCTCCCCTTCGCGCGAGCCGTCTTCTCCTGACCTTCCATCCATCCAAGCTGCATACGATCGGCGCAGCCGTCATTTTCCATTTTGGACCCTCCTAACCTGTGCGCCGCCGTTCCTACCAGCGCACCCCCGCGTCCCATCGAGCCGGCTTCGCAGACACCGGCGACTCGACAGTGGAGCGTTTGGCTTGATTAACAGTGGATGCACAAGTACGGACCTCTTCCACGAGTCCATTTCAATTTTAACTGAGCTTTTTCGTTCGTTACGGCTAGACCTTCAAATCCGTCAAGTCCTCTGCGTCACTGGTGGCACCGGCGGAACTGGAGGCCAGTCCTTTAACGGCCTCGGTATGTCCTCCCAATTCTTTATCTCGCATTTCTGAAAACCATGCCTTGCTATCAAGCGACCTACTATGACCCCAACGGCAGGACGGGTGCGTGCGGATCGACTCTGCAGAACTGGGATATGATCGTCGCACTCGGATCGGGACACTGGGATAGCGGCTCCCATTGCGGTCAGACGATTACTGTTACTTGTGCGTATCATTCCTTCTTCCCTCCTCGATAATCGATGCTGAACACATCTTGTACCACAGACGGAAGCGCGTCCATCCAGGTCACCGTGCAGGATTTGTGCCCCGGATGCCAAGGCAGTAACGGACTCGACTTCTCCGAAGGCGCGATGGCGGCGCTTGACTCCAACTACATCAACGACGGAGTGATTTCGGTTACCTGGTCTTTCTGATGTTGCACTCCTTGCTAGAAATAAAAAAAAGTCTAGGGTTGGATATGGATTTGGTCGACGACTTGATTGATTGGCTGTTCATTTAATGTCCGATTCGGTTTCAGTGGTTGTATTTTGTGTGTCGGATAGAGTTTGTAAATGTGAATATGAATGTTGTTAGTTGGCTTCCACGTTGACGTTAGCTTGGTAATCAGGAATCAGTTTCCCGACCCCTCCTTGGAAAACAGAATTGGGAACTCGTTTTGTTCCCTCGCCGGACTTGCCGTACACCCAACAGCCCACTTACATGGCCTGTCTCCCGTCGCGCTCAATGCCCAGTCATTGAACAGAGCGATGAAACAAAAAAAAAAACTAAACACAAACAATTGTCAGGAGATAGTACACACAATGAATGGATAATTCAAGATTGTAAAACTTTGAAAACAGGTCCGTACATTATTTAGAGTCAAGGGCGCGCCACACGATCATGGAAGACAATCACACAGGAAGAAATACAAGAATATTCGTACTTCAAGAGTAAGAGAATCACATAATGAACTTCAGGGACGTGTCCTAAAGTAAAAGTACATCAGCGCGCATCAGCATTGGTCGCCCAGCAAAACGAAATTGGGACGGGAAGGACAAGTGGAGAGGAGAAAAACGGAAGTGCGAAACTCACAATGGGATGCGAACTCCCAAGCTGCGGCTTCTGGCTGTACTTCGGGTGTAGGATCACGCTGCAAATCAATTTCCTCATGAGCACTCGCTCGATCATCGGCGCAGCGATGAAAAACGGAACAGCAAAGAGACGCACCGGACATTATGCAAGAACTCGCGATACGACTGATGCGGGTGCGCCTCGATTGCTTTGATGAACGCCTGCCCATAAATCATGCATTACCAACCAAGCACAGGAAAGAAGAGGAAAACCCACATGACTCGCCGCCCCCACAGCCGCCCCGTCCTCGAACGTATCCGCGCTCGTCTGGTCGTCCTTGCATCCCGAGAGCGAGATCACGTCCGCAGCGGTCGCCTTGCGCGCGAGCGCGCGCTGGTTGACGTGTCCGCGGTGGTCGTACTGCATCAGGTATTACTCAGCGTTCGAGAAAAGGCACATGTGATAAGGCTGCAGCGAGCTCACGATATAGGGCAGGTCTACAGGGATTGGGAGTGTGAGCACGAGGATTAATGCAGAACGAAGAGAAGGGAGCTGCTTACCGAGCACAGTGCCGGAGTGACACGACTGCATGAGGCATCAGAAGTTTTATCCCGCAGCGAGGGGAGCAAGGAAACAACAGGCGCACATCGAAGATCGCCTACGAAGCAATTAGTTTATAAGGAAAGCGGGGAAGTAAACCTACAGTGAGTCGGCAGCCAGAAGGAAGAGGCTTAACCTACAGTGAGGTTACTAATTAGTCAATCATGTCCTTGACGGATTACAAGCGGTGGACGCACCATGATGTCGTGCATTTCCTGGGTGATGTGGATTTGAATTGAGGGATATAAGAAAAGCAGTGAGAGAGATAGAACGCACATCATCGACGATATGGCCGTTGTGCTCGTAGTCGAGGGGGTAAATCACTGCGGTCCACGCATAAATCCGTAAGACTCCAGACGTCCCGAGGCAGCGCAGATATCAACACGCACCCTCATCCCATCTGTCCACCTCGCCCCCATCCTTATCGGGCGTCTGCCCGCCGTGTCCGGAGTCTGCGTCGGTGCCGAGTCAGCCGACGTCAAATAGAATAAAACGAAAATAACGGCATGGCGCACAGTGAACGAACAGCGCGTCATGAGGGCGCGCATCGCGCACGAGCCAATGCATCGCGTCGATGATGTTTTTGCGCGTCGGCTGCGAGCGTTGGTGTGGGCTGTCGTCAGTGAGGACGACGATGTCTTTGGGTTTGTACCCCGCGTGTCCTATCCTCGCAAATAATCCATTAGTCCCGAGCATTTATCTCAAAAGATGGAGATAACAGGAATCAACGCACGGACAAGGAAACTGAAGACATGCTTCGCATCGTTGATGCACCCGCGCAGCTCGTGGCTCTGCCCGCGGTAGTTAATACCGATCTGTTATTATATGCGGAGTCAGGTCACTCTGTGCCACTCGTGATTTTGGACCCGGAGATTACACAGAGTGCGCGCCGGCGGCCGGTGCACTTGGAGTACAGAAAATGCGACGAGACGGCGGGCATGGGCGGTGGGGGGCGATGCACTGGGAGTGGTGCGGGCGTGGGCTGAGGTGTGTGGTGGTGCGTCCGTGAACGGCGGGGATCTTGCGACTGGCCTTGGTGGCGATGCTGTTGCCGCTGTTGGGGCGAGGGACGCAAAATTCCGCGCGGGGTTGGTTTAGACTTGTCGAAGCTGGAGAAAATCAGCGATGACTCCTCTACTTTTCGCGCAAAAAACTCACCCTGCATCTCTGTTTCTTGGAGGATTCAGCAGCACGCATGGCTAAAGATGGATACAAATGAGCGCACTCACACATACGACGCAGGAACATGCATCAGAACTGGGGGACTCGCTGTCGTCGCGATCCAGTCCGGCGTTGGGGGGTCAGGGACACTCGAAGTGCGCACACGATGATGCTCTCTGTGTCTGTTACAAATGACATTCAAGACCGAGTTAGTTCAAGTGGGACGTACGGCACAGAAACCCTAATGACGTGTCAAGTCCAATTCTGCAGAATCTTTTCCAGAGACTTACGAAGAAATCGGCACTGTGACACTGGGGGTGGATGCGTGGCTTCCGCCACAGAGAGCCCACACCATTTAGAATATAAGGACGCGGCGAGATATCTGGTTCTGGAAACGCCGATACGAATCCAATCCAAGGACCGGTGCGTGGCGGGCTCGTGGTTCGGATTGATATCAGCTCAATACAAGGGTCGCGCCAACGCGCGCTTGGAGCTTGTGGTAGGTGCGGTCAAGAGCGAGATGTGGGAGCCTACAAAGCCCGTCCCGCCGGATGGGGATAGAAACAAATTCGCGCGGTCACATGATGTTTGCTTTCCTGAACCGGCATCTTCCCTCTGCCCCAACAACTGCCCATTCTCTAATACTTCGTCCCATCCTTCTTTCAAAGTAGGTCAACACCCCCTTTTCTTTCTTCCAGAAAATGGCGCTGAGCAGTGCGAGGTTGACGTGTCTCCTTTGGAAGCTTCAACCGGCACGCCGCCGCCGGTATTGCAATTTCCTGATCGTCAATCGAAGGTAACACACTCAGCACAGAGTTCTTTCGACCTACTTAAAAGCGTGCTGAAAGTGTTCAGAGATTTTTCCCATTGGCTCGGCATTTCCTGAACCAATAGGAAAAATCTCGGAGTACTTTCAGCACACCTTTCTACGTAGGTCAAAAGAATTTTGTCCTGGGCGTGAGTAGTGACTTGGCGTCTATATAGTGGCGGCAGTGGGAGAAGCGGGCGAAGTATTTGACGTGCCAAGAACCGAAAGAGGAGAGCAACCGGAGAGAAACTGTTGGATTAACCAACTTGGCCACCTATATAGCCCACACTTCGCCTCTAATTAGAGGTGGAGGAACAGCTGTTCTCCTCCTCTAATTAGACCAACTAGTGTTAGTTGTCTATGCTTTCGTTAATGTACCAGTAAATAAATACCGTTAACGCCAAGATACCTCTTTGAGACCACCGAAGCCATCAATCATGTGGCTGATCGCTGTGCCATCATCGTGATTGCCACCGCCTTCTCATCGCCGTCGCTGGCACATTCCGCATCACCGCCGCACCATCAATCCCATCAAACCACCCATCGCCGCCGTCGCGTTGACCTCTCCCTGCCTATTCAGTGCCCTAAAATCATGAAAATAATATATTATGTCAGGATTAGTCATAGAAATGATGTAGTATCAAAGCGCCACGTGTACCACGTTCCTTTTTGATGCAGCGGCGCATCGCGCCTCCCGCTCACTGCGTGGTTGTTCCTCTGCAAATAATGTGTTCAGGGCTCTGAAAATAATTTTAGGGTCTCCTGGAAGGTACCATAACGTGCTTACTGCAACGCGCCACCGCCACCGCATGTGTGTATGCCGTGGCAAATAATTATTGTGTGTGGCTCCAGAAATTGCTCTACCACATTCAGTACCTGCTGTACCGCTAAAAGAGCACCTCAGATAGTCGAGGAAGAATGTTTAAATGTGCTACATGCGGCGCAAGATTTGTCTGAGAGCGCTACACCCTCTGAGGACCTGCATCAGCTCAGACACTATATCTGCTCTACTGTTATAAATAGCTGCTTCAGACACCCCCAGAATTTATTGAGTGTTTCTGTCGTATTTTCAAGTTGGATCACATCTTCTCTTCAAGATTATCAGGTATACACACCGAACTAAGGCCAAATTTATTGATTATCCGATGTCTATTGAAACACTGCTAATAAAATTGTAATGCCTCTCGACATCAATATTCCGGTCACTGTATATCCATAGGAAACGAGTATACACCAGCATAGGAACTTTGTAACTGTTTCTGCCCAGCACAGTGCTTATTTTTGTTGAAAGTGTGTGTTTGATCCCGGATGCTTGGTAGTTATCCTCCTACATTACATTGAGCCTGGACCAGTATTCATATGAGATTCCAGAGGGTATATGCTACTTTCCAAGGAAAAATTGGGGACTTCCTGGCACCTATGTGCCACATTCACCACTTTTGATCCACTTGCCGCCAAATAAATAAAAGCTATTTTTGGCCTCTTAAAACCAGCCAGGATACCCATTCTTTGGTGTATAACAGCCTCTCACACTTGTGTTACAGATATTCTGGTTTGATTCTGAGCCACTGCATGTGCTGCAAGTAACAGGAAATGAAAGTGATCTCGCGGTATTCCTGATAAGGAAGTCATATCATGTCAAACCGTGTGCTTTTTGCAGTGAGTTCGCGATATGTCGAAAATGTCATTGAGCAGGCTAGGGGCTGTGTAAAATGCGGAAATTATTACTGGTACTGCTGGCAGACTGTCTTCTGCGGTTCCTGTATTCTCAGAATATTTCTTGAGGATCTAGAGCGGTAGGTAGCAAAATTGACAAAATTGATCATGGACCACTCACCAACCAGGAAAAATCCTTAATCTGGTCGGTAATATGGCCATAATTATGGTACATATGGAACATACATTGTACGGTAATTTGGGAAGGAAATGGCATCATCCCATGGGTGTATGTCCGCTGAATGTGGAGTTGATTGCAAGTACCCATTGTGATGTGCACGGTGGTCCCCTCGCTGCATTGTTCTGTTTGAAAGCTGTAAAATCATGCATAAAAAGAGATCCATGCTCTCTTTAGGTTTCCCTTACCCTTGCTGGGTACTCCAACAATATTTCTCCATATATTGAAACATTTGTTCTGTGGTGCAGTAATAGCCACAGGGCCAAGAATTTGGAGCGGGAATGTCAAGAGATGCACCACTAAGCCCCCTAAAAGGTATAAATTACATACAGCGAATCCTGATTCCAGTACAGATATAATAATGTGAACAGGGAAATCACCTCTCTGAGCCATGCTTGACGATCAGATAGGTCTTGCACCGAGTTTGAAACATTTAGAAACTCCCTTTAGACCATTGGAAGTGTTCCTTGAGCGGTACAGCAGATACTGACTGTGGTAGAGCAATTTCTGGAGCCACACACAATAATTATGTGCCACAGCATACACACCTGTGGCGGCGGTGGCGCGTTGCAGTAGGCATGTTATGGTACCTTCCAGGGGATCCTACAATTATTTTTAGAGCCCTGGACACATTATTTGCAGAGGAACAACCACGCAGTGAGCGGGAGGCGCGATGCGCCGCTGCATCAAAAAGGAACGTGGTACACGTGGCGCTTTGATACTACATCATTTCTATGACTAATCCTGACATAATATATTATTTTCATGATTTTAGGGCACTGAATAGGCAGGGAGAGGTCAACGCGACGGCGGCGATGGGTGGTTTGATGGGATTGATGGTGCGGCGGTGATGCGGAATGTGCCAGCGACGGCGATGAGAAGGCGGTGGCAATCACGATGATGGCACAGCGATCAGCCACATGATTGATGGCTTCGGTGGTCTCAAAGAGGTATCTTGGCGTTAACGGTATTTATTTACTGGTACATTAACGAAAGCATAGACAACTAACACTAGTTGGTCTAATTAGAGGAGGAGAACAGCTGTTCCTCCACCTCTAATTAGAGGCGAAGTGTGGGCTATATAGGTGTGGCGGCCTGAATTGCATTCTGGAAACGGTAGATTAGGTTCAATTATTTGAAATCCTTCGCCAGGTTCAAATGCCTCCTTTCCCATATATCGATGTTCCCTGTAAATACACGAAGCCCTTGTGGATCAATGCAAAATCACTCACCAACCATTTCGGCTCCAAGTATTCGGGGATCGGATCGCGTCTTTTCGTTTATGTGATGATGTCTTTCCTGGCAACGAATACAATGCGTATAAGCATATTGACTGCCAAAGGTAAGAGAAAAGATGTTTTTGATTGAAAGCAACTACAATATCTCGCATTCAAAATCTTTTTATCGTCCCTTGTCTCGGAAATTTAGTTCAGCCATATTCGTGTTCAGTTGAATCGTGAAGAGCCCTCATGGATTAATGTGAAATCGCCTACCGATTATTTGGAACACGCAACAAAGGTTCGAGGGCATACAAGTCCCAGATTTCTTTTTAAAAAAAAAGAAGATGTGTCTCTATGACATGACAATCCAAAGCATGAAAATAAACTCTCGAGTGGGTGAGAATCGGGTGAACAGTCGTTGTGGAAACACGCAGCCTTGCTGAATTTCAAGATTTTTTCTCCTCGTCCCTTCTTTCTCTCTTCGATTCCAATCAGCCATATTCGTGTCACTTGTAAATGCAGGAAGCCCTTGTTGATTAAGGCGAAATCACCCATACGATTTAGTACTGGGCGATGGCGGTTCGAAGCCTCCCATGGGCATACACAGCCAAGAATTCGCCTTTTTTCTTTCTTTTTGCTTTGCGGATTTTTCCTGGGCGGATATTATTCAAATTATTCATCCAGTCTGATGATTATTTACAAGGGAACAGGATTTTTTTGCGAACATTCCGAGTGAAGGACGACAATGATGAAATTTCGCCTGGGAACCGGCATTCAGAAACTGAAACAGTTGCGGAGGAAGCGAAAGTCCACAATGCCATTGTGGATTAATGGGACATGCGAAATCACCCATGCAACATAGGCCGTCTAGACCCTCCGAATCGGGCAATGTGCGATGGGGCTCGAGTTCTCCTGAGGGCATACATGAGTGACGACGTCATGTTTTTTTTCTGTGGCTTTCATGCGTGGGATAGACTTGCGGAGATTACAGGAAGGAGCCGGCGGATTTATTCTGAGCATGTCCAGTGTCACTGTTCACATCCTGAGAGTAAATTGTCATAACTATAATTACCGTCGGTTCGTTCACTCACCATACAGAAGGTGATCCATTTCGCGGATAGATAGCCGTTGTTGATCTGTCGATATCTACACTTTCTGCGGCCAGGTTAACCCAATTTAGCGGGGGCGGGAGGTCGGAGTCCGCCAGAATCCAGAAGAGGTTCTGTTCTCCATCTTCTTTTTGGATATGTAATATTTCTACGCATCTCGCCTTTCGTAATTCCATTAATAGAATCGATTTTGAACTAATCAAAAACGGTCCAAGCGACGGGCCGGTTGAGATCCGGTTGAGATCAGTCACGATTTCGTCACGTCACCACTTTTTACCCTTACCACAACCTCGACTTCAAAGCTGACTCTGACGTCTAAGTACTCCGTCGACACGATATCGCAGGGCGCGCTCTCGTCTACTTCGACAAATTGACTTGCGTGCAACTTGCTTGGCCTCCCACGAGTCTCCCATTTTTACCACCTCCTCCCTGCCTCACTCCATGCGAGGCATCCTTCGCCGGGATACTCATTATAATAGAAGATGCCACGAGGCTTGAATGTCCTCCGCACCCCGGAACATCGTTCAGTATCATCGCCACCTGCGCCCCTACGCACATACGCCTGCTCGCCTGGAAGCACGCCGTCCCGCCAGGCGCTCACGAGATTCCCGCGAGCGCGACGGCCCCCGATTTTGGCTCAGACTATCCAGCCCACCCACCGCCTTCACGCGAGGATCACTAGCAGCGCACCAGCACACCGTACCCGCCGCGACTAGCCCCGTCGTCCCGCACTCGCAAGATTCAGATTTTAGGGAGCGCGATGGCACATCCCGATACCATTGCGACTCTGAATCCGATTCTCCAAGCCGGCCACCGCCTTTCCGCGACGATCAGCAGCAGCGCATCAGCGCTTCGACTACGGACACCGTCTTGCCGTGTGTGCGCGGTATCCGCGCGAATTCCTTCACCTACCCGACCCCGATTCGATCCTATCCATCCACCGCAGGCTGTGCATCGACACCGCTACTTGCGCGTCCCAGCCGTACGCTCGCCATATTCGCGCGCGACCCGACCCACCTACCGACTTCCGCAGCACCCGCCTGCGTTCTCCGCGCCGCGTCGTCTTCGACGTCCCACATCTACATCCCCGCCAGCGTCGCCGCGCCGCGCCGCCTCGGCACCCACCTGCGCGTTCGTCCCTGCCGCCGCCGAGGAGCTGTGGGTACCGAGAGGGGAGGGCGCGTGCTGGCGGTGTGGAACGCCGTGCGCGCGCGCGGGGTGGATCGACGCTGCAGTTCTGTGCGAATATATAGGCATGTTGCGATCGCGCGGATGGAGCCGGTGGTGGCGGCAGGGGGTGCATGGAGCAGGAGCTCCTTTACCCCTCTCCGTAGTCGATGCTGCAGATGGGATGGAGGTGGTGTTGCTGGTGGGTCGGAACGCGGACAGAGCGAGTAGGCCTGGCCCTTGCGGCTTCAGGGCCGACTCTGATCTCATCCTCGCCGCGCGCGCCTCCAAGCTTTGCAGCTTCATCACGAGGGCTTGAATCCGGCCAGAGCGCGTGCTGCGGTCGCCTGCGACTTGCCGTCTCTCGCTTGGCGCGTTTCTGGGCTGGGAGGACGCGACGATGGCAGAGAATGGGAACCAGATGGATGTTTTGGGCAGGGTACGGCTGGTGGATGCCAGGAGGCCGCCGATGCAAGAGGTACGCTGAGGAGCGGCAGGCACGCTTGGTGTTTGTCGTTGGTGTCAAGCACCGCGCGCGCGCCGTTGGGAACTCCCGCCGAGTCCAGCTTACCCTCCATTCCCCGAGCTGCTAGCGCCCTCCATGTCTGCGTCTGCGTTCGCTGTGCGCGCGATGTCGCTGGCGTTAGGGTTTGAGTTGCTTCCGTTCGCGAATCGGCGGGGGTTGTGGGGTCCGGACGTTCTGGGACACTTCCTTCCTCCTCTGCCCCTTCTCTTGCGATGTCTTGTTCGCACACTGCATGACCGAAAGTACCTCTTCTTTGCTATCTACTTCCTATGCCGGTCTCCCCACACCTATCCACCCACCCATCTCATTCTCGTATTTAGTTTATTTCACCATCGTCCCCGCGCTTCGGAACATAGTACTTCAGTGTCAACCCTCCTGCTTGCTCCTACCGCTAAACATATACTTGCACATAGTTCCTTATTGATGTATCCCATTCACCGCCTTACTCTACATCTTACTTCACCGCGCACTATGATCGGTCCACGCGGCTGTGGGGTTGGCGTCGCCTTGTAACTGGAAAAGGTGGCGCTTTTTGGCAAGTAGGCAGATTATAAGCCACCTTCAGTTCCTTTCCCTTCGCCCCTTCTCTTCTCAGGTGTTACGATTCACTTGATCGTTGCGTGGAGTATGTAGTTGGAACATAATTATTTTTGGTGTGCGAGTTTCGTACACATTGGAGGGATCTGCTGAGCGGATTATATTCGCGCAACTATACAGGGGAGTGAGGAAAGTAATGGGAAACTCTGGCGCCGTGGTTGCTTCGCACATGTCAGGACTGTCTGTGGTTTAAAAATAAAAAGTCGGGTCTAGGAGCGCGGGAGGCCCAGGAGTGGGTCAAAGGAAAAAAATGTCGGTAACCTGGCCATTGTAAGTAAATAAAAACAGCTTTCAACTATTTCCACTTGCATTCCAAGAAATGTAGCCGAGCGGTAAAAAGTAGAGGGAATATACACGGATGGAGGAGGAACTATATTGCGAATAAATTGTTAAACACACATGAATGGCGAGGAGACAACTGATTTCACAAGAAATAACAAAAGGGGGGAACTCGGAAGGGAAGAATCGGAGAAGCTGATATCTGACAAGATGAATAAGGAAGGCCACAGATGGAAATGGCGCCGCACCTATGTCTCTTCCAGGCCACAACGCAGAAATTAGTCTCCATCGTCACTTTCATCCTCCGCGCTTTCACTATCGTCACATGAATCATTCTGGCCACGGACGAAAACTTTAACGTCTCCGACCGAAGGAAAGATTCCACGAAAAGCTGCCTCCTTCAGCTTGCAGTGGGTGACATGGAGGGATTCGAGTGAGCATTGCGACCTGGTTATAAGGGAGGCGATAGTAGCAAAAGAGTGAGGCTCAAGTTCGCGGTCTGAAACCGTGAGATGTCGGAGGGCAGGCGCGGTGAGTGCATCGAGTAGTAGCTTTTGGGTCCAGCGCTCCGTATATTCTTCGTCAAGGAGGATCAAGGAGTGAAGATACAGGGGGGGTGTGATGATTCCTATATCATTACAATTGTCCCACAAAGTACCACCGAAGTTTACAAGAGAAACAGCCTTGCGAAGGATATGCGCAATATCTGCTAGCGCACACCTCTCCACAGAAATGGTGGTGAGCTGTGACCATGGCAACTCCACCTGAGTGGGGTTGAAGATCAGGGGAAGGTGTACTCTTGTCAACGTGGGTGCGTCGCAAAAAGCGGTCACTGCGACTTTCGGTATCTGGTAATCGCTTGGGCCGAAGGTCAGATTACGGAGTAACGGAAAGCGACATTGAATGCCGCCCCAATGAAGACCATGGAAAGGAATAATCAGCTCCGCGTATTCCAGGCGGGCCGAGTGCGTAAAGATTGTGTCCGTCAAAAGACGCAGCAGTTGGCAAGGGCCGTCCTCGTAAGAGCTCCCGTGACTCTGTACGGACAGGGATAGAGTACAACTTTTGGATCGCGCAAGCCAGGTTTGGAGCAGATTCACTTGTGCAGAGAAGCGCATATCAAGGTTTACTTTGATCTTGATGGCGCTCCACAGTCGAGGAGTACCCAATGCAACATCGCGCCACTTGCGGCATACTTGTCCCAAGAGCACGGGTGACAGAAGCCCAGTGAGCGGAGGATGTAGGGGGTATATGGGCAAAAAGTGGATGAATATCTCCGCCGTGATTTCGGCGGGGAGGGTGAGGACAGGGTATTTGTAGTCGTCAAGTCGTGATTGCAACTTCTCTCGCTCAGAGCGCGCAGCGGCAAGAGAGTTTTCGAGAGCCAAAATGCGACCGTCTAGCTCATATATACGAGCGCGAGTATCTGAGCGCAAAGATCCGAGTCTGCTGCTCGTGGTATCCTTGGATTCGGCCATCGGCGACTTGACCAGTCTAGAAACCGCCCCAAGATTGGAAGGTCAGCGTGATAGATTGAGGGAAGTAGCACTTGCCTATTGTTTCAATTTCAGAAACGGTCGAACTAAACTGCAGTGCCAGCAGAACTTGGGGGCAAGTTGGAGGTTTGGGTTAGAGTGGCAGTGTGGCACGGTCACGGGATATGAGATGACGAAAGTTGCTTGTGCTTGTTGCAGTTTGGTATCGGGCTTTCCCGTCAACCCAGCTCTGATGTTTTTTACCCCCCCCCAGAAGGTATAAAATACTGAGAGCATCCAGGGTTTGGCGAAATGGTACACATCAAGGCGGGTTCACGGCGGATTCAAGCTTGATCCAAGCCCTTCACAACTAATGGGTCAATCCAAATCACCCAGTCCAGGTTCTCAGTTGATGAACAAACACGAACTTTGAAATAATTCCAAGCATCTTATAAGAAGTAGCTCTACTAGTATTACATGATTGATTTTTTTTTTTGATTTTGCTGTATACCAAAAAAATAATCCACGAACTCAGGTGATTAATTGCAGCAAATACAGAACCATTCGCGTCTGCCCTAACAGCAGGACAATGGCCATTATTGGCTTTTCATGGACCGCAGAACTTGTCCTCTAATTTTAAAATGCCTTTTTTGGTCGGCTGCAGCCGTAGTTACTCTTGCAGTACTTTGGCATTGGCGGTGTTCTAAGATTTTGACCATTTACATAACAAATCATCCCGAGAGCATGGCGTCACTTTTCTGATGCTCTTTTTAGAATCTTGTCCTGCAGTGCATGAAGCTCTCTAGATGAAGATAGTTATCCTGGCACAAGCCCGTCTGTGTGACTACTGTGCCCTTACTTCTTCGAATTTTGTGGTTCAAGTAGGGCACCGATCTTTCGGTCTAACCGGGTTGGTTGACCACTAATCGATAAGAGGTATAAAGCCCTTAATAATGAATATTTTCATCGAGGCGAGTCCGTATCGCAAGTCTTCGGTGAGTAATAGGGTTCGAGTGATTCCGGGTTCATGGCATTCAATACAGGGACCGCCTACCGTGACATTTACAAAATGAACGAAGTTCTAACATTTCTACCTGATGCTTGCCACTAAAAAATCTGAGCTTTGCAGAAGAATTGTCAATTAATGTCTCCCGCCAATTTTTTTTTGCTTATCGAAATAACTTCAATGTGCGGGAATGAGGGGTTGGAGTTCTCTTGAGGGCATTCAGCTCGGGTCAGCTTTTGTAAAACAAAGAAAAGAAATCAATTATGCATCTAATTGCGATGCAATGGATCCAGCGCATCGACGATCGATGGGGCTGAAGAGTGTTGTTGGGTAACCGGAACTCATCACCCGGATTTCCTGTATGCTCGTTTATTATGAATCCATAAAGAAACAAGTGGCCGTTACTCTCATGTTCTAAACATTAGAGTGATACAAAGTAGACCCTGAAACTATATCGTAAATAAAGATTTTAAACCAGTAACAGGGACGTATGAACGACGGAAGACTCTGGGCAAAGAGGAGCTATTGTAAACGAAAATGAATGAGAAAGACGCGGAAAAATTAGTTGGACAACATACCACTGTTCTTGAAGAAGGTGAAATACCGGTCTCATCCCCGCTTGAGAACTTTGATGACTTTGATTGAGGGAAAAGCTGCACGATAATCCGCCTCGTCATGCTGGGAGCGAGTGACGTGGAGGGAGTGAAGCGAACACTTGGACCTAGACAGCGCGGAAGTGATGGTGGCAAAGGGATCAGAATCGAGTTCGTCCTCTGAAACCCTGAGATGTCGGATGGACGGAGTGGTAAGTGCATCGAGTAGCAGCTTCTGCGTTCCCGGGATATTGGCGACCTCATGATCCAGAGTTAGTGATTTGAAATGCATGAGCGGGGGTATTTGGTCCGGGAATTCAATGTCATCCCGGCCAGCCGACAGGGAACACCGGAATTCGACGAGGGAAACAGCATGCTGCAGTATAGTCGCCACCCTCCTTCGGCTCACACGCTACAGCGAAGATAGTGGTGAGCTGCGGCCATGGCAAGTCGAAGTCGGACGGCTGTCTACAGTCGATCCAAAAGTGGACTGCCGTCAAGCTGGGAGCGCCGCAAAAAGCAGTCACTGCCGATTGCCCTTCATCCACAGTCACCTCGCGGAGCAAAGGAAAAGGGTCATGCATCCCATCCCAGCGAAGATCCCGGAAGTCGATGACCAGCGTTAGGTATTCAAGGCGGCCGGAGTGCGCGGATATTGTGTCCCTCAAACGACGCAGTCGCGAAGACCCATTCTTGTTGTATGACCCATGGCTCTCCGTCTGTACCGACAGAGATAGAGAACAATTTTTAGATCGCGCAAGCCAGGCTGCAAGGATATTCAGTCCTACAGTAAAAAGCTGCTCGAAGTCGAGGTGTACTTCGATCTCGAGAGCCCTCCAGAGTCGGGGAGTACCGAGCGCGACTCCGCGCCACTTGCAGCAGACCTGTCCCAAGGTGGCAGGAGACAGTAATCCGGCGTACGGAGGAGGCATGGGATAGTTGGGTAGGAAGTGGATGAATATATGAGATGTGATTTCGGCAGGGAGGGTGAGAACGGGGTACGTGTAGTCAAGTTGCGACTGCAAGTGCTCACGCTCACGACGCGCGGCAGCAAGAGAGTTTTCTAGAGCCAGGATGCGGGTATCCAGCTCGGATATACGGGCGCGAATATTCAAGCGCAAAGATCTGCTGCTGGGGGCATCTTCGGAATCGGCCATCGTCGATTGTGCGTGGCCTATAAGGCGTCGGTTTGTCAGTCGAATGGATTGAATGGAGGATGCATTGGTTGCTCACTGAAAGCGAGGTCGTAGAAAACGGCGAGATGCAAAATGTGGTGCGGCGGCGGGTCAACACAATCGGGAGTTCAGGGGCGGGCGGTAGGTGATGTAATGAAACGCTAAGGAAGTGTAGGGGGTATTGACCACAGGCGATTCGGAGGACACGCAGAGCCAAGGGGTACCCACTAAAAAAATCGGCTACACGAGGTCGGAAAAGTGACTTAAGGGTCTCTGGATACATACTATTAAGCGAGATTCCCACGCCTCATTGCCATCAATCCCCGACGCTATACTTTTCAGGCGAGCCTCAAATATGTACAATTGAAGCGAAAAATATGATTTTTTTCTCAAACCTTCCCAAACGCATTTTTGAAGAGGTCTGCATCCAAGTCCAAAAGTGGATTAAGCGCCTAGGAGACATACTATACATCAGGCTCGTGTCTCGGCATCTTCCGGCGGGTACCCCTTGCGCAGAGCGCAAAGTGGACGTGGGAACAAAAAATGGGGCGTGAGAGAATTAGGGGAACAAGCCTCTTTCCGGATCGGCAGACTGGTCTATCTCGAACAGAGGGAACAAAGTGGGACAAACAGAGGGGATCTTCAAGCTCAGTTTGACATATAACTGAATGCAAATCGCCTTTAGCCATTAATACAAGAGCCCATTAGATATTCTAGAGGGATTCACAAAATATTTTGAGCCCTGGCACTGGTGCTCTGTAGGTTCCGATCAAACCTCTCTCCGGACCGGATAACCGGTCTATCTCGGAGAGAGGCTTGGATCAAGATGGGCTAAATGGGGGGGATCTTTGAGGCCGATTTGCGCCGCTAATGTTTCTGCCCTCCTCTGGGTGTAAAATGTTCATTATATACCATAGATTCATTCCCTCTACATTAGATTCCTATTTCATGAGTTGGCGCTGAGGTATTTGAACTATTCCCGCGCTCTCTGCTGGCGGCGAGCGAGTACTTTTCAGTGACCGAGATGAGGCATTTATGGGCTCTATTGAATCAAGTACACCGCCATTTGCCCCACACGTAGTCTCCAGGTGGACTTGATATGCAGACTACATGTCATTGGAGAATGGTGGCCAGGTCGTCGTCAGCTGGGATCGGGTCCATTTCTCCTATGGGACCATGCTGGAGCCAGGTGCAGCTGGTAACCAGTTGTAGCCTCCGACCGGTATTCAGCTGTCGTCACACATGTCTATTCTTTCAGTCCAGTCAGGTTTTCGAATACAAAATCAAAATCTATTTGTTCTATTTGGTGAAGCACAATTTTCAGTATGAAGCACAAACGAAGAAATCTATAGTTTAGGAAGCAGCCGACGTCGCCGCATTGACAGTACCGACATCAATAACATCGTCCACGGTTTTTTGAAAGTCGTCAATGGCCTTCTCATCGAGCTCGTAGTCCTTGATTCCATGCTTGTCCTGGTCGACAGTCAAGACATGACGAAACGCTCTGAACAGATCAATGATTTGGCACCACATCAAACATTGCAAACTTACTTAGTGATCTTGGTCGCATCGCCATTGGCTTGCTTGCGGATCTTGGCGAGGCGCTCGTCCATTTTGTCCCAGAATTTGGGGCCAGGGTGTTTGAGGTAGACGGAACGCTGGGCCGACTTCAGGAGACCATCCAATACTATAATTGATACAGAAGACACACCATTAGAGCCACACGGGCACATAGAACCACATTGACCGAGCATTGGGTTCCTTTGACGATGGCTTGCGTGAGTTCGAAGATGTTTTGGTGCTGCGAGTCGGCTGCGTATTCAGTATCTGTCTTGTGGATCTTGAGGCTGGCGTTGATCTGGTCATAATATCAGATTGTAGCACGAGCTCAGCCGCCTATCACTTACGGCCTTCTTGATTGTGGATCGCCTCTGAGTCAGTGCCTCCTGCACGGCGGCAACGATCTTGTCCCAGTCAGCTTTGTTGTTCTCCAACCCCGGAGGGATGTCGAAACGATATTTCTTGAGAATCGCCTAAAGATTAAACAAAGATCAGACAGGAATGCTGTATATATATAAAGAAAAGAGGAAAACGTACGAGGAGAATATTGGTGGGACCTTCGCCCTTATAATCATTGATCTTGCTCGACAGCAAGACGGCAGGCGCATACTTCTGGATATTTGTCTGCTCACGGAAGGTGTCGTCAGGCTGTGAGTGATGTGGGCAGTGAGAAAACGAACCTCGAGATCAGAGGAAATTTTGAACGAAGGTTGGGAGGCCACCATTTCGCTGACTTGATTACCGACTGCGAGGATACTAGTGAAAAGCTTGGTCTCGCGAAGTAAGTTCGGGTCCTGTACATATCAAGGCATGTCAGCTTCAAACCAGTAGACGTTAGGTGTGCGCACATTCAAGAAGACTTCAAGTTCGGTGATTTGCTCCCCGCGGAGGCGCTTCCGCTGGCCATAGTTCCTGGCCGCCGCCGTAATGTTTTGATTGGCGGGCGTAACCTGGAATTGAGAAGGGGCCGGAGGACTCTGATCGTTGTCCGATGTGCTGCCGTCGTCGTCGCCGGCCATGGTTCCGTGAGTACGCTTGGGCGTGGGCCGGATCGGTGAGTTTTGATCCATGGCATCAAGGATGCCACGAAGGTCGTCGTCGTCGTCGTTGATGGGGGGAGTAGATGCACGAGAAGACATGGTGAGGGAGGCGGGAGTTGGTGAAGAATGAGTGTAGATCGGCGCAGTTATACCTTTTGCAGCTTCCTATTTGGGATCTCGGGTGCGATCGTCTCCAGGGAAAGGGTGTGGCCAGTCGAATAGACTTAAATTCGACGTCGGGCGGGCAGGTCGGCGTCGGGCGGGCAGGTTGGCATCGATTCTCCCTGGAGGTAACCGATTGAGACCCCAGAAGACAAAAAAAAAACACCCCAGTCGATTAAGCTTGAAGTCAATATTGCCGAGGGTCAGCGCTTGCGAGATGGAACCCGATGGAGGCCCTGAGCGCTTCGTTTTCTTGACTCTTGCCCCATGCCGCCGAAAGGAAGCGGAAAGGTCCGTGACGAAGGTGAACCACTTCAGTGAGATATTCCGAGCATCTGAAGTGATATTGTGGCTACCGTAGACTTCATATATAACAGAGAGCACACTGAGGTCCAATGTAGAGTCTGTACTGCTGGCGTTCCACCGGAGCGGCGACAGTGGATTGCTGTGAAGAGTGCCGCTCGCCACTTGCTTGGACACGCACACACAGAGGCCGTAGCGTTGGCTGAAGACACACGGAGAAATATGGAGAGGCTTGCGAGAGAGACGGAGGCTGATTCTGCGACAGAAAGGCTTCGAGAGACACAACTTGCGACCCAGCACTTCAATGGTCCGGTTGCAGGTGCAGCTTCGAGAGTGATGAGCGAAGCCGAAGCCGAGATGTGGGATGATTATAGAATGAATGGGGCGACATTTAGTGCTGGCGACGAGGGCGAGAGTACAGAGGAGCACCATCGGCAGTTGCGTGTGGAAGCTGAGTTGTTTGGGCTGTGGAATCCTGAGGCGACAGCGAGGAGATTGGGCTTTGGTGATGAACAGGTAGCAGCCGCCGATGAAGAAGATGATGAAGACGACTTCTTAGCAGAGTTCATGCGCAACGTTGGTGAGTCTATCGGTTCCAGTGGTGGGGAGGAGCAAGCCAGTCGATGGTTCGGATTCAATCACATGACTCTTTGATTGACGCTGCGCGTCATCCCGCGTTATCGCGATTTTGCTCAACCACATTGTGTATCTGCTTGGGGCTTTCCAAGCGGTGGAAAATACATTTTTTTTGGCTCATATTTCGCATGTGCTAGACCTCCGAGAACCGGAACCCGAAGAAATTCAAGACACAGTCCGTCCTGCCTCCCAGGAATTATCCGTACCCGAATAAAATGGTACGCCGCAATCAAATGCATCGCGTTCACCAATAATCTTGTTCCCAGATGTTTCTTCTTGATACAATGGATAATCTTGCCAGACTCCGAATATCGAGCTCCCTGATGCGTGTATTCCTCTGGGTTTTGAAGGAGGCTCGATGCAATGATGTCCCTTCATTTGACCATCTACGTCGAGTCCAGAAGGAACTTCGCGCTCAATGTGGAGTCCCGTGTATCCCTTGCAAATCCGTACAAGGCAACGTGTTCTTTATGAATGATCCGAAATCAATAATAGCAAAGGTATCACAAGTTTCTTCAAAAGTGATTGTAAACTGACCGTTTTATTATAAGGATTGAGCGAATCCAACCACTCGAAAATTGATCCATATCTACCCTGAAATCCCTGAGGATGGTGTCATTCGCGAGATTTGGCATGCACAAAAGTGGCGGAAAGACATGGATCCTGACATTCTCAGCCCCATGTATGCGACAGGGGTAGCACACTATTACGTGAACGAGGTTTCTCGACTTCGTGACGGCAAAATTGTTATTCCTATACGCTGGCTCAAGTTTCGAGGCAAGGTTTATGCGGACGCATTTGCGGTTGAATTTAACAAGCGGGTCCGTAAATTTCATTTACTGAAAATGGGGTCAACTGAGCCGCAGCAGGAAGAGGCAACTGTGATGGATCAAGAGACAATCTTGTTCTGCGCTGAAGATTTAACGGATAACTACTACGACCTGGAACAAGCGGGCGAGATTCCGAAATGGGGAGGTCAGTCAGCATTTTTCATGTGCCGCCAAGATTGCCTGATTGTTTTCAGCTGGAACCACTGAGAGTGGTTACCCTGCTCGCATGCCAAACCCGAAACGAATTATGGCTGCCGGTCGCCCACTGTATTGCAGCTTCGTGAATTATTGCAGTGATGACGTCTCTGGGAATCGGAGCAAATTATGGAATAAGCATTGGAATGCTTACATGACACACCAAAATCTGCCGCGAAAGCTCCTTCAACAAGAATTTCATGTGCACTTCGTGTCGACATCGCCGAATGCAAGTGTGTCAGAGCAATTTTGCGAATTCAAAGCAGCGGTGGAGTACGTATTTAAGTTGTTTTAGTTTCAGAGCTAACACTTCGTGCAGAGTAACACACACGGAGCCTGTCGAGGTTCAGGATGAGCATGGGAACATCTGTTGTTTCTGCCTTCATGTCAACGCTGGCCCATCTGATAATCCGATGCAAAGCGAGGTGTCAGCCCATATTGGAGGAAAGGGCAATTGTTTCTGCCGAAAATGCTTAGTTGGCGGAACTCAGAAGGAAAAAGTGACGAACGAAGGATATCACGCACTTTTCGAGGTATTTTTAAAAACTTCTCTCTTGCTCGAGCACTAAGATATCTTCGCCAGGCTGGTGTCCCACGCTCAAAGGATCAAATTCTTCAGGAACTCGAGAGACAGGTGAAACTTGCATGCTCGGGTGTCATCAAACACGTCAAGGACTCCCAGACAAGAACTGGAGTCAAGGATACGTACACGCAGTTCTGGATTGATCAACTCATTTCTCGCTTCAAGGAGACGAAAAAAAATGATCCTGATCGGTCCGTTCAAGACATCCAGAAGGAGCTGATTCAATGGACTATCGATAACCGAGAAAAATTTTATAGCCCGTTCTTAACAATGAAGGGTGTGTACACTTTATTTTCACGCTCTAATTGTATCAATAAATCCTTCTAGGCTTCGATCCCACAAAAGATACACCCATCGAAATTCTTCATACAATTTTGCTCGGGGTCGTCAAATATATTTGGCATGTTACCCACACTCCGTGGTCCCCAGAGCAGAAGCAGATGTATGCCATTCGCCTCCAATCAACAAATACTGATGGTCTCTCAATTCACGCCATTCGATCGACGTACATCATGCAGTATGCTGGGTCCTTGATTGGGCGCCAGTTCAAAACCATTGCTCAAACAAATGTCTTCCATGTCCGAGGACTTGTTACGGAGCACGAGTTCATGGCCTGGAAGGCTGCTGGTGAACTTGCTGCGCTTCTCTGGTTCCCTGAGATTCGCAATCTCGAAGAATATCGGGTATTTTTTTTAACTGCGCCCGTCCAAATTCCACTGCTAATATGTGCACCAATAGCGAGACCTCAAAATTGCCGTCGCAAACGTTCTCGATGTCTTTGCGACCATTGATCCTTCGAAAATAATTGCGAAGATAAAGTATCATCTTTTGGTGCATACTGACGAAGATGTGGTACAGTTTGGCCCTCTCATTGGTGTTGCAACCGAGGTTTTCGAGTCTTTCAACGGAGTATTTCGATATTGCTCAATTCTGTCCAATCACCTTGCACCAAGTCGAGACATTGCCCAACAGCTGGGAGATCAGGAGGGTTTAAAACACCGCATAACGGGCGGGTGGTGGCCTTCGGGAGTAGATGGAAAATGGGAACGGGCAGGCAGCGGTGTTAGACGCTTCATGGCAGAACATCCTGTGCTTCAAAAACTTGTAGGATGGGCCGAGGAGAAGATCGTCAAACATGGTAAGGTTCCATCAGTTAAAAAATCCTCGGGCTGAACTAGCTTCACCAGGGGACTTTAAACTCGTCAGCCTGAAGCGGGGACAAAAAGAGCGAGAGAGCTACCCTCTTAAATCAACGACTGCGGCACGCGCATTAAATTATGGGCTGTACGAAGCAGACTCGACGTGGAGAAAGTGTGTGCATGTCCTCAGCGAGTCGCTGGACGAGTGTCGTGTCGACTCATGGGTATTTGCGAAATCTCCCATGGCCGAAGTGAGTCTACAACTGCTTCATATATATATATATATTTAATGCTACCATAGAATTCTTCCGTACTGACAGGCCGAATCTCGGATATCCTGATGGATCCTTCCCGAGGTATTTTGGTTGTATTGGAGTTGTTTCAGATCCTTTCTTCCCGAGACGAGATATATGGGATGCCCGTTCTGGTGCGCCGAGACTCTGAAGTCACCTTTGTGATTGTCCCTGCAAAGGTAATTGGTTTCGTTCCAAATATTAGTCTCCTGACCTCACTGCCGCACAGAATATCAAGTTTCTTTTCAACGTCCAGCACGACTGCCATTCTGCCAAATGTGAGGCCACAGGGATACGCCTACGCATGCAAGAACGCATCGCATCGGATAAGACCGAGAACTACATCGTGCACAAACCTCTTGACCGTTTCTTCATCAACACTCACGCTTTCCACAACGCCCACCTGTTACGCGCGACTCTTCCTAGAGATCTCATTTCTCCGGTTCTCCTCTTCCCGGACCGACAAGCCAAGCATCATGCACTGGCGACGGAGCTTCGTGAGACACAAGCCAACCGAAAAGCCGCCGCTGAAACAAAAAAACGTAAGCGGGCGGAGGAAGACGGCGATGATGAGGATGAAAGACCTCGTAAGGCTCGGAAAGGGTCTACGCGGCAGGGGAAAAAAAGAAATGTGTCCGATAACACAGGATCCATGGTGGCGAACAGATCAAGGCGTGCAATTAAGAGGTCCAAAAGGGCAATGGCAGCCGACGAGGAAGACAGCGCAGAGGAGGTGGAGGGTGACTCTGACGACTCAGAAGAGGGATATATTAACAATTCGGATGGTGAATACTCCGATTAAAACTATTTCAATAAATATTATTAAATGTCTGGAACTCAGCCTGTTTGAAAATGTGGCCCATACATGGTTCGACAGGTGGAAGTAACCTGTGCGACAACCTGAACTTCACAGCTGTTGACCAGCGCACCACCACATGAAACCAGGTGCGATCACAGCCATCTGCAATGTGACTAACCCAGCTGGAGGCTACATTTTGGCACTTTGGCGGTGTAGTGAATCAGGCAAATTCTGCTTCTTCAAATTTTGAATAGCATGTTTACGACACGTCAAAATAAATTGCGAAGTTGCGGCTAATTAGTGTTACAGAATGTCACATCGTGACTTGACGCGATCGATAACCCAACGGTCTTCTTCCTTCTTCTTCCACTATGGCTACGCTGACATTTGACTCCGACTACTGGGAAACTAGCTTACCTGATGCTCCCTGCAGAGGAAAAACTCCACCTGATACTCTCCCTTGTCATATTTCTTGGTGTATCCATCCGCTCCTTGCTTTTATCTTCGAGAGCAACATTCTGGCCGTTAAAGACCGAGCCTCGCGATTTCTTAGCTACACACCCTCGCATGACGATCCTCACTTGAGATTACCTCCCTCCCATATCTTTGCTATCTGGACTGAACAGTGCACTTCGACTGACCAGCGTGATCAGCTGCGTGAAATGATCACCCCACTGGCGCATGCCATTGTCTTGGATGAGAGCGATAGTATAATAACGAAACCATCACTCAAAATACGTATCAAGGACTTGACGATTGCACGGATGCATGAGCTCATACAGCCAGGAGTTCTTGCACGCAAATACCAGGATTTATCACCTTTCCTTTATGGCTTGCTGCACACATTCGCGGCTTCCCCGAATCGATACCGCAGGGGAAAAAAGGACAAACAAGAGAAGCGGAAGGCGGAGGAGTCGGAATACTTCTCAGATTCGATGTCAGTGCCCGAGCCTGCAGCTGCAGCTGCTGAGAGCGGCGCAGATTCAGACTGGGATGATGATCCCGACGTTGATTACGATGAATCAGGCTCTGCCGAGTCGAAGTCACGACCGGAGGGCTCTGAAGGCTTTAGTAGGAATCCTATATTCGTAAGTTTAATGCTGCATATCCTTGCTAGCCGCTAATATTTCCTTCCAGGCTATTACTTTAGCAATAAGATGCTTTCTTTCGTTGCAACAAATTTACTTCCCTTACTGCTTGGCCTGTTCTTTAAAATTTCGGGGACCAGTACTCGCGTCCTTCGTACGCTGAGCAACACCGGTGTCTGTGTATCTGGCCGCACGGTGGAGAGGTTAAAGGCGCGAATTCACTGCGTTCAGGCCCCACGTAGCAGGGCCCCGTGGCGAGCCGACTAGCCGAGAAGTAGGCGGTGTTAAATGTCGAGGCCACGCTAGCCACCTCGACGAGATCCGTCTAGCTCTGGCTAGCCACCTAGCCAGAGCTAGCCAGAGCTCGCCAAGGACCTTGTCCCACCCACATGTCCAGCTATGCTCTATGGCATTCAGAAGGTAGGATATTAAATAATAACTTGATAATAACTATGTTAAAGTTCGTTGCCAGTTCGCCGATCGGCTGTGCAGTGTGTGTGGATGTTTGTTTGTCCGTTTGTTTGCCCCGTGACAAGTTAGGTGATCCGAATTGCTAATCTGCGCAGTTACCAGTACGTGGGCTACTCCATCCATCCGTAACAGGCTCCTCTGTTCCATTTCTGAGGCCCGTGTCTTGTACTACGATTCCGTGCACTGGCCACAATGAATATATTATCACCGATATGAAGGACTCGGATTCATCTTCCCATAGATATTCTTGGATCCAGGATGACCCGCGAGCGGCCTGTCGTACTATGAAGCACATCTAATAGTAACATATCCTCTGGGATTGAGCTTAATTTTGAGGCGAGGCCAGGTCGTGATTGCGGCAGAGGTTAACTTGTAATATCTTTATTATTAGGACATCATGTCCTAATAATAACATGTGACAGGAACCTTGACTCGTCGTAGCCAGAGGAATGGCTAGCCCTGGCGGACCTAGCCAACTGGTGTCGAGGTTGTGCTACCCGTTTAGAAACGCTGCGTCGAGCCGAGCGTCGCGGACCTCGAAGCGGCTCGCATTTGCTCTGGCTAGCCGTTGTCTAGGTGACCAGGCCGAGCTATTTCTAGCCAGCTAGCCGGACCTCGCCGAAGCTAGCCGGGCCTAGAAGCGCCTAAAAATGGCTTCGGCTATCCGGCGTCTGAACGCAGTGATTTCCGATGATGCTATTCAACTCGGAATCGCCCTCATCCCGCAGTGGTACAATGTTCTGTACCCTGTTCGACAACATAAACAACTTCCTGCGCAAATCCCAACAGCGCATCACGAATCGCAACTCCATGATACACGCCACAAATGTTGCTCTCATTGCGATCCCTGGTGTGGATCCAGCCGCACAAGATTTTGAGGCAAGACTTGTGATGCGAGGTCTGCGGGCAGCGGCTACAATGGACAATATTTTACCCACAAACGACGACGATTCACACATGGAACTTTCGTTCCAATCATTGCCGAAATTGTCATCCTTTATTGCCCCGATAATGATGCTTGGAAGGATCGAGCGAAAATGTTGAAATACGTCGACGCGATGATGCCTAAAGATAGGCCTATGGAGGTGCACAAGACAGATGCTCGGCCCTTCGGGGTGTTTGATGTCAATGAGGGGTCAAAGAAAGGGATCATCGAGCTTTTCGATGGGATTCGAGAGCGCAGCACACTTACTAAGACACAATGGGCAGCCAAGACTTGCATTGTTCAAGGGGATTGGCTCTCCACAAACAACTATCGCAATTCCCGCCGGATTCGACGGGATGACATTGACGCCTTCGAACGGATGGACTACGGCGAGGATCTATCTCACCGGTCTTTTCACCATGCCCTCCAGGCTTCAAACAGCATTATGCGCGTTCACTATGGACTTGCCGTCCGCGATCCGATGTCACTTGCCATAAAGGCCTACTTCATCGCACATGGGATGTTAAAAAACCCAATTATGCTGCGTCGAAATCCTTGATTCGCCATCACTAATTGCACGCATATTGCATTGTGTTATGTATGCTCCATTATGGTCTCTTCTTCACCTTCTAATAACGATCCAAGGGTTAAAAAAGGATTTCAATTGTATTCTGAACTCAAGAAATGGCGTCCAACAATGGATGAAATCAAATCTTTCTGCATTATTCTTGTCGACGAATTTGCCTCCACCACTGCGGCAGAACAGGCCAAGGTGGCACATGACGACTATCTTGCACACTCAATATATTTCAATCGTGACACCTTGCTTTTTTGCAAGTTCGAAAACTCTGTCAGCCTCGGGGATGCCGGTGGGGTAATGCGAGTTCTGAAATATTCACTGCGTTCCGAGGGCCCGTCGGCAGGCTGGGTTGACATTGGCCGACGCATGCCGACGGGGATCAGCCCAGCTTGCCGACCGGGCTCAACCGAATTGGGCCTGACTTCGGCCGACACAGGACTGACGGCCGTCGGCAGAATTTCTGGAACGCGATCAATACGGCAAGCTGTCACTTGTCGTAAGTTTCTGTGGGTCCAACGAACTTACGCTTACCGCCGGTGGACAAAAAAGGCGGTTTTGTGAGACCTACCGATGTCGGTTGGGGTTGGCATGGCCGGCCAACCATCTGCGTCGACCGAATTTGGCTGACGGGGGTCGGCCAAATTTTGCCGACAACCCCTCGGAACGCAGTGATTGGACCTTAGCATTCCGCGGTGCGGGACAACACAATTAATTGAATTATGTTCGTGAATGCGTCGAGGTTCTAATTCGGACCAAATACGAGCTCCCTGAATCCCTGCAACTTGCCCGCGAGAAGGCGTGGTTCATCAATCGCTGGGGAAAATATAAGCGCTGTATCGCAGCAGATCCTTGGCTGGAGCAGAAAAACTTTTGGGTCAAGGTGTGTTGAGTAGTATACCGCTTTTGGACTAATATTCTCAGTGTTCCTTTACAGCATGTATTTATTGCCGGTGGAAACGGCGTCACAATCGAATACATCATCTCTAAAGGCTCTGACTGCGTTGAAGCATACCGGGAAGTCTCGCATTCGATTGCGAATTATTTTGGGGACCCGGATCGTGCACGTCGCCACAAGGAGGTCAAGTTTCATGAAGATATTTGAAGCCTCATTGAGGACATGCTCCGCTTGAAAGCCCACAAAATCTCGCCCCAACACAACTTTGTTCCCGCTCCTCCGAAGAACAGCAAGAAGAATAGCGGCAATTCTTTACCCATCACAGCAGAGCCCAGGTCGGCTATTTTTGATGTAATTGTCGAAGGAGCACAAGAATGGCAGGGTAAATTCCACGAATACATCATGAACACAACTTGGGACCCACGACATGGATATCTACTCGTGAAGGAGACACCAGCCTCTCGGGATACAAGACTAATTACAGGGACAGCATTTGATGACGATGACATTCCATTCTCATTCGATAGCTACGAGGATCTTCATGGAGATGAGCACGAAAATGCAGGACTTGGAGCTGGTGCACTGGGTGGAGGTGACGAATATAGAACTGGCTCGGACGAAGTGTAGGAAATATTAGTCACTAACCATTTATGGATTCTTGGGTTCGGGTGGAGTTGGAGGTGGGCCCGCAGCGGAATGATATGCACGGTGTGCAGTGTGGGCCCATGCTGGATGTGGTAGACCTGCCGTCTGGAATGAGAACACCGAAGGTAGAGTAGGAGTTCCACTCGTAAATGCCGTATAATTCGGGCGGCTTGGAATGAAATTGGGTGATGCGGGAGAATTAGGATTGGAGTAAAATTGAGACTGATAGAATGCAGTTGCCGAGGGTGTTTGGTACATCGGCGGCATTGGTGGATAATATCTTGGCGCAGATATATAGCTTGGATTTGGCCATGAGCCAGTTGGATTTCAATGGATTGGCAGCCCGTCGAATTCCAATGGTCTGGCCCAAGAGGTAGGCGTGAATTCTCAATCAGACATCACCCTCATTTTTGGTCTGATGGCTTCCTCACACACGCATTTGGTGTCTAGACGTACAAACTCAAGCCAGCTGTGCTATCCTTCAATCCCCAATTTGAAATGAATAAAATGGACCAGTTTTGCTTCATAAAACATTCATCGGGCACCTCGAAAGTCGCCATCAATCACCGGCCCAATATGGTAACGCGATCAAAAACGCGATTGTCCTCTGTCCGCTACAGGTAAAGGGAATCAAACATTCAGTCGATAAACCGACCCCAAAAACAGGGATGTAGGTGGGAAAAAAAAATCTGATATCTGGCCGCTGCAGATATGCCGAAAATCGTGAGAAAATAATGTACCTCCCTACGATCGACGAATCGGGCACCGGAGGCCTTTGGAGACCTCTAAAACGCTTTCAAAGGGCCTGAAAATTTTTTTAAGGCTTCCCGCCTACCTCTTGGTCTGGCCATCGACTTCTGAACATCCGGCCATCAGGGCCGAAATCTCCCGTTGGAAGGACAACCATAATGAGCAGGTGCACAGTGCACTACGGGCCGATGATTGCCCTGAATGGCTCCTGGGTCGGTATATTTGTCTGTGGAGTGCTTCTTCTCCTTCCTGGCATTTGACTCTGGCCTTCTTGTAATTTAAAATCAATGTTTTCCTCCTCAATTAATTAAAGCTCAGGCCCAGATTATTTAGATACAAATCGGGTTCGGGCATAGCGGTGCGATCACATTCGTTGCACTGAACTCAGTTCCAGCGGTGTAAAATTGCCTTGCAAAACCTGTGTATATTTTATTACTGGTAACCAGCCAGATATGAAGGGAAATTATACAACACTACCTGTGTGTTTCTTGACTATGCAGAAGCTGTGCACAATTTATTCTTATATTGCAGCAGTGCATATTTTAATTACACGTCCGTGGTGTGCATTTTTGTGTACTGGGATGTGGGCCGTGATTTTTTCCGGAGGGTGGTGAAATCTCTTCGAGGAAATGGTACATAATTATGCCCCAGTATTACCCCAAAGGGCTGCCGGTGGAGCAACGAACCGACGGCCACATCCAACAAAATATTAGGTCCGTTCAGATGATAATCCAACACACTTGAGAAAGTTTCACACAACGTAACACAGTAACACATAGTCGGATGCTCTTTGCCAATACCAATCGCACTCCGGCATATTCTTCACTCCCTGGTCTAATATTTAGTCCAAGGTTACCTGTATGCCGGACCGGAACTTACTGGTTGAGGGGATCTCTTCGCCAATCCATCGCGATTCGGCCTATTCCACGATGCCTGGTATAACGTCAGCCAACGTATGCGCCAATGCCGTCAGACTTACGAGCCGAGGTGATTCCTTTCTTGTACGTCTCCACAAGCTCAGGGAATGCCTTGGCAGCGCGCTCGGGGAGAGACTCGAGGAAGTCACGCCATTGGGGTTTGCATTTGTCGCACAGCTGAACACCGCTAAAAGAATAGATGGGGGCCTCTGTGGCGTAAGAGTCGGGATACAAGCACGTGTCGCAGCGCCGGTCGTCGGATGTCTCGAGGATTACAGCAAGACCAGGGATCAGCAGCTCCTCGCGGCGATCGAGGACGTCCTCGTAGTACTGAATACTCTCCCCGCTGACGTCCTTCAGCTCCGAGTCGTTGGGGGTGATGCGGTACCAGAGTTTGAAGTTACCGCGGGCGTGCGAAACTGTCTCCTCCGTCTCTTGGACCCCAAGACAAAGATTATTCTCGACGAATGGATAGCGACGTATCAGCATGTGGACGGTGCCCCCCAATAAGCGCAGATTGTTAAGAATAGGTCGCAAGCTGGTCTCACGTGCCCAAGCGGTGTCGAGAGCCCATAGGACCTCACGGCACTGCCAGAAGGCCTTGACGCGCATCTCGGGAATATATGCAAAGGTATTGCAAACCTCGCCTTCGGACCGGTGCTTGTAGAACGCGACAGCGTCGTACATCGTCCAGGTGATCTCGCCGAGGATTTCCCACTGTGCCTCAGAGAAGGACACATCCAGTATGTCGTTGCACGCCAGAGCCGCCATCATCGAGACGCGCCCCATCCCATCGCAAGTGCGCATGAGGAACCACTGCCTGGGTGATTGTGCCAGAGAATTTGCATATCGTCGAAAAAGCTCGCCGTTACGTCTGTTGGATGACTTCTCGGCCTGGAAGAAGAGCGCACACCGCACCTCGCGCTCCATGCTTTCGCGGACACGGACAGACATAGCCCCGAAGAGCGTATCGAGCAGGCTCGACAAGGAGTAACCCAAGATTTTGTCGCTCGCCAACAGATTAACCATCTGCCCGTTGAAATCACAGAAAAAAGAGATTATGTAGAGGCGCACGAGCGCAAGATATCGCTCCCAGTTAGTATAATGTGGTGTTCCGGATCGCACAGCTTCCCATCCACTCGTAAGGAGCTGGGCCTTGACATCCGCGGAGAGGTAGTGGACATCTTCCATGTCGTTAGCTAATTCGGGGGGGTAATACCAGGTGTCTTTCCCGGGAGGCACCAGGCCAAGGACAGATGTGTGGGTACGAGGCTGGGACATTGTCGAAAAATGAGTTCTCGCGACGCTGGTTGGAAAAGCATACCACAGCTCAGCAGTCGTACAAAGTGGGGGGAAATTGAGCTTACCTTAGCCGGTGTTGAACGGCAATGATCAGCTGTCGTACAAGTCAATGACAAGATTTCCCTAGTGATCGCCAGAGGTGCAAAGTAAGTAATGATGGTGTGACTCTGGAGACATGGAATTTGCCTTGGGTATTGACGGTCAGAGCAAACGGAGAAAGTAGGGCGTACTGAAAGATTTCCGGACTAGTGTTTATATATCTTGTTGGAATTTGACGGCTTGCACGCTTGTCTGCTACACCCGCCGTGCATTTGGTTGTACAGGCGGAATTATTACTTACTCTACATACATATAATCTGTCCGGTGGTTTACCTAGCCTGTCCGTTCTTTGCCTTTCACGTCCCCGTTCTACAATCTGTCACTCGATTGATAATTATTGGTGATTTACAAGCGCTTCCGAAGTACATGTCAGAAAAGCGTTGCTAAAGCGCGCCGAAGCGCCTACTCTGACCGTCACTAATGAAATCCCAGGTTCTCTTTCGAATGGAAACTCGGAGTTTGAGGTGATCTGACCTTATTTCATGAAGGGTAGTACAAGGTGACTAACAATGAAGACTGATCCCGACATCTATAGGCCCTATGCGCCGCAGTGTGCACAGATGTGCAGATAAGAAGTAAGAGAATGGGCAGATACCCACCATGTAGCTGGCGTAAGCTTAACTTGACGAACGTGAGACGGGTACAAGCTGGATGGGAAGTCTTAGTAAATGTGTAAGGGGACGGCAAGACGAGCTCGTACTGGGACAGGTGGGGGTTGAGGGGACAGAGGAGTTTGAAGAGGTGATTAATTGAAACGGCCCAGAATGAGGCAAAGGCTTACTCACCATGAGAACGATCCATTGCATGTCAGCCATGCATCCAATCTTGAAATAACAAACATTCGAGCTGTCTGCCATATTTGCGGTACACCTCGGCAACGGCCGTACTTGGTTACCGATGCCCGAACCGGCATATATTCTTACCGTTCATTTTAATTTTTCTTACTCTGACACTTAAGCAATGAGCCACGCAGGATGGCGGCAGAGAAAAACGTACTGTGAAGTTTGTAGCAACGTTGAAGTGCAATAGCATGGACGTGAGACAGCAATGGAAGAGCTAGGTGGAATGGATGCGGAAGAGCTGACCAGGCACACATCAGCATGTTCATGGGAAAGGTAAATTGAATCGACATAAATAAGCCTCGAGTTGATGAAACCCGTACAAATCTGACGGTCACAGACCGGATTCGGAAAGCGAAAGGGCACTGAGGAAACTGTACCGGCAACACGATGAAGGCCAATGATGGGCCAAGCGTGCATAGTGCATGAACAGAAGCCTACGCACCTTTGTGAAAGTATTATAGCTGCAATCAATCGCCGCGGCATTCAAAGATTCTAGAATCTCAATCACACATCCTGAACGCATGAGGTTATTGGTACCATGCACGAATGGTTCTTTGGAATACATATTCCGAGATGTTTGTACCACAGAACTTTGAATATCCCAAAAAGCAAGTGTATGGATAAATTGCACTGCATCCGTGGAGAACATCCAGTTGGTTGTTGCTCCCGAGTGTTGATTGCTTGTTTCACTTTTTTGGGACTGGATTGGGATCTATTCAACCTTGCCTTGGGATGTCGATCTTCGAGGCAGTTCGCTGTCTTTGGAGAAAGATTCTCTCGATTGAAGTGATCGGTCCTTCAATGCGCAGAATATAGCTATACTAGTGGCTATAGGCCATTTTCCCGCGAACGGATCGCTCTTGTCGCAACCACCCGTCATAGCGATGATAGAGACAGTCCACGACGAGCAAATGCACCGGCCGGCCTGCTGAATAATCCCCTAGTCTATATTCTATTATTCTTGATAATAGCTTCAAAGAACTGGTTCCTAAGAGTCAATATTAATCACAAAAAACCATACCAGACAATGGGTATCGTCACAGACAGCCCAACTTCCTGTCAACCATCCCATCCCTTCACCCTTTAACCATCCATTTTACCAATACGGCTTCCCCTCCTCCGCATTTCTCGCCTGCCTCTTAATCTCCCGCTCCTGGATCCCCCAGAGCCCTTTCGCCCTATACCCACTAATCCAATAATTCCCCCTCGCATCCTTCCCCACGATCGGAAACGCGTCGGGGAAGTTTGGATCCTGGTTGCACTGGATATAACTCGCCCTACACGGGTCTTTCCCTTTCCCTCCGCCGACCCACGCAGCCGCAAAATCAATCTCAAACAGCCTCGCCTTCTGCCAATTACTCACAAGCAGCATCTGCATCCCAGCATCGCCAAATAACACAGGCACCCTCATCCCAGGACTGTACTCTCGTACAAGAGAAGCGTACGCCTCGATCTGGCTACGCGTCGTCTGGCTCGCAATCGCCTCGCGCACTTTCAGCGCGAGCCAGGACAGCGGCTTCGTAAGGACGTCGCACGCGGGCGCGGTCGCATTCGCGAAGCTCAAGGCGTTGCCGATGTAGGGTTGACCCTCTGGGAGTACGTCACTGTCTACCAAGGCCTTGCGCAGGGATACGGCCATGTTAGCCGCGATGGTTTTCGTGGATGTGGGCGGGAGGTGGACACTGCAGAGACGCATCCACCATGCGACGAGGACGTCGCCTTCTGTGAAGAATGGCGTGACGCCGCCTTCAGTGGAGAGTTCTGCGCGGCACTGCGCGACCATGCCCTGCCAAAAGGCCTTGGGGAGGCAGACCATGCGGATCTCTTTGGGGCTAATGAGGCCAAAAATGTTCCAGAGGGCGTAGCCCATCAGGCCCATGTTTCCCACTCGTTTTTCCGCAAGGACGTGTTCTTCGGTGGGGTGCATGCCCAGCTCGGCGAGGGGGTCTTTGGCAAATCCAGCCGGTGTGGGGATGGTGTCTTCCTCCCCGCTCAGCACGGCCATCCACGCTTCGAGCAAGGCCTTCTTGCCCATAGCGTCGAAGGCTAGGTGTGGCCAGGAGATGGAGATACACGTCTTGTCGGTGAAGGACGTTACGTGCAAGCCCAAAGCGGGCCGGTCTGAGGAGAGGTACGAGTTGATCCCCGTGGGAGACTGCTCCGCGGGCGGGCGGACCAGGTCCGAGAGGTGTTCGGGGTCGCAGGGCACGCTGGGCCCCAAGCTGGGGTCCGGGGACGAGGGGATCTTGGAGCCGCCGCCTGGGTGTTGGGCGGCCGGGATGGGGTGGGAGGTGTGCGTGAATGCGATGGCTGGCCTTTGCTCGGTGAATTCGGCGGGGATGTGGTAGTCGAGGTAGCCGTGGTTCTGCAAAATTTCAGCGACGAGTTCATGTAAATAAGGGAGGGAACGAAATAGGTACGTTTTTGCGCAACCGCCCGCCCAACTTTATCCACCCGTCTCGCTTGATCAGCTGCGTCAGCGAGTCGTGCAGTTTCTCCGGGTCGAGCACGTCGTCAAACACGAAGAGCGTGTACATAACGAAGGTGCGGAGGAGGAAGGTGTCGTCGAAGAAGTGCACAGGAATCACCCGATCCGTCGAGACTGGCACCGGCTGGCGGGGGCCAAACAGGGAGGAGAACATCTGTAACCTCATGGCTCGACGAGCGAGCGTTTCGTTTCCCTCGGATGGAAGGGGAGATGCCAAGCTGTCCCTTTGACCACATGATTGTGACAGTGGGCTTGCATCGGCGAGTAGGTAAGTGGCCTATGCGGACGGATTTGGCCGATTAATCGGCTCATGAGCATGTCTGTTGTCAAGTTTAACCAGGAGTTTAACCTAAACGACACTTAAACGCGCCCCGCGATTTCCGGTGGTTCCGTAGTGCCGTGATGGCATTTGATTATTTCCGTCAATCTTAAGGCTCCAACCGTTTCCGGGTATAAACCTTTATACACGGTTTTAACCGTTTTCGCTCCCATTTAATTCGTCCAGGAGGTCAAACGGTTTACAAATCGTTTAAACGATTGAAAGATCTGATTTACTCCCAGGGGTTTTACTGGCAGGAATCTGACAAAAACTTGATAGCTGCTGGGTCCCTGAAGTTCCTCAGTGTCTCCCAATGTGCAAATATGTGCGCACAAGCAATGTAGCACTAAACTATTTGCAGGAGTCAATCCAATACTGGGAATTGATCTTGAAATTGATGGCTCAAGAGTCGTGATTGATGCGCCGCACGGCTTGCGCTAAGTATTTAGCAGTAACGCATACAGTGATCTAAATGTTCATTATGCCAATGCGGTCGCTTACGCCTGTTGTCGTTGGTCGGAATTGCCATTAAGTTCAACTGTTCAACCCCCCTGATGTTCCTGTCACTATATGTCCATTCCAAGTTCAGTCAATGCGCATTTTGCAGATGTGTACTCTTTCTGGACCAAAATTAATTAACACAGTGACCCACAACAAAAGAGAGCGGTGTGGATGAAGATAAATAGCTGGTGGCCCAATACGTACACTGGTTTTGAATGCCCGTGAAAACAATACCATTTTAAGCGGTTTTAAACAGTTTTAAACAGTTTAGATACCAGTTCTGTTTAATTTGCGCAGGCCCATAAACGAAAACTAAATGGTCGGAGCGTTAGTGAAACTTGATTAATCGCGATTACCGCTGTTAGCAAACTTATTTAAACAAAGAGCATTTAATGCTGCTCCTCTTGTTACGCTCATTGCAAGACTACATTTTCAGCCTTGTGCTTACTCAAATACTCACAGGTTGCAGGCGAAGCCACAGTCCATTAACCACCCAATAGCGTGGAGTTTGATGGCCTTCGTGACGGTCGGCTCATTCGCCCTCGTGACGGCGGTGGTCCCCGAGCATCTCATGGATCGGGAGGCGGATCGGGAGGTTCTTCCGACAACATCGCTCTCTTGACTGCTCTCCTTCCCATACTGCAAACTCTTGCTCTGCAGAACAAGACTCCTCCACGTACTACACTCTTTATTGCTTTTCCTACAACCCCCGGAAGCCTACCAGCCCCGTTTCACCGATTCCGACAATGTCGTCGGAGCACCAAGGGGATCAATCTCCTCCAGGCCGAGTCGGCATTGGCGGCGGTGGGACTTACTCCAGACATCATCAGCAACGTCTCCGTCAGCCGCTTGGGGGAGATCACCGGGGCAGTGGAGGGGCACTTGTGGGGTCTCCAGTCATTTTCCCGTGAGTGGTCTGCTCGTTTGTAGGAGAAGAAGCGTCGTCTGGCGGCCACCTCGACTTGATAAATTCATTATAGCGTACTTACTCACTATCTGATCATTTGATCTGGTATACATATTTTGCAACAGAATTCGTCTTTTATCGTCCACTGCAAACTTTTCCATATCCTATTCACATAGCAGTTCTAATGTAGTCCTTCGGAACATCTACGAATAACCATAGTTGATGATCCACCCCCCCGGGTCATTTGAAGTTACGGCCATTTGTGGCTTGATGAATGAGCCATGGACGTGCATCCAACCGAAGGGCTTCTGCTTCATATCGATGAAGCCAAGCTTTGGTGGCGGAGAACGCTTACTCAATTGGGTCCACCGCCCCTGACACAGCCTTCTTATTCGTGATGGCAAGGCGCCGAATGGCCCGAGAGAGAAAGCCGGGATGGATACATTCACTGTTTGAGAATCCCAGAGTTTTTCCTAGGGTTCGTCGACATCAGGGAAAGCCTCCTTTGCTCATAAGGCCGGATTACCACAAATTCTGAGGTAATCCGGTCAGATTATCCGTCTTACTTTCATTAGCTTTCTAGTGCATTTAAAATGAATTAGCAGTAATTGGAGCTGGATTAGCCAGCCGTTACACTGATTACTGGCCTTCTAGCGCACCATTGATTGTTGATATACTCTTATATCCGGGCGACAAATGCAGTTGAATGAAAGAATATCCATTTCAATACAGCTACTACATGAAGGGACGTTCTACAGAAGCTCCTGCGCATTCAAGAGCCGCAAACTCCGTCTATGTAACCTGGACGGGGAATCAGACAGTGCTTACAGGAGACGACACGTGACTTCCCAAACATCCGCCGAGACGCATGGCAATATGAAGACACAATATGAATTTCTACCTGCAACCATGGTGGTTACCGTATCAAACACCATTAACGAACGTACCCGGGATCTGAAAAATTGTGAGAATAGGTTGCGGGTCTCAAAGTAACACTTACAAGGCGCCCTGGGAGAAGCTGGATGCATATTCAAAGACATCCAAAAGCTGAATAGGATGCCAGACTTGTGTTGGAATAACAGTATGTGCAGGCGTAGCATCCCTGCGATCCGGGAAGTAGTGAGTGGAGCAGTGGACACGAAACCGGAATGGGACGTCCTTTTCCTTGTTCAGTGCAAGTATCAATTCAATCGCACTAGCGGCAGAGGAGTGGGCGAGAAAAGAAAGGATAAAGGAATATAAATACATATCTGCGCCAAGTGAATCGCCTGTCGGTCTGCTCGGCGTCCTCGGGCTTCTCGGCGAGCGCCATCGACAACCGTCCTCAGGACTGTGATGTCTCTGGGAACAAAGAGTATCAACAATTGTCTGTAAATGCGACGCGCAACCGAATGCGAAGATAATGAGCGGCAGAAAGCACGATGAAGCGTACGACACGATCCAGCCGTAGACAATCATCTCCGCTGCAATGGATACAATGAACACCGTGGATGTCTGTGGAAACGGGTCATCCACCTGCTCCAGATGCCATTGAACGTGTATGAAGGTGGATGGAGTCGTAGGCCTCCTGTCAATTTCCTCTTTATGAAGGGGGGGAAGATCGTTCATGGCCTCCTAAAATGGCCGGTGAGTTAAGAGAATAGTTGTGTCAAATTTCGGTTCGGCAATTCTATGAACTTTGAACCTGAACCTGCGTTCAGGTTTGGTTCAGGTTCGAACACGGTTACGGTTTGAACCTAAAGTTATCAAATCCTCCAACGTAAGCAATTATTGGAGCGCAAAAAATATCCCGCGACCTTTTAATGAAGCAACTTATGCTGAAAGGCATTCTGGTTGCACTCTGGGACCATAAGCATTACTTGAAGAATGGTTTCTCTTGCTATGAAGTCACATGATGGCAGTAGAATTCGATGTGCTCATAACATTTCTGCTTCAGCGGTGACATGGAACGTGTCGGACCCTAGCGGAGCTCCTCAATCAGGAGTATGATATTCATAAAGAATAAGCTGATGCATGCCCCGTATAGTCAACAGGTAGTATGAACTTTCTTGCCATTTTTGGCAGACATGCCTTTGCCTTTCGGTTCATTGTGATGGTTACAAGACGGTATATCTGAACGATGTAAGGTTGCAGGAGTTTTGCACACTATATCTCTAGGGCACCTCCTAAAGAATTTGTGATCTCAGAAATCTCAGGAAACACCTCAGTATTGGACAAGAAATGTTTATTTGTCCAAGTAGTAGTAGTTTGACCGGCATGGTAGGGGGAGGGGAGGATAGTAGGCAAAGACCCAATGAACTTTCGCTCAAGCTATTTAGTATACAGTACTTGTACAATGTATACAAACTAAACAGGCTTAAAAGTCACCTCATTTGATTTTTTAGGTCAGGATCATTGACACTGGGTACATCAAATCCGGTCAGAACAGGCAATTAAATAACCCCATTGAATTCGCCAGGCTCCCGCTCAAATAACTTAGTATTCATACCTGGCCAATTCATATCAACTTAAATTGCAGTACCTGGCCGGGATTTATGATCATAGACTCAATTGTACTGCCATTAAATTCGGCGCAACCTTTCCCATTTTCTTGGGTGCTAAGGGATCCTCATTCATCTGATGAGGCACTCCCGTATTTTTCTTTCCATGTCAAACCTGTGTTGTGTTACCTTATGTCGCCCCTAAGAAGACTAGCCATCAATTCCTGTCACATTGTGACACATTACTTAGCTTTTTCCTCAATGGGAAAATCCCCAAAGTTTGTGGGAGTGTAGCTGAGGATAGCAGAGCCAATACCCAACCTCTACATTACCATTATATATTTTATTTTTACAGCCTAAATTCAAATGGTATTTGTACCATAATTTCCCATACAAGAGGCAAGTGTGAGATTACTACCCGCAAGATTACTACCATCAGATGCACCTTAAAAACAACGAATTTAGCATATAAAAACTTTAATTTAGGTTCAGAATTGACTGAGAAACAATTCAATTATGTTTTACATATGAAGGGCTCCCAAAACTTTATTGATTCTTGTTGTCTCAATAAATGGATGGGTTCAGCCCGGATATAGTCAAATGGGGAAAATATGACTGCACCCCTCGAGTTTCGAAACCGCGCGCGCTTGCGTGATCTAACAAATTCAAACTCCGCTCAGTATCAAATATCAGTATCTGGCCACCGCCATGACTATCCAGCCAAAAATCCCGAACATTTGAGCTGTCATCATCTGTTATGCACTGGCTCAAAGAATCAGCAGTTGTGGGAAAAACATCAATGAGATCCAGATCAGTGCATGATACCTTTTTGGGACATCAGACTCTCCTGACACTATTAACGAGCTAGGAAGAAGCCGCAAGATTAAAGAGCCAAATTTTGGCAGCAGCAGACAAGTACACATACACTGCGAATCATACGCCCTGTCCACTTACCAAAAGATGCAGTTATTCATCCAGGCTTCATCAGATGAGTGTCATCTGGTAACTAGTACTGCCGTGAGGTGTAACCGCATTTGCTGACTTCTGCGCATATAAACTCGCTACCTCACTTGCAGCACTCACTGACCACAGTTCGCCATGAGTGCTTCCAGGTGGTTAGCCCTTGTCTTCTCCGCGCTGTTATATTTTGGTCTCCGTTGGAGGCGCAACAGGCCTAAGCTCCCACTGCCCCCTGGTCCTAAGAAATTACCCCTTGTAGGAAATCTACTTGACATCCCTCGGGAACACCAGTGGGAGGCCTATCAGAGGTGGAGCAAAGAACTCAGTGAGCTAACTACATTGACATCCCGATCCTTCTTAGCTTTGTCCCTAGATTCGGATATCATTCATTTAGATGCCGCTGGGACATCCATAATCGTCCTGTCATCCATGGAAGCGATTAGAGATCTTTTTGAGCTACGATCCTCCCTATATTCAGGCCGGTGCGGCTGCATTCCTTTCGGAATATTCCCGTAATAAACGCATCTAGGCTACGACTTCCAATGCTTGTGGAGCTTATGGGATGGGATTTCGCATTTGGTGAGTTATATCATTTCATCTGCTAGTGGAGTACTGATCCCGGGACTCGCCAGCATTTCTTAACTACGGTAAGTAAATGTCAACGTTCACGCCAACTGTCCTTTCAAACTCTTCTTTTTAGGTGACGAATGGCTGGTATCACCAAATATTATTGGTTCAAATTATTCATCTGCCAACATTGTAGGCGTTCGGGCCGAAAATTGTTCCACGAGGCCTTCAACCGTTCTGCCGCAAAGCAGTTCCATCCGCAGGAAACAGCGGCAGTGTATGAACTCTTACGCCGGTTTCTTCAAAATCCCCATGATATAATGGGGAACTTCAGGCAGTGAGCGTAGTCTTTTCTGATCACACACCATTCTCAACTGAACCTGCTGCAGCATGGCTGGGACCCTCATTATGGACATTGCATACGGTATCAAAGTCCTTCCCTCCCACGACCCATACATCCAGATGGCAGAGAAAGCAATGCACGATTTATCAAATGCAAGCATTCCTGGCGCTTTTCTTGTCGTGAGTAACGAGGATCATTAGTTAAAATGACATTCAACTTTGATCACGAGCACCTGCTACCAGGACACTTTCCCTGCTATGAAATACCTGCCTAGCTGGTTCCCCGGCGCTGGTTTCAAGCGCAAAGCCAAGGAATGGAGAAAGGTTGTTCGCGAGGTACTCGAAAAGCCATTTCACGAGACAAAACGGAACATAGTGCGGCAATACTGCTTAAATTAAATTGATGTCTGACATTCTGGTCAGACCATGGGAACGGCACGACCTTCATTCACATCTTTGAACCTACATAATATCGATGAATCTGAAGTTTCTGACCGGACTACCCAAGAATCTCTGATTAAAGGCGTGGCAGCTGCTATTTATGTTGCGGGGGCCGACACGACTGTTTCGGCTTTGGGGACTTTCATTCTGGCAATGCTGGCGAATCCTGAAGCTCAAATGAAAGCACAGAGTGAAATCGATTCCGTTATTGGCCCAGGAAACCTCCCCGACTTCTCCGACGAATCCTCATTGCCGTATGTGTCTGCGATTGTAAAAGAAGTCCTTCGATGGAGGAATGTTGCCCCCATTGGTACGTCTTAACCTCCGCAACATTTGGCCTGAATATTCATGGCAGTTTCATAGCATTTCCCCACTATATCACAGTTGATGATGAGTACCGTGGCTATAGGATCCCCGCTGGCTCCCTGGTCATCGGCAATACATGGTTTGTCGTTTCATTAATCAGTCCTTCAAATCAGTCAATCTGATGGATGTTTCTTATATCGGGGCTATACTTCATGACGAGGTATACCTATATCTCTTGCACTCCCTCCGACGTGTCTCATGCCGAACTTTTGCAGGAAGTGTATGCTGACCCGCATTCATTCAACCCAGAACGATTTCTTCTTGCCGGAAAACTTAATCCGGCGGTCAGAGACCCAGATACAGCAGCGTTTGGGTTCGGACGGCGGTGAGTAGTTCATTTTTCACGACACATCGAGCTTCAATGTTAACGATTTATTTGGGTTCAGGATTTGTCCCGGGAGATACATGGCCACGGCGTCTATCTGGATCACTGTTGCATCCATGCTTGCGGCTTTCGATATAGAGAAGGCTGTGGACAAGGACGGCAAAGTAATCGAACCGTCGTATGAATATTCTTCTACAGGCGTCCTCTTGTGAGTTTGAGTGTACCTCTCTGGAACGACAACACTCAATACCAGCGATAGCACTCCGCTCCCTTTCAAATGTTCAATAACTCCGCGGTCGCCACAGATTGTTGAAGTTATTCAAGCGACCAGCGGAAGCCATTAGAAGATTACTGAAGTTGTTGCTTCAACCCAATCATAATTATCTGAGTGTGGTAGAAAATTCTCGGATTACAATGATCTTAGCTCTCCCCTCGAACCGAATGCATTCTCAACCGTGTAAGACAATCGCAGAGCAGAGCGAGCTTCTTAGACCAAGATACCGACTCTAATTGTCATTATGATTGAATCCTCTCACCCATTAGCCTCCATCAGATAGGTTAACATACCTACCGGACCTGATCCAGTTCTTGGAGAATCTTCAGTTCATTCCAACTCTTGCAAGCCATACAGTCCTTCCACGGTCCTTGCACGAGGTTTCAGAAAGTCCGATTTCCTGATGTATTACCAAGCCTACTGGTTGAAACAAAATATGTAGGGGGACTGTACAGACAGCTAAATAATGGTACCGCAAAAAGATTTGGGAGGGAGTGCCGTCTTTGGCTCATTTACAACTGATTTGTCCGGGCCGATTTTTCCGCATTTTTGCACAAACAGGGCCGTGATATGATCTTTCCACAAGAACTTTGATATTTTCTGGCATTTCCCATCTGGCTGCGTATTCCTACATGTCCAGCTCGTAGTGGAGCATGCTATGTCACTTAAATGTCGCCCGTTGGGCCTGAATTTCGGCTTTCGTCAGTTCAAGCTGTTAACACCCCATCACTGGTTTCTTCACCTCTTCTGTTGTTGTATGTGCATCCATGGCCTCGTGCTGCCTCTGATATATCACTTTGACAATGGTAGAGTGCATGAACCATGTTTCTTTTGTAAAAGAATCAACATCATGTGGATGTGGCCTCTTTATCTGCTTGTTCCAAGCCACCTTACTGCTCATTTCGCTCAATTTTTTGTACTGGGCACTTGAGATGTAGTATATGCTCCTCCGAATTTTTGTTTGCAAAAATCGATCCAATTAACTGGACGTGGTTGCATACATTCCTGATCACGTGCTCGTTCCACAGTTTTGGGCCAACATTTGACATCCCACAAAAATCCATGAGATGTGTGGGCATGATATAAAGAGATTCACAAAAAAAATGCTACACAAAAATCCGCTCTCCGGGCCCAGAGAAAAATAAAAGTCAAGGACCGCGGAAAATGCAAGGACCATGGAATGACGGTACCAAAGTCAGCGAGACCCAAGGCCCCGACATCCCAGTTTAATCCACTCTATGCAGAGGTGTTGACGGTATCGCCTGGCCTCATTATTCTCAGAAAAGCAACTAAAAGAACCATTCTGCAAACATTTCAGGAGCCACCTTATTCTATCGTCCCCCACCATCCCGGACAAACCGGGAACTCGGACAAACAAAGATTTCTGGTCTAATACTGGACCATTTCCCGATTTTTTTGGCTTAAGTTAGACTTTAGGCGGCGCGCTGAAAATATAGAGTGCAAAATCCCTGAAATCCTACCTGCTTAGTATATATATTACTACGGAAAGTTGATGACTTCCGTAATTTTCGCTAATTTTGTGTATTTTAAGGCTTCACACCCTCTCCTCAGAGTCATATTACTTCATGACACATGTACAATATACCTTAACATCAAAATAATGGCCAAATGAAAATTCAGAGCCGTAGCCGTCTCGTAGCCCTTAGAATGTACCGAAAGATCATGCCATGCCTGCCACATTGATCTCCCAGCTGCCAAAAATGATGGCAAGAACATTTATGCTGTCTGCCAACCACCCTGAGGTTGTCTCGACCTCTTCTTTATGTATACTTTAGTCCTTGTTGAGCTGCTCCACGATATGAAAACTGGAGGCGCTAAGATCGCAAGGTGGTCATATATGAGGCCGGCATTCTGAATTTGATGTGTTACCTAGAAATTGTGTTTGTGGCCATTGCCTTCGCATGGCATTACGAGTCCATGATTACCATCCTCTCCAGTACATGAAATACAATGTCCTTGAAAAGTGTATCAGGATAATATTTCCGCAAACCGATGAAGATTCCTCGTAGTGATTTCATGGTGAGTCAATCACACTGCACCAACATTAAATCATTGAGTTGAGTCCATCACGGTATGAATAAATTCACCTTCAACACACAGTTACAGATGACAATGTGGCTGCGGTTCAGTTCATAAAAAAAGATTCTGAATCCTGAATTGAACCTCAGGTTCCGTTCATAGAAATTTCTCAACCTAGACTGAACTAATTTTTTCTTTCCCACACATGAGGTGGGTTCAAAGATTTCTTGGGGACATATCAGGATCCCTATTGAAAAGACTTGCCAATGGCTGTTGACAGCCTCACAACCAGCAAATCCAAAAACTCTCTGGTGACAATTTGATATTTAGAATTTATGAATCAGGTCTGGTTCAGGTTCAAGGAGGTTAAGCCCTTCCGCAGCCTTCCCAAACCTTCAATTGGACCACAGGTTTGGCTCATGTTCATCAAAGTTCACTGGAACCTGACCACAACAACCAGAGGGCAACTCTAAAATTTACCGCTGTGACCATCAAAAAGCCTTCACTTGTTGGATGCTTGTGAATTATCAACTGAGCACTCTCACTTATTAGGGCTTGCAACCGTGGATAATACACCCGTTAGCATGTTCGTTTTAGGGAGGATACATTACGGCGGCTTTGCGGGCGTAACCATCCCGTACCGTCCGTTATGCCTGTTTTTGGATGTCCTACACGGGTTTAGAAAAGTCATTTATTCACGCCCCAAACTGGTCTTTTAAAGTTGACAATACACGGGTGAGCAACAGATGTATGTTACCAGGGACAATATAGAGCTCACCCATAATGACCCGTCGAAAAATGGCTGTATTCTCTAGCTAACATCTCCGTTATGGGACGGGGGCATAACTGTATTTACGGTCCGTAACCGTAAAAATATGGCACGGTGCAAGCTCTATCACTTATATCAATAAATCTCACAACAAGATTACTGCCGCGGCCCAATGTTTGCTCGGTTGATGCTTGCACATCAACCAGCTCTCATTGGGCCCATACCAATACATTTGTAACCTCTGAATATAATTACTTTCAAGATTGGTACATTACAGTGCTTTTCATAATCATGTGGAAAACGTAAAAAATCTTATCTATTTGGGTTTGTTTACTAGCCCCTAAGTTTCAAAGAATTCCAACGGACTTTCTCTCGCCACGACTATCCTCACTACCACAAGTCCTAAAAACAACCTTAGGCCTACTCCCTATGGTCGTTGGGCAAGCTCAGGATATTTTTAACCACTGCACACATCCAAACAAGGAAATAAGAGTCGGAATTGAATTGGAATTGAGTCTTTTGAACCTCTGTACAAATACCTGTATGCATGTTGGTTAGGTTCATTAAGCAGTCCCGATGGAGTTTTAAAACCTGACAAATGAAGTGACCAGACCCCTCCATACTGTGTTTATTCGATGATGCAGTATTATCCGCCACCTTTTCCCACAAATCTGAGGATCTGTCAGTGAGTCTGAATATCTCAATTCCTGACATTAGGCATCATAACTTCATTAATTTTCCAGTATTTTTGTGAAAAATTCAAACAATTTTCAGTAAAGTCACAAAAGTACTGTAAAAAGTTTAAACTTTTCAGACATTTTCAGATCCACTTCTTGGGTGAAAAATAAAGGAAGTTTCCCACTGAAACTGGGAGTGAAAAAATTGAAATGCTCAACCAGTGGGAGACACCAATAATTCATACACATTTGGGGCAAAATTTGAGGTGAAAAATGTAAAACCTTTTTCACTACTTTTTCACTGGAAAAAATATAGTAAAATGCATGAAAAATCAGCAGTAAAAGATGGTGTAAAATTAGAAATCCAGAAGTCATATTTTCACCCATTTTTCACTATCTTTCTCTTGACATTTTTCAGTCAAAAATGGAAGAAAAGATACATGCACTTGGTTACCATTTCTTTTTGGCTTACAGCTAATGTCAGTACTGAAGGCGCCATGAAAAAATTCCCATTTTGGGCAGATTTTGATCAAATTCAAAGAATTGCTTGTAACTGGATGGGTTCTACATGTATTGACCTAAAAATTGGATAGAATTGATGGGCTAATTTATAAGCAATTAGTGATAGAGCTTAAGTAGTGAAAATGTTATATCTTTGGGTGTCTTGAGAAAGTCAGAGTTTCAAGTGAGAATATGGGCTGGTATGCCCAAATCACATCCAAATGAGCTGGATTTTTTATAGGGGCTATTTGTGACTACTCCCATAAATGACATATAGCCAGAATAGCTGATTTACCACAGAACACAGGTATATAAGGTAATTTTATCCCATTTGATCTGAAATTGGTTTCAATGAGCTACAAAGCTTAGGGAAAAGGCATACCAGCCCATATTCTCACCTGAAACCCTGACTTTCACAAGACACCCAAAAATATAACATTTTCACTCCTTCAGATCTATCACTAATTGCTTATGAATTAGCCTGTAAATTCTATCCACTTTTGAGGTCAATACATGTGGAACCCATCCAGTTACAAGCAATTCTTTGAATTCAATCAAAATCTGCCCAAAATGGGATTTTTTTCGTGGCACCTTCGGTACTGAAATTAGCTGTAAATAGAGGTGAAAAATTCAAAATGTTTTTCTTCCATTTTGCACCGAGAATCAGGGTGAAAAATGCAAAATATTGTTTGAGAGAAAATTGTTTCAAGTTTTTCACTGAAAAATGGGAAACAAGGAAAGAGTAGGTGCAAATCACTGTGCATCCATGAGGGGAAACTTGTCAATGTACATGGGACAAGTTGAGTGTAAAATCCCCAAGCTGAGCTGGAAAAATCAGGCTTAGATCTCACATCCGGGCATCATTGGGAGTCGGTCTGGGTCTAAATGACTGATTTGGAACCCTACCCTCACTCTGTTGACCTCCGCCACCCAACGGATCTAAGATCCACTTTTATTATTAATGTGGTTTTAGAATAAAACTGGCCATGGATGGAAAAATCAGGCTCAGATCTCACATCCAGGGATCATTGGGAGTCTGCGGACCTCCACCACCCAATGGATCTCAGATTCACTTTTCCTGTCAAATAGGGTGATTTTGGAAATAATACTGGCTGCAGCTAACTTTGATATTTTTCACCAAAGTACTGAGAAAGTTACAAATTTTTCAAATACATTTTGAGTGAAAAAGGTGTGAAAAATGAAGGAAGTTCTCCACTGAAAAACTCAGTGAAAAACTTGAAATGCTCAACCAGTGTTTTCTGCCTGATTATGAAAGGCGCTGTAAGATACTATTTTTTTGTGTTCCCGAGAACAATAACAGTCTACAAGGTATCTCAGATGTATTTACCACCTATGAACATCAATATTCCGCATTTCTGCTAACTCGTCATTGAATATTGAATGCAGACCTGTCCATTTTCTTGTGAAATAATTGATCATGAGCGAGAATGTCTGGAAGACTTTCTGCGAATTGATTTCCAGATTGGTAATGGGTAGCTAGTAGTGGTTAGTCTCGATTGACAGACCCTTAGTAAAGTTTCTAACTCGTTCCTTGTTTACTGGAAGTAGTTGGGGGTGTGTAAATTAAGCTTTATACTACATGGTATTACCAGTCTGTAACCAATTATCAAAAATATGTGGTGAGCACTAGTTAACGGGCACCAAAATAGAGGCACAGCAGAAGAAAGGAATTGATACTGGTGTCTGCAAGTTGGAGTAGCTCACAGTCTGAGAGATGGCCAGAATCAACCCAGCCATTTTCAGACCAGCGAATTCGAGTGCGGAATTGATATTGATCAGCTCAAAGCTGATGAGAACCCAAATCAGCAAGCTACAAGACTATGCTCCACGATCGTAGCAATCTAGAGAAGCTATGTGATTTTCCTGATTGGTGCAGTGTTAAATAACATGTGCTACCACCTGGCTACCACTGAGCTATGAGCATGGTACCGGGCACTACCTGGCTTATACTGTATTGCTATTGGGAGCTCCCAGCCACTCGCAGGTGGCTACCGGGAGCTACCAAACAGGGGACTTATCTACTAGGCTACCTCAGCTACTGAGGCTACCGAGTGCTGCCAAACCTTTCCGGTTTTTTCCTGATGGTCTGTCAGCTTGGATGTTCAACCCTGGGGAAGGATCTCAATCACCCAATCCAAGTAAGTGCCAAATTTTTTTATGTACCCCGCATATTTCACCTACCTGGACTGGTAAGTTTACAGACCCAATTTATGGGTATGCTGACATCGTTTCAGCTGGATGCAAAGAGGTTGGTGGAGGCACTAGGAGCAACATAATATTGGGATACAATCTGAGTGATCCAGACAATCCATGAGCAAGAAATAAGGCATTCAGTCTTTTCAAATGATTCACCCACATTATGCCACCAATAACTGTAGTTCTGCCGTGTATATCTTCACTCAGGGGTCAGGCTGGGTGATACTGTGTCTCACCTTCATTATTATATTTAGTCATGTCGAGTGAATATCCTTCCCATTGTGTACTGCGTTGAAAGGGCCAGAAACACATCATGCAATTAGTGTGTTTGCGCAGGAGCCATTGGAGTCATCCAATGGGTTTCGGGCTGTGTGCAAAAATAGCAGGTGGATGGCTCCACGGAGCCATCGATGTCATATTTTGGCTGTGTAGCCATTCGGTTGCGCACAACCAAAAAGCCATCAAATGGCTCCAATAGCTTCTGTGCAAGCTCTCTATTTTGCTAACCCAGTGTTGCACATTTTTGTTCATAAAGAATCGAGACAATATTTATTCCTGGAAGATTCTTACATAATTTCGACAGAAGGGGATCTTGACAAGCAAAGTGAAGACTCAAGCTTGAACTTTTCAACATTCGCCTGAGATGAATGTGGCCGTTTACTGGTATAAACCATGCAGAACAAGCTTAGCTTAGTTCCTAGGCCAGGGCCATGGTTTCCAGGCCAAGCCAACCCAGGGACAACACTAGTTCGAAGTACGGATCAGTCGATCCTGAACATCAGCCTTTTCACAAAAAGCCTGTGACAGTTTCGGGCTTTTTTTGGCCTTGCGAGCTTTTCAATAAGCTGGCAAGCTCTCATCCAAAAAGTTCTCTGCCATTATAAAAAAATTGTCGTCATGAAATGACAATTGAGCGCCAATAGGGTGTCTCGAATAAGGATTTTTGACCCCAATTTGACCCCAACTTGTCCCCAACTTCACGCAAGTTCAGGTTCAACTTGGCGCATCTATATCGGAGTCGGAGAAAAGCATACCATATGTGAAAGGTAGGTGAGCGAACGGTGCAGCATTGTTCGAGTTGAACCGCGTTTAAAAAACAGAACCATGTCGCAACCATGTCGCATATAATAACAATATCTCATAGAGAAAGCAGCCAACTACACAGCATAATTATAAATATTCCAGACTGACTGGTCTCTTTTCTAGGAAGGACTCCCACATCTGAAGAAGTTGGCTCTCTGTCTTTCCCATAATTCGATCACGTCCATTGGTGGGATAGCGCTGAAGAGAAAAAATAATCAAGTCTTGATCTTGCAAAGGAGGGGGCAAGGTGCGCACCTGGAGCCAGCCAATAACATAATCGAAACTGTCTTTAAGCCCGAAGTACTTGTGGAGGCACTCATGTGGCCAAGAATCCATCGCAAATAAATTACACAACTGTGACAGATCCAGTGTCTCAATCTCGCGGAGGACCACTTGACTTGGCCTACACATGGGCAAGAGGTCTAACCAGGGGCTGTGTTTTGTGAGACCAGGGGCAAGCACCAAGGCACTTGAAAGTCAAGTGCCTTACATGCATGTGGTTTGCATGTAGTGAAATAGATGACAATGAGCAGACAAAGTGTCTTTTGTCTACCCTTTGTCTACCCTTTGTCCCTTCTTTGTCTCCAAAAGACACTTGGTCTGCTCATTGTCATCCATTTCACCACATGCAAACCACATGCATGTAAGGCACTTGATTTTCAAGTGCCTTGGTGCTTGCCCCCGGTGTGAGAAGGATGGTTACAGACCTGTTGGAAGAACTTACTCAATCAAGCCTGCCCACCAGAAGTAGCTCCCATGCATGACTGTCTTCGTGAAATGAATCCAATGGATTACTGCCTTCTCTGCAGTATTATGTTGGTCCTCGTATAACGCTCCGCATCGCTGAAAGTTGGACAAAAAATCAAGAGGAGAATCTCCCTCAGAGAATGAGCAGTCAACGAGAAGTCCGTTGAATGTGCATAGTGGTCGGAGAACCTCTCTGGTGAAGCCAAGAATGTCGAAGTCCCACGGAAACATTTTCCATCCAAGAGTGAGCTGTACCCGGAGAAGCTCGAGAAGATGAGGATGGTTGGATAATATATCCTCGAAGATAGAATCAAATTGACAGGAAGGATGTGCTGCCGACTTCGTGTTTGGTTTTAGGTTTTGTAAAAGCTCCACGATGAAGACACTCTCCGTCCATGTGTGCTTCAGGTCTGGCGGTAATGAAGACTGTCGCTGCTAGGTATAAGTTCAAGGGTAAGCAATCCTCAGCGAGTATGCATCACCTGGAGCCATTTGTGCACTGATTCAGAATCACCGAACCACATGCTTCGAACGTGTTCAATTTGAAGGACATCCATTATTTTGTTGGGAGGAAGAAAATTTCCGAGGTTGCCTGTTATGGTTTGCAAGATTGCACTGTCGACAGAGTGAATTTGGACGTGTGTGTGTACATTATATTGATGCTTACCTGTAAAGCCCTCTTTGATGTTCAGAAGCATGCTCGTTGAACGGCGAAGCCAAAATCCGAAGCGCCTGGTGAGCTAACACCGAGTCAAATGCAGTAATATACGCGGAGCTGGCAACACCGGCCACCACCGATGGATGCCGGTGAACTTCACCGGGTCTTGTTGGACCCAGACTTCGAAAAATTTGTTCTCCATTGATCTCCAGTGGAATCCAATGGGTTCAGATATTTTACATCGTCACCACAATCTCCAGTAATGTCCAACAAAAACCACCGGTGATACAAAATCCGTTTTACTCCATTGTGTCTCCACTGGTTCCGCTCAATTTCCAGTGAAAACCAGTGAATAAATATTTCCTCCGCTGGACTTCGGTGAAGATTACGGTCCGGTATGAATGTTTATACCTCATGATGGATATCTAGCACTATTAGACTCCATAAATGTGAAGGTGTGCCGCAGGGATTATTTATTTAATGGCCAATGTAAGTGGATGGATGTTAAAACAACTCCAGAACACTACAATGTACACCGGAATCATTGGTGTCATGGGACTCCATCAAACTCTGGTGGATATCTGCACTGAAGTCCATGGAATCCGCTGACTTTCATTGGTCTTCGCTGGAGTTGCAGAAGGAAGATGTGTACACCCAATATTATTCTACTCATTTGAATGCATAAGTCAATTACTCAAAACATTCCCAATTACAGTGGACATCTGTGGTGTCCAGTGGTGGATGCAATGGTTGGTTTGCTGTTGATCGCTGGCAGGGTTCGGCTAACACCAGAGATGGCGGATAAACAATGTCTGATGGTATATACCAGCACTCACCGGTGGCTACTGATGTCCACCGGTGTCCGGCAATATACTTTCATGCGGCGGGCATATAACTCGTGAAATGAAGGAATGGACAGACACCATACACCTGATCGGCCGAGGTCATAGAAGTAATCTCGCAGGGATGCATGAAGAACATCCACAGGGTTCTGAAACAATGTCCAGGGAGGTGGTATCTTCAGAACTGAGTGCAACCCGTGGAAGCAAAGACGCGATTTCCCGGGCAAGAGGTCCAGGAATAGATCAATCTCCTCTGGATCGAGTCCGAGTCCTGGAGAAAATCTAAGTCCTGCATGCAGGACAAGGAATAAGTTCGGGTGGTGTGAAATAGATGATAGAATCTCAGTATACAAGTCATTCAGAGGAGCCGTGCTCTGCGGGTCAAGTCGTAGAACACATCCCAGACGATCATTTGGATGGAAATATTCATCATCAACGAAGCGTATTACGGTCTTCGCATAGATGAATATCCCTGATGGTTGTCTGACCAAATAATCGAGTGCATCCTGAGGAGGCCACGGTTCTTCCCGAATCATCCCCGAACAGGAATGCTCCGACCGAATACGGGTGAATTCGTCGCAAAGGTACCTTCTGATGTCTTTGTATGCAGACTTATCTACGGAGACCGCTAGATGCCTGCATATATCGAGCGTGTTGGCCAAAATATCCCGCAGATGCGGCTCGGGGCGGCTGACAATAAGGAGGCGAATGGGTAGTGGTTGCTCCTGGATTGCTCCAATGAGGAGTTGAAGTATTTGTGCCTGAATGCGGTGGTTCTGGTACTCGTCCAAGCCGTCGATCAGAATTACGGGAGGCGGGTGGAGCGAAGGGGTCTGTTTCAACGCAGCGATGAACAGCCAGTTGAACTGTTCGGAGAGTGCTCGCCCGACCAGAAGCTTATTGATCTCCATTATTTGTTGTATCATAGCACGGACGGAGCTCTGCCGAAAACATGGCAAGCTGATATGCTAGGGTTGCGAACAGGCCGTGCCAGGTTCCCCGCTGTGCGTGTCCACGCTGGAAGAAAAAGGATCCACCGAGTCGGCCATCCTTGTGGCACTGCCCGGCAAATTCCTGTGCAATCGCAGATTTCCGGCTCCCGCGGATCCGTAGAGCCAAAGCAGGGGGGCACCCTCTGGGGAAACATCGAGCGACCAATCGAGCAGTTCGCTCAGTATTGCGCTGCGCGTCCCGGGATGACAGGCAGGCTCATCGAATCTTTCCCCCGAATTATGCAGGGCGGAAGTGACCACATGGCGGTAGAGGATGTCGATTCCTTCAGATGCAAGAAATTAGGAAGAAACCAATTGAGCCATTCAACACATACCAGATTCCCTGTATAATGTAATCATCTGTGTCATGTTTCCGTGAACGGTGCTGGATATATTGTGTGATACACCGCTTTGGGTACTGCAGGGCGCGCGGGATCAGTGCGCGGTACGGCCATAACACGGAGTACGGATCGGGGAATGCGGGACGCAGATCCTCTCGAGAGGAGGAATAGCAGTGGAAGGAACTTGGTCCTCTGCCCCATAAATCATCTAGCCTCGGGAGCCGTGGGCGGTGGTGGTGCCCAATGTGGCTCACAATTTGAGACGATGTATCGCTTTCGATAAGCCTCGTTTACCCCGTTGATTCTGATTCTGAATAGGGCTTGACTTGGACGATCCATGGATCATCCATCATCCATGACGGCATCCACGGATATCCAATATCCAGTTCCCACGCAAGCCAGGTCTTGAAATTAGAACTGCGGCGGGTTATTTTGCTATACAAATTTTATATCTCATGTCTACGTGACCCCTCAATACTCCTTGTTGATTTTATGGGCGGAGTCTCTTATGGTTCGCAAAAAAAAAAAATAGTCAGGCCCTTTCCTCAGGGGGCACCGGCATCGGGCTACCAAAGGCCGGTTAGTCAGTCCGCCCGCGAGGAGCTGCGAGGCCGGGAAAAAAAAATTGAGACCCAACTTTTTGGCCCCGTAGTTGACGGTACAGGAATTTCAGAGTGATTTCTTATTTCTCTAACCCAGGAAGGTGTTGAGATACTGGAATCTGCTACATAGTTGACATTTTGCTTCGGAAAACAGGGCTCCTAGCTCATACCGCTGGCTCTTGTAGCACAGAACTGCGGCAAAATTCTTCTGGCGTCCAATAGAAGTTGTCAGGGTTGTGTCAGGGCCTCGCTATTGACACCCTAATCATGCTTACGTGGGAAGTATTCGTGGGGGAATTATCATTTGCCCTCCGCACTTTAAGACTTATCACGGAGGTCTAATATCACATAAGCTTGGCAACTTGTCTGTTTAGAGCCCACCTTCCGGGCCCACCTTAGCGAAAGCGACGGGGCAACATCTCTTGTAGTCACACAAATCGATACTCAGAGTTCATTTGCTGCATCATAATTGAGTGACAGTAATTCCGATTGTCACTCCTTTGTTCTGTAGATACAAGCACGAGGTCTGCTGTGTGCAGCAGCGGCTTTACTACAAGCGAATTCGGCCAGGGATTCGCCGGACAGAAAGTCATTTATAATGATTCTCCAAGAATTCTACTACAAGACCTGATCTAGGTTCTCGATTACTGGACGTTGAGAGTGAGGTCAAGTTGCTCGATTTGCGGATCCAGGATAGCCTTACAAAAGCCGATCAGTGCAACTAAACAATTTTATTAGATAAAGTCAGACGTACCCCGAGCAAATAAAAATGGTCAATGTGGAAATCCACCGCACCACTGGGAACGTTATCGGGAATCGCGATGGTGAAGTTCTGGTAGGGCAGGTTAATCCCAGGGTCGCCGCCATCGTGCTCTTCAGGGTTGTATGGACCATTATACAATACTTGGCGGGCGGCTTGAATGACGACAGCAACTTCAACGAAACTGGAGAGGGAACGCTGCGATTGAATTTAAACACTCGATGAGCTATGAGCTGTACGGTTAAACACCACCACCTACGTGATGCTTCAGTTGGACCGTGATATTAGACCCAGCGGTCACAGTTGAACCGTTGGCAGGGGCACCAATGACGACGCTGCTCTGCGCAAAGGCAGCCGATGCGAACATGATGGAGGCTGCGACAAGAGACTTGAAGTTGAAGAACATTTTTAAGGAATGTAAAACCGGATGTTGGGTTGCTATTTCGGGTGAGTCTCGTCTCTCCTTTTATACCATCTTCGGGAAAATAATATAAAATGCAGATGCAGTGCAGCCGAAGATTAAATGATTAATGCTCCACACTTCTCGGGAAGGGGACGCCGTGGAAGGAAAGCCGGCGTTACAGGATTGCTTTGCTCCCACCTCCTCCGTGTTCCGTAATTAGACGAGGTTAGATGACATCGGATGCTCGAATTCAACGCGATTTGTGGAGATTTGGGGCCGTAGAAAATTGAACTCATGATCAATGTTATTGCAACGCCGTGTCATTACCAATCAGCGGGCAGTTAGGTTTCAATTTAAATTACAGCTAAGTCAAAAACGATAGACAGTTTCGATTTTGGAGCAAAGTTCGGGCCGAGCACAGCCCGACCAAATAAATATTAAAATAGCCGGGTTGCCTGCGTCATTCGCTCCAACGTACTACAACCATGCCCAGTCGTCATAAAGTTTATTTTGTGGAGGAGAAGGAGGATGGATAAACTTAGTTATGTGGTGTGCTAATTGAAGATTCACTTGGTCGGGCTGTGTTCGGCCCGAACTCTGCTCCAAGAAAAATCGAAACTGTTTATCGTTTTTGACTTAGCTGTAACACTGGCGCATTCGTATCTACTTCCCTAGTCGATCACTGTCAAGAAACCTGTGTCCCGCAACAGCCTCCTTCATCCCTTGGCCGGACTTCCGCCGGTGCGACTGCGATCTGTCAATTTCACGACGGCTCGCAATGGCCGTTACTGTGTGAAAAATAGAGTGGGGATTATTCTAGCGAGAAACCCGGCTTCTCAAAGAAACCCCTGAAAAATTGGACGTGTTATTGGGGAATCGGGTTTCTCGTGAAACCGCCGCCGGATGATACCTCCAGTCACTCAGATCATTGATTGCCGAAGGTATCTCACGGTTCCTGCTGTCGTAAGTATTCAAGTTCAACTGTATTCAGAGCTAAATACATCACTAGTGGATATTCTACTCTTGGAGGGGACAGTTAGAACGGTTATCGCCATCCTTTCGACACAATGCACACTTGTATTGACGACCGGAGCGGGATTTATTTGGAGCAGGTGCGGCTGAGAAGAGCCCTCGTCATGATCTTGGGCTCGCGGCCGCGCAGAATTAATGTCCGAGGAGCCGCCACCACATCCCATACGTTCGGTAAGCTGGTGGTAGGGGGAAACCCTTGTGGGAATGACATGTGCCGAAGATATCCCACGGTTCCTGCCGCCGTAAATATTTGAGTTCAACTGTTTTCAGAGCTAAATACATCACTACTGGATGTTCTACTCTTGGAGGGGACAATTAGAACGATTATGGTCGTCCTTTTGACAGAGTGCACATTTGTATGGACGACCTCAGCGGGATTTTTCGGAGCAGGTGCGGCTGAGAAGAGTCCTCGTCATGATCTTGGGCTCGCGGCCTCGCAGAATTAATGCCCGAGGAGCCGCCACCACATCTCGTACATTCGGTAAGCTTTTGGTACGGGGAAACCCTTTTGGGAATGACATGTGGATCCAAGATTCGCTCGCGCCAGCTTCCTTCCATGTTGCGTTGATTGGTACATAACATGAAATTAAATCTCAGAAACAAATTGCGAAAACCACTGGAGGTCTTGAATTGAACAGCTGAAAATTGGTTTTCTTGAGTCCACGAATCAACTTGTTGATGCGATTTCTCCTTCAACTCGGCCACTGGTTCGGACACCTGCTGTGAAGATATGAGTTACCTATGCATCGATGCCGTGAGAAGTCATTCCATTCCGCAGAAAAAATACAACAGTGGCTCTTGAGGCTTCACGGAATAGAGCATCCCCAGTTGGAATAATGTCTTCATCTCTTCATCGCGCTGTAAGTAGCAGGGTCGGATAACAGATGGCCATGGCGTGGGATATATCGATATCTCGGAGGGGTTACTGATAGGCGGGGTTTCTCTGAGAAACCGGGTTGCTCATTAGAATTATCCATGAATTGAGGCCATGTCTTTTCTCAGTACTTGATTAATATTCGAACTGGCCCTCGATTGGGACTAATACTGTCTCTCGACTTGCTCACCTCAACTTTCTGTCACTAGTCACATCAGTCACATCGGTCCGAATCTTCCGGTCACCCATTTCTGTATCAACTCAAATACCACGCTCCCTATATTTGAACCTCGAAACCGCGGCTGGGGAGGAACCTGGAGTTTTTTCCTACCCGTCTTCATCTTCCTCCCTTTTCCCCTCATGCGCCGCGAATGCTGACTTTCGCCCCCATTAGACAACGGACGCGACCCTAGATTGGATCTACTCCTCCCTTACATGCGACGTCCCGCCTTCATCTATGCCGCCGTCATGATCTGCGCTGGCGGCCCTCGAGTACACGACATCGCGGATTCTCTCTCCTCCCGACGCCATCGATACCCGTCCTGGCACGCTCGACACGGGTACCAGTCGAAGACCCTCGAACGCGGCACGATTCCACCGCCTCGCACCAAGCTTCATCCTGCGCAGTGCACGCCCAGTCGGCCGATAAGCCTGGACGTCTCCGACTCTGGAGGAGCAGCTGCACACGTCAGATAGCTGGCGGGACGGAGACGGCGCATCGCATTCGACGCGGACCGATGGTGTACTGCGCGACGATAGCGTAGCGTTTAGGCCTTGTCCGGACTGCTCTCATTGTCTCCCCCCCTTCCTCGCGTACCACTTCCCCCCGAGGAGGTTGGAGCACATGCCCCTCCAGACGTCCGCGCCATCTACAAGATGTATAAGACGCATCGTCGGCGCACCCACTCTAAGCTGACCCACTCTGCGTGGCCTACGCACTGCGTCTCCTGGATCTTCTCCACTCTGAATGACGCCGACGTGCGGTCCCATCCGTCCCCTCAGCAGCGTCTTGACGACGCCGGGCTTCTTCAAGATCTCCCCCCCCCCACGTCAACGTGCAAGGCCGCACCTAGGCACTTGAACTCGTGCGTGGATGGCGACGCGGAACGGCTTGTACACGTCTCGGCTAGCGTTTGTGGGGGCGGATCTGCGTAGTCCCATCCACATGACAGCGTCCCATCCTCGCACTTCCGCACCGGCGCCTCCCGATTTCTCGCAGCGCTATCCTTCCCATACCGCCGCAGTGAGGCGCCCATATCTCGATGACGCCGTACGGCGTCTACAAGACGTGGCGCGCGCCGCAAGACGACTCCTCCGAGTGCAGCATTCCACGTCCTGCGTCCGACGTACTAGGTGTTTCCTTCTCCGCTAGCGCCTTGCCCGACACACGGTGGCGGTTCTCACGAGGACAATGCGCGAGTGACCGGGTGCGCGGGCGGAGACGAGGATGGGTGCCTCGAGGATCGTGGTACGGCGGAGGACGCGCTTGGGGGAAGGTAGGGGCAATATGGGAAGACGATCCGACGGTGTGTCGCGCCGATCCTGCTGCTGGCCCGGCTCTTGCTGGTGGTGTGGGCGGGTGCGCGCCGGGAGGCGAGGCGAGGGTGGGTAGCTGGTGCGATGGAGAGGGGGCGATATGCGACCGCGCTGATGCTGTTGGGGATCGCTCCAACGCTGCTGCTGGCCCGGCTCTTGCTAGTGGTGTGGGCGGGTGCGCGGGCGGAGGCGAGGCGCGGCGGGAGGCGAGGCGGCGAGGGCGGGCGGCTGCTGCGGTGGGAGCTTGGGAGGGAAAGGGCGATATGCGACTGCCGTGCCGACGCTGGTGGCGGGCCTGATGCCCCACAAACCTTGCTCGATTCAGCCCGGCCTGTAACTCACAATAGATGTTCAAGATCTTATCATAACACATTACAACGTCAAACTAACAGCCCATGCACGCTCGTCGACTGTAAGGACGACTGTCTTTCGTCATTGTTGTTTGGATGCAAGAGAGTTTTAGGCACGTGCTAATACAAGGGCGATAGGTGCTTAATAGCCAACTCCATAAATCCAAGAGACCACCCACAAGCAGGGTAGTATGATCAAGAAGAGAGATAAGATAAATAAATTCGGTTTATGGTGCATTAACAGGATTGGCCCGCAAAAGCAATGTCACTGTCCATTCAAGACAGAGCACACTGTATGAAACGCAGACAGTCTCCCCTCATCAGTTGGACGCATTCCTCGTAGAACTCCGATCACACGATATACAGTCCACCGTCTACTCAGAGCTTGGGAAGTGAAACTTCGAAAGTCAGACGCAAAGGAATCGCTCTAGATACCAGATGAAACAAACTGAGGGGAATGAGCGGCTTCCTATCATACCTTGTCGCAAACGAAATTCAGATGCACCCCAGCCATCCTAGCGGCACTCCACTGAATTATGCTCTTGATCTCGCGATTCCCTCCGAACGCACGGCATCCCCAGTGGCTGGTCACAACCGTTTTCGTACGGCGCACAACCCGGGTAGGACGCGAACGCCGTGTATGCCTTGGTGAGTTCGCGATCCACATTCCCCGGAAGTAAATCAGCTGTGGACGCGGACATATCGTAGCCATCAAGCTCGAGAGCATCCATGAACAGCATCGTGCGGGTGCTGCAACTGTGCTTTTTGCCAACAGGAATAATGGCCGACAATTCCGCAGTCCGCCCATATCCGACGAGCTCGACGACCGCCTCGCACCCGCGGAGCACCATGACTTCGTTATCCTTCAGTGGCGGGATGAAGAGCTTCGCGGGGAGGGATTGCGGCGTGCATCCGACATGCATCTCTTCCTGTGATGCCGTGCGGCCAAAACCGATGTGCGAATTTGCAGAGATGACGCATGCGCCGGATGGTAGGCCAAGGAGTGAGGTGTCCACCGACGGGGTCCTCGAGCTCTGTAATTGATATCGGTTTGAACAGCAGCTCTGTGTCGATGTGCGGAGTACTCGGGGCAGTGTGTAGTGTAAGTGAGATGGAGGGGGAGGGCATAGTATCGGATGCAACGCGCTCGAAGAACGTAAAAAGTGCCGTCAAATACGCGCTGACCGCCTTCAGGTGCGGCTGGTCGCCAGCATACCAGATATGCAAATCCTGTGAGTTCTCTTCTTCGTTGGTGGGAACCCAGGACAATTTGGGCAATGTGCAGAGAAAACTGATGTACTACAAGACAAGTGATTTGGCGAGGTGTGAGGACTTGATCCGACTTAGGGCTGCCGCCCGTGACCGTTGCGACGGTTCCACGGCACCTGTCGAACGGGTGCCGTGCCCGTTCCGTCAGCCGTTTCCCCTGGACCTCAACGGCACGGTCGCGGTACGGGTTTGCAGTGCTACGGCCCGTTGAAACACGGCCGTCACGGCCGTTCAACGGCTTAATTTTTATTGCATGCAGAAACACTATTCCAGGAATAGTTCTAGTCCAGGAAGGACATATGTGTGTTCTAATATGTCTCTCTTTCATTATTTATATCTTCTCTTCCCTCCAGTCTTCACAATACAAAGTCTTTGTTCCATCACGGCAATTGCCGTAACTGTGGATGGCAATGTCCAACCTAAGTTCAACTACCTGTCGGCGGCGAGTTTTTCCCCCCCTTAGATAAATATCTGTCTCAAAAGCTCTTCTTCTATTAAAATTTCCTTACACTCTTTGGGTATTTGATACTCGCTGATTCAGTTGAGAAGCTTTCTCGGTGCCTAACATTGGCTTAACAATTGGTATATGTGTGTTCCCTCATGTTCAAAAACAGTATGCTGCGAGAAGGAAACTCTAGGACATGCTAAAGGTCACTTCTGTGCGTAAAATAGCTCAAACAATATTTTCTCAACCCGTGGGCCCGTCAAAAACCCGTTACGGCCGTGCCGTTGACCGCGCCGTCCCGTGAGGAACTCTCAAAGCCACCCAACGGGCCGTTGTTCGACGGCCCGTTGCCGTCGAGTAACCGTTGAACCGACGGCCGTTGCCGTCACGGGCACGGGTGGCAGCCCTAATCCGACTGCTCGCTCGTCAGCAGCCGCAGATATCTGCCAGGGAAAAGTTGTGGCATTTCCAGCGCAATTTCGACACATCGAGGCCAGGTAGTGTCGAAGAATGAGGAAGTACAGCCGACACCGATACCTGCCTAATTGGGAGGCCACGTGTTATGACGGCCATCATTCGGGAATACGAAGCCGAATGTTGCCGCAACACATAAGATCTAGAAAAGCCCTCAACGCAAAGGCAGACAGGTGTTACTAGAGACAGATTGAGTCAAGAGGCAAAAGGCAGTCAATACAATTGTAGTACTAAGAAAAACGCGCCGTCGGAATAATTACAGTTTAAATTATCTCGAGCCACCAACATAAATTTGAGTGAGTTCCGGCGAGTGGGAGGAGTACATGTACATGATTTGGGCAGAGGGGAAGTCAAATTACATTAACAGATGGTTATAGCGACTAATAAAGGGTGGGCGGTCGGTGGCACCGCAAGGAGCCTGAGGGTGGCACAAACGGCTACGTGATTGCAGGAGGGCGTTAAGATGGCGAAAGGGAAGGTAGATATGTTGGGATGGAATAGCGAGGAAGGTAGATGTGATTCAGAGTCCGGGCTGACAGTAAATGGTGGCAAGGTGGTGGTGGTTGAGGTGAAGGAAGGTTTGAGCTTGTTTCATGCGTTTCTGCATTGTTTCTGCCGAGTGATGGCCGCTCCGCACATGACCTTCTCGATTAGGCAGGTGTCGGTGTTGGCCCAAATTCCGAAGAATGATGGTGCATCCCATTCTGTGTCGAGAAAGTGTCTCAATAACGCATTATCCAAGTCTCTGCGCTCCAGTAGCGTCACGGCAATGGTATCGAGCGCGTCGAGGAGCTCAGAAGTGGATTGCGCTGGCCGTTTCAGAATCTCGCGCAGTATCATGTAGTCAAGCCCCCACGTGATGCCACACGTCGTGTCGATGGGCCAAGCGCAGCCAAATAGTGATGAAAGCAGGAGTGCGAGTATAAAGAAAACATAATATACTGAGGGGATATAACTCCATCGCTTCGAGGTTCGGGGAAACTGAATTGGGTCAACAGTAACACAACTCCAGCCTCGATGAAGCCGGGATCTAGGGCAGGGAGGGAGGGTCGGTCCAGAGGCTAGGTTTTTTTAAAAATAGGGCCGAGCACGCCCAGCCACGGCACCCGACTGTTAGTGCACCGACACGCCACGCATCGACGTCAGCGTTCCGTGAGCGCGGACGCCCCATCTCCTCGCACTTCGGCGGATCTGCTTGGAGTTCCCTGCTTCGTACAACGGAGCACGCGCCCCAAACGAGGGATTAGCATCGGGCGGAGACGATGCACCCCTTCTCTCCACCTACTTGTACCCATCGCCTATCCTTATATTCTCCTCGTTGGGGGGGGGCCAACGACAAAGTCCTAGAGGCCTCCGGAGGCACCCACGCAGCAAAATCCGCAAAAATCCCTGATTTCGGAACTATTCTTGGTTAGTTTAGTTAATTTGACGACACATGACCGCGCTGCGGCTCCAACGAGTCCAGCGGATATTCGTCGCGCCGGAGGCACCCTAGCTATATGTGCGGTTGATTTAGGTACCCAAATGAACAAACCTTATGTGTAGGCGCCGTATAAATATTGAGCTCGCGTGCGCTACCGGTCATGCTGTAGGTATGCGTATTCTTACAACCTATACAAGATCGGTTGCACCACAAACAAATCTGCTGCTTTAGCGGAATATTCACTCATGGATGAAATGCTTAGAAGATGTATGAGTCGTACTTTGTCATTAATTTGACGATGGAAATGGGAATTTGATATATTGTTGAGTGTGACCAAGTCTGCGGTGGAGGCCGACCCAGGGCTGGCTATGCCGCGAGCCAAATTTTTCCATGATCACTGACTTTCGATCACAGGAAGCTAATTTCCGATCTGCATTTATTATGACAGCTTGTTTCCTTGAGGACCTAGCAGAATTGAACAATTTCTGGAAATGGGTGGATTCAATAGAATCAATACCACGCCGGCTTCGTAAGGACTTTCAGAAAATCTGAATAAACGAGCAGCAAAGGCGCCATAATGCAAAGAAAGCCGCTGACGGTCCACCTCGGCAACGCGCCCCTGGGAGCAAGATTAAAACCTTCAATATGAATACTTATAAAGGCCGCTCGCTCCACCATTATCCTGGCACAATCTTATTCTTTGGAACCACGGACTCACATTCTACCCAGCCCGTACGCATCTTCTGTCTGTCTCATTCAATTCTAACAATTTTCCAGGGCGAGCTAGAACATAGGCGTGTTAAACTGTACTACTCTCGAACCAACAGGAACGAGGCTACCAGCCAAATGACCCAGTTGGAGAGACGCGAGTCTGCTCTTCTGAAAATCTCACACGCCGAACGCATCCCACCCATCTCGACTCTTGAAAATCCCATGCCAATCCCTTCTGTAGAGCCCGAGCCCACCAGCAAGAGTGGTAAGCGAAAGCGCAAGTCGCGGGCTCCGCCGAAGAAAGTCTTTCCTGTGCTGGACTTTCAAGATTCCACTGTCATATCTCTATGTCACGCAGCTTGCACTGCAATGTCGTCAAAAATCCCCGAAAATTGACAACTTTGAGCGACCTGGCCTGAACAGTCTTGTCTGAAATGTCTCTGCCGCCTCGATAGAGCAGCTATCTGAAAGCAAACTACTTTGTCGGAACTCAAGAAAATCGCAGCACATTGAGTCCATGCCAAATCCACGCTCATTATATTTAATCAACATAGCCCGAACTCAAACCCGCCTACTAGTCGGGGTCGGTACTTTCTCTCAAATCATTGGTATACAACTCGACAGTATCAACTTGTCGAATCCAAAGGGACCACGCTCGATCCACACTGAGTGGCCGATTAATCCCAATTTGATAGTATTTCTGATGGAAAACCCACCGATTCCTAGTATCAGTGGCCGTGTCCATGACTTCCCGTTTATTAAGGCCAAGAGGAGCCTTTCCGCCGCCAAGGAGAATGCCTTGAAGTTGAACGGTAGCGTCCTGTTTAATGTAGAACGAACTGAAGACAGCCTCGCGGAGGGATGGGGCCCGGACCGCCATTCCATGGCCCCTGGATTGATTGTATTGTTCAACGCACGTTTAACGCGTGAGGTTTTCCGTACCTCATTAACACTACCTGAGCGGAAATATTAGAACAGGAGCTTGCTGAATCAAAACTGAAGATATTTACCTGACTATCGACTGAAAACGTACGAGCAAGTGCATCTCCAAGAGCTTCGGTCCGAATATCGAGATCATGAAGCTGATTATCCGGAAGGACGTTTTTAGGCAGCTTGCGCACATCGAAAACCGGAGCTCCTTCAGAGCCGACCGATGGAGCCTAAACGGAAATAAAGTAGGAGAAATAAAATTGTTCAAGGCGCTTCTTACCGTGTGGATTTGAGACACTAATTTGACACCGTCTTGGTTTGCGAACGGTAAAATCTCTTGGGTGTGACTATGAACAACGCCGAGGACGTCCGGGAATCTTTTGTAAATCTATGTGATATTCAGAGAATCATTTTACAAGTGATCAGGGCTTTCAACCTCTGAATGGATGAACCGCTCAGCAAATCCAGTAGGAACTGCTGCACCAGTAATAGAAGAATTGAAGGTTATCCCAATAGCTGTTGCATTTTCGACTTCATAAGTGACGATGGACTGAGATGTCGCCAAGGCCGGTGCAATGGCAAAAGTCCTGCTCTATCTTTGATCCAGGCCTTGGTAGGATCTAGGCTTCGACGTACATCAGGAACTGGCTCGAATTCGCCGGATTTCGAGCCGAGACATGCCCAAAAGCATCGACGACGTCTAGTAGATGGAGTATGTCTGCGAAATCGAATGAGTGACGGTACAAAACATGCAAGGAAGAAACGTTACGGCTTGCATCCAACAAGTCGATTGCAGCTGAAAGAACCGAGGCAGGTACTTTCTGCGCTGATACAATGCATAAAGCTTGAAGCACGTAGAAGACTGTAGTAGTAGCTGGAAGGTAGACGTGCATGGTCGGCTTAAAGTCAAACGCAGCTCATGAGACAGTCTGTCATACACGGAGTTGCGAAGAAGTTGTGTGGGTGAAAGAAAGAAGTCTCGTTATATAGTAAACCGGAAAGACAAGTTCGGCTTTCCGCCGAGATGTCAAGATATTCAAATGGGAGTCTCTTTGACGCTTCGTATTGAGGAAAGAAAGTCACATTGTTCCATTTTTGTCACTTTCACCCACGACATCGTGGTGAGGATGACGATCTTATCCCTCGCGCAGCCGGGAGCAGATCGGCCATCACCGTCCAGCCGAGCGTCAGGTGATCTTCACCCTTTCTTTCAGTTTCCGCGAGTACTCAGCACCCATACTCTGTTATTCAGCTTCTCGCTATTCTTTTGCATCTACCCTATGTCATACTAGCATCTCGGCCTGAACTTTGGCTCTGAAAATGCCGTTTCGACCCACTCACCCACGCCCACATCTCCACCTTGTACTACATAGGTTTCGTTCATGTAATATAATTTGGTTCATTAAAATATCCATTCAAGGACTACGAGAATGGCGAAATTCGTCGAGCAAGCCCACCCGCCCACTGACAGCGGCGTGTTCTTGCTCCGCGTTCCTGTCCTGAGCTGACGCTCAGCGCATAGCCCAACCAATCAGCCGTTTTGTAGTCCTGTCAGATATCCGAGAGTCGAGGCTAGAGGAGCCTAGAGGGCTGGTCAGGGTGTCAGATGAAAAGGAAATTACAAGCAACGTCGCATGGTTCACTTGAGCCGTCGTTCCATTGTTCCGGAACCTGAATAGAGTTGGGCCATTTTTTGTACAAGGGCATGCGCTTCTTTCACTCCTTTTTTTCACAGTGGGCAAAAGCCGCCTCTTATTGAGCCAATAAGGGCCGGCCCCTTATGACCCAAGTATGTGATTTTGGCACCCATCACCTCATGTCAAACACATGGCCTTTCGACATCTTCTTGGCCATGTCTGCTGTGAGTCATGTGCCTCAATTCTCAGAGAAGAGGCCCTGCAGCGGAATAGATGGAACCCGACCCTTCCGTACATTTTCCCAAACCCGATACATCCCCGGGAAAAGGGGGTACATGCGCTCAAACCCAGTACACTGATTGTGAACCCAGTACATCCACGGCAGATAGAAGAAGTAAATTAATCTCAATTAATATATTTGACTTGAAGTTTATTTGATACAGGCGGTCGACGGCGCTTCGCGCCATCTCAGGCTGTGATCTACAAGTTTGGACGTTTACATGATTAAGTAGTCCCGCATCCGAACCAGCTTAAAAACTTGCGGCATTTGAGAGAGGAAAAACTTGCGGCAACAGGAACGGTGCCGCAATTTTTTGGAGCTAATATCAATAGGGCGTAAAAGTTGCGGCATATTACATAAATGTGCATTTGGACCCTCATAAGGATGAGATGTAGTTTCGAGAAGTTGAAGGGATTTTTGGATTACGAGTCCTAAACTTGTTTAGGTAATTGTTTTTAGTCATTTTCCAAGGCCACTTTTTGGAAAAAAAGTCAGTAATTGATGACTTTGCCTTTGCGTGGGATGGGAATTTGAATGGGTTGATGCCAAAGATTTCACAGTACCGCGTTTACATTTCTCCTCCAACCTGCTTTGAGAACTCTAGAAAACTAAGAGTGCTCAACAAGATACGCACCGCACTATGCCTGACACTCTTGAATGAGTCCATATTACTTCCATCGAGGTCGCAACTTCCAACTATTTTTCCGCCGGTAGCCGGTCCGAATGCGCGGTCACGACTCACGAGCAACGAGGCAGATTGAATATTACTCACCGTTATTCCTTGCTGATTAAAGTGATGCATAAGCCAGGTTTCTCAGTGCTTACTAATCCTCAGGCTGAATCATCAGGTAGGTAGCATTACAAGGCACAGCCCCACTGAGGAATAATGTTGGGGCCCGGAAGTATCCAGGTAGGCAAATATGTCTGCAGTTAGTGGCCACTGGCCAATACATCAACTTAATTTTTTCATTGTCATTGATTGTGGTCGACGCGTACAATCCTGTGGAGACTAAATCAAACTTGCCGTGGTGTTCTTCAGGATATGGATTTTTGTCCACGTATTCTTCATGCACCATTGGTCTGCTGCCACAGACGGCGGGCATGGCCAAAGGCCATGCTTTTATTCCGCCCAATCTGAGCTGGTTGACACAAGCAGCAACTGAGCGAAGATTGGGCAGGAACCACCTGTCCCCCCTACAGAGGTAAACTGTTTCTACCCGTGATTTATGAAATGAAATTTAATGAATGTTTTTTCAGACCAAGTATTGAACCAGATGGCAGCTGCAATGCTGGGATTAAATACTTCATTGTATTTATAGCCTTTTCAGATTTTTTGTGTGGAATTAACTCTGGAAAATGGGCCAGGCAGGCAATATTTTAATCATAGAACTGTACAGTTGCAGTCCCCACATTCTTCCAAGACCTAAAACGAGTGTACCGGGGTTGTTGCCAAGATTAGTTCAACTTCGTCTGATCCCATCAAAAGGATGGTATGTCTCATTTTTCACTCAAAACCAGCACCCAGCAAGCCAATAGGTTCGAATAAAATAGATATTGCTCACATACTGACGCAAGAATATTCTGAGCGAGCAGAGCGAAACATACGCGGTGATATCTCAATTACGATATGTGGCACCGGCATCAACCTGGGTTTCTCAATAGAATCATCCGCGATGCTGTCCTTTGTCGAGTTAGGGTTAAAGGACTATCTAGACGGACTCGTATTGCCATGCGAAGCAATGGCCCACTGCACAAGTTTTTGGAAGGATCTTTGGATTGGCTGAAGGGCTGTTCATCGCTGTTTTGTCTTCTTCAGATGGCACGCACTGGTCAGGATAAGAAGCAGGATAAATTGTGAGCCCAGCTAGGTCCCCTTTCGGAACGTGCCGGGTTGTAGTTTACTCGTACATGCAGCCCAACTACGTACTTTCAACTACGCTGATACCCATATACCTTCGACGAGCTGACCACGTTTAAGGCTGTATATCTAAGCACCTGGATACTGCAACAGCACACAGCAGTCTGGGACATTAGAGCATCGGACGACGTGAGGACGCCGGTCGGCGTAACGGGCGAGTCGAAAAGATACGAAACGTTTGCGAAGCAAATTTAGCAATACGGCAAACTGTCTCTTATTGAAGATAATCTTCTTCAGAGCGACCGTTGCATTCTCCTCATTTTGCAAGGTTAGCACTGACGGGGCTTTGGCTGAAACCACATGGACAAATTTATGCCTGACATCTGCAAGGTTCTCTGACCCTCCGCAGAAGAACAGGGCATGCTCCACAGTCTCAACATCACCGCAGCCAAATCGACATAGATGTAAGTGCCTTTCAACTCTCCAATAATATTGGGAGTTGTAACGCAAGCTCTCGATGGCAAGTCCATGTTGACTAAGGAGTAGTCGTGTCAATGCCCGTCGATGATCAGCGTTCACCACCAATTTCAGATAGTGACGAAGAATGGCAGTAATAGGTCGTGCTGAACCCTCCTCAACAGGTTCGTCTCGCCCATGCAATAGATACAAACGCGTAGAGCCTATAATGGCAGCTTCCAAACTCGTCATGGCTGAGAAGTAAATCTGCTTACACAAAGACTCACATGTCTTCGCAGTAAACATCTGTGCATTAGGCACAGTCACGGGAAAAGGCAGAGACTCAAGAGCATAGATGAGATCCATCCAGTAGCCCTCACAATCATTTTGAAATAAATTGAAAGAGGCCGCCAGAGCCAGCCAAGCATAATGAGTTTCTCGAGGCTCACAACGTAATTGACATAGTGTATGGCCAGGATAAGCCGCCTATATCGCACAGGCAGAAGTCCCATCTCTGTGAACAATGGCGTGCATATGGATGAGGTCCCCAGTCCCAAAATCCTACGCAGATAGGTCTTCTGGACTTTCTCAAGGGCGGAAAGGGACGCGGCATCGACATCTACAATGATATCTGCCCCACTAATGAGGTGGGTCTACACAAGCCATGTAGAGCACACACCCCTCCTTTGGAGGTAGGTCTCCAACCCGAGCCTCAATCCCCAGCACAGACAAGCAGCAGTTGCGCGCCGTTCGGGCCTTAGCAGCGTAATGAGCACCAAGATGTTCCTATAATTAGACTGGAAAGTAACCCCCACATAGCAAAATTCATCCTTATATCATACAGTCACTCCGTTCAACAAGAAAGTAGACAGTTCACGAGGAGCTGAGCCAAAGACAATAATCCAAGACTTCCCGGCATTTGCTTCCAACATATTATCACCACACCAATGCGCGAAAGTGTTCAAATGACGTTGCAGTCCAGATGCGGTATACGATACCACAGCCATATCATCTGCATGTTCCAGATGAGAGATTATGAGCCCGAAGATCATAATATCGTCGGGATCTGGATGCAAGTCGAAATCAGCAAAGAACAAGTTCCACAGCGTAGGGGATGCAGGATCTCCGATGAGAATTCCAATGTTGGACTGAAAGACCTCAGAATAGTTCCCTCTCAGTGTCACCATGTACTCCAACCGCCCGTACAGCATTCGTATCCAACCAAAGAGCTTCCCAGAGACACCCAGATTAAACCACTTCAACCACAGTAGATCGCGATTTGTAGACGGAAACACATTTGTAATATCCAAGAAAGAAACTCATAGAGTTTTTCCTTCAGCCCTGGCCCGTTCTATCATACAGAGAAGAACAAAAGCATTGTTATTGGTTCGATAGTGTTCTCTAAAGCCGTTTTGAGAGGGGGGAATAATATTGCGGCTCTCCGCCCAGTCGTATATCCGTTTATGAATAAGCAAACAAACAAGCTTCAAGAAGCAGCTTTCAAGACCGACGGTTCTGTAGCTGTCGACCTCTGTGAGCGGCTTGTCTTTCTTTGGGATCGCGGCAATCAGCGTCGTCAGCCAGATACCGGGAGCATCGTTCCGATCAATGCAGGCGTTGATCATCGTGCAGAGCACCCGATTCTCAAATTCAGCTATCTTTCCGTAACATGCTCGGTTTAAAACCTGTCGCAGTACTGGAATGGCCTTCCAGATGGTCTTTGGCCCACGCAATGTCATCCTCCGTAACTCTCCCCAAGACTCGCCCACTAAAGCATTGCTCCGGTGTTGTGTCTTTAGAAGGGACAGGAATTGAAGCCGCCGCCTCCTCTACAGCACATTATATTCCATGTTGAAAGCAGCGGGAGGTGGCTCCTTCGCATTCATTCTTCTCTCAAAACATGACACAAGCTCAATCAGGTCCACTGCAGCAGGCTTAGACTTCGGACAGGCCATACTTCTGTAAAGTTTCCAAAACGGGGCAGAATTCGACGATGCATTGGTAATTTTCCTCAGGTTCATCCGTTTAATCGCACGATGCAGAGCACGACCCCGGTGTGGCTGGTGATAGTGATTGATATCCGGCATGTCAGATTCCGTGCTCATTTGACAGATTAGGGTCCATCACAGTAGCCAGATTTCACGGATTTAGAAGTTGATTTGGATTTGGATTTGTAATGCGGTAACAGCGTCACATCAACCATTCGGTCGTGTCCGTAAACGGGTGACATCGGCAAACCTATCGGAGCTTTCCGGAAGCTCCTTTCAGACGTGGATTAGCTGGAATACACAGCAATACACGCTAAATTAGGGAGGAAAAGATTCAGGTGGGATATTTTAGGGTAGCTCTCTGATAACGCGTTTAAAGTAGTCCAGAACACGTCGCATAGTAGCGTGCAGGGTTTGTTTGTAGCGCACGTGGCTTGTGTCAACCTCGGCACCGAAATGCCGGGTGATTGTCAATGATTGACAACATCAGTGAAAATCGGAATCGAAATCTGGTTCGAAATCCGTGAAATCTGGCTACTGTGATAGACCCTATTGTTTATCTTTTGTGGGTAGTTCGGGAATGTCGCAGGATACTTTGCGTCCGAAAACATGTTCACCTTCCGTCCACTGTTCAGACTGATAGGGAACTACAGGTGCCCTCAAGCCGACGTACGTTGTGGAGGGTAGTGCAAGCTTTGCTCCTTCTTTAGCCAGAGTGTCTGCCGCATCATTATGCATATTACCCGAGTGAGCAGCGACATATCGGAATCGTACTGCGGCTGACCGATACCGGATCCAAGACACAATGTCCTTCAGTAGATCTCCGTTGGCACATTTCCATCCCTTTGTTCATTCTTCACGGCCCAATACATTATCGAACAAATAGCATACCGTGTATTCGACCGCTTCCCATGGTCTAGCTCTTGACAGTGCATATAAGATTGCCAGTAACTCAGCAGTGGGAGCGTCACGCACCGTCCCGCTGCGGTCTTGCATCACCCAAGGGGCCGTCGGCTTTCGAAAAATGGAACTAGGGTTGAAAAGTTTTTTAAGGTCGACTTCGGAGACCCCCCCCCCCCATACTCCCATCAAAATGCCTCCCACGCCTTCAAAAATGACCCAAATCCCAAGGTTTTTTTACAGAGCACCTCTACCTATGTGCCCGCTCCTTCCTACAGCATCTCCAAATTCTCCGGGCTGTTCTCGACGTCGTTGAAAACTCGGCGGCTAGGTCCGAGAATCACTCACGTGATAAATTACCGTCTTCGGAGGGGCTGTACACGTCAAATGCCCATCATTTCACTCAATCAGGTAATAAAGTATTGTGTTCTAGTGCCGTGAATACTCATCCTAGAGCTTAGGTGAGTGTATTTTCGGATTCAGCATCAAAATTCACGTCAAAGCCGAACATTATATCCAAACTTCGAATTCCGACGGCCCCTTGGCATCACCGCACCTCGCTTGTTCATCCCTCGCTAGCTCGCTCCATGTGATGCTATATGCTTCATCCTGTACTTCTGCGTATTCTTGGACTACAATATACGCCCTGTATCTGATCTGTTTGCTCCTTATTTCTGTATGACCTGCCAGTTCAACACGTAAAGTAATGGTTGGGAATAAAATGCTAAAAGAGGTCCCGAGCCATGGAGTAAGGAAATGGGAAGACGAGAGAGTACGAAAGTGTGAAAACGAGAGGAAAAGCGGGTGAGGTCGTGAGGCATAATTTGGGAGATCTGGTGGCTAAACAGCCCACTGGTGAAATTTTGGCCTAGCTTTGGCCCTGGTAGCAAAGCCAAAAAGCCGTGGCTTTTGGCCTGAGGCCAAAGCCGGAACATCACTAACGCTGACCATGCCCGCTGGATTGACAAAGTATATTCATACACTGCAATAAGCCTCAAGCAAGATATATAAATCCTTGCAGAAATTCCGGCTGATACAGTACGAAACTGCGAGTGAGCTAGTTGGGAGCAATATGAGTGACAACACCCTTTTAAGTGAATTGGGGACGTACAAAATATAGGAACACGGCGTTCGAGAAGACTTTCCATTCAGTCCCATTGATTATTCACATCTATTATTGGAATCGAGGGAAGTGCTGCGGAGTACGCAGTCTTCGGCAGATTGGCCTGGGAAACATGCAAAGATTGCAGGGAACAGCGCGATCTGGAAAGAAATGCGGTGATGGTGGAAAGGGGTTCGTCACCGAGCTCACACTCTGAGACTGTGAGGTGTCGGAGCGCCGGAGCGGTGAGGGCATCTAGAAGTAGTTTTTAGGTGCTCGGTCAATCGCAAGCACGTAGAATCAATGATTCGAGATGAATGAGTACAGCTCCTGGAACAGTATTGTCCCCACAGAGGGTGCAGGTGAACTATACCAGGGCAGTAGCTTGCCGCAGAATGTCGGCCGCCAGGGCGGGCTCAATATTCACAGCAGCAATGCTGGTTAGCTGTGACCACGGCAGGACCACTCGAGAGGGATCAAAAATCACACCGAGGTTAACACTCTATAGTTGCGGTGCATCACCAAAAACTAGAATGATGCTTTCTGTCGCAGAAGTATGGTTGGGCCCGAAAGTCAGGTCACGTAGTAGACGGAAAGGGCGGTTGAGCCAGCGAAGATCATCGAAAGGAATGATCAATTTCATATGTTCCCAGCGCTCCGATTGCGAGATGAGGGCGTCCGTGAAATGGGGAAGTTCCGGGAATGTAGAACCGGCACCTATTTCGAAGGAGAGAGACAGAGAACAGTTCTTTGAGCGCGAAAGTCAAGTGGCGAGCAGATTCAGCCGTCCAACCAATGAGCATCCCTCGTAGAGGTATAGGTAAATCGCGCTCCATAACCTGGGCATGTCCAAGAGATAAAGCCCTTGTTAATTAATGCTAAATCACCCACTCCAGGTCGGCCAAAAGAAACATATGATTCTGGTGCAAAATAGAGGTTCAAATCCTCTGGAGGGCATGGAACCACAATAGACATCTTTTTCGTCCTACGGGGAAGCACTGGAGTCCACGAGATGTTCGACATTTGTTGATTTCTTTAAAAAATATAGCTGCACATGACGGTATACACACACACTGTACTATGTACCAATATTATTTGCCGGCGCATTGTGAATTTGACATATAGACAAACACCAAATACATAGGGAAACGGTGTAAAGATTCTTGAGAAATAAATAAGAGTTCTTGTGGAAAGTGCACAAAAACGCGAGTAGGCTTAGACTAATTGGGAACAACATGAGTGAAAATAATCTTTCCAGGTAAATCAGGAACAGACCATAAGAACATGCTGATCAGCTTCGAGAAGGCCTGCCCCATCATCGAATATCGATTATTGGGAATTGAGGGAAATGCTGCGTAGTAATCAGTGTTTGGCAGATGAGCCCAGCTGATATGCAAAGATTGGAGGGAAGAGCGAGATCTTGAAAGAAATTCGGCAATGATGGAAATGGCTCCGTGGCCGAGCGCAATCTCGGAGGTTGTGAGGTGTTGGAGAGCCGGAGCGGTAAGGGCTTTGAGAAGTAGTTTGGCATCACCACGTAGAGTCAATGATTCGAGAGCAAGAAGTGGCGGTATGGCGGGAATGATCTGGCTCCCCCAAATGGTGCAGGTGAAATTCACAAGGGCAGTAGCTTGCCACAGAATATCGGCAGCCACCCTGGTGGCCAGCCACTCAACAGTGATGCTAGTTAGCTGTGACCATGGGAGGACAACTTGAGCGGGATTAAAAAAATTCGCCGAGGACAACACTTTTCAATGCTGGTGCATTCCGAAAAAGAATTGCCGCGGTCTCGACTTCCTCCCCAGAATAGTTGTTGGCTCCGAAATTCAGGTCACATAACAAAGGGAAAGAGCGGTTGAGCCAGCGAAGATCATCAAAAGGAATGATTAATTTGATATGCTCCCAGCGCTCCGATTACGAGATGAGGACGGCCGTGAGAAGGGGGAATATCGAAGATGGAGATGGATGTTCAATCTCGCAGGAGAGAGACAAAGAACAGTTCTTTGAGTGCGAAAGCCAAGTGGTGAGCAGATTCAGCTGTCCATCCAAAGGGCTTCTGTTGTGGAGGTATATTTGGAAGGCTCTCCATAACCAAGGTGTGTCCAAGGCTATCTCACACCAATTACGACACACCTGGACCAGCAACTCTGGGGAATAAAGACCAGCAATTGGAGGGCGCTCGGGGTACACCGGGAGGAAATTACTGAATATTTCCACCGTGATGTCAATGGGGAGGGTGAGGATAGGGTAGCTATTGTCACTCGGAAGGTGCAATGTCTGGGCCTCTGTATGAGGGGAGACAAGCGAGCGTTCGAGAGCCAGGGCAGAGGTATCTACTGCACGCATGATTATGGCCCCATTTGTTTCCCTGTCTGACTCCAAGTCGTCAAATCCGATGCCACGTGGATCTTTACCGAGTTCAGTGGGATAACCATCTGCGAGTATTCGAGTCTAACCGGTCTGCCCTTCCATCTTCAGGATGATCGCCTAGGTCGTCGTCGACGGTCGGTCGAAGTCAGAGCAAGAAAGATTGTGGAGTGTTATTGTTTGTCTCTGTTTCTCCTCGTTCCCGGAACTCTGCGAACACTCACACGCGTCTGTGGCTGTTAGCCTATTAGCTTGGCCATAATATCGACTCTGACCCGGGATGGGGCTGCATACGAAATAGGACAGTGGTTCGCAATTGAATGAGGCCCTGCTCATATTCGTATCCTTCTCGAGGCGGGAAAAGGCCACGGACGGGTCGGATGCCGTCGTGGACCAAAAGTCGAGCCTTCGTCGACCAGGTCTACTGCGTTCAGCCTGCACCAAGTGTTTCATGTTCTTTGTGATGCTCGAAAGAGACGTCTATCTCAGAAGAAGTAGATGGGTGGGTGAGCGCTGTCTCTTACACCGACCACGATTTGTTTTAAAAATAATCTGTTGCGCACATAGCAGTGTCTTATAACATGCGGAACTCGACGTTTATCGACTGCTCCTCCGCCTCCGCTCTTCCACCACCACCGACGACGAGTGGCGCCGATAGATCAACGCGACATCGGACTCTTTTGCCACCCCTCTAAGCATGGGATCGTCTCTTTTGCACCGTCGGTGTCCACCACAAGGATGTCCAATCGATCTGGCGTTGTTTTACACTAGCTGTCCGGCGCATCGAGGCAGGCCATGTCTCGCGAGACTTCGGTCGGGAAGGCGCTCCATACTCGTCTGAAACTGCGACAGGATTGGAGTTACGCAAGGGCGAAAGATTACAGAAAGGGAAGACCGCACTGCGTGAGTTTCTTCTTCTCTGCCCCGCTCGCGCCCTTCACGACCGTCATCAATCATCCTTCCATCTCCCTACTTGCTCGCTGCCACCATGTCCTTCCGTGCCCACCCTCGTACATTGCACCCTCACATCTTCCAGCCCCACCTCCCTTACCACATCTTTCTCCCATCATGCATACTGACTTTCGATCCGATTAGATCTACCACACGACTGGCGGTCATCTGGGAATCTCTCTCTTCCTAATACTCCCATTCGACCCTTCTTATCCTGCGTCTCCTCCCGACGGCGGAGTCTGTCTTCCACCGTGTACCGAATCCCGCCGCAGTCGTGCTGTAGACGTGGCGCTCTCATGGCGCGATTCCGATGGCGGACCCTTCCGAAACGATTCCTTCGCCGACACTTGCCCCCAGTGCACTGTACGCGCCCCCATGCGCCGAATTGCTTCACGTTCCGACTCGGTGGACAGCGTTGAGGCGTATATACCGCATCGTTGGCGGGCGTGCGACGGCGAGATCCTACCTGGAAGGATGCCGCGGCCGTCCTGACGACGGGGGGCACCGCCTGTCCCCCGGCCTCCTCCTACCGCAGCTACCCTCCACCACCACTGCGCCTCATCATTGATGACGCCCGCATCCTCTAGTACAATCCGCAGCGCCCCTTATTCGAGCCGTAGCGCCGCTTCTACAAGCCCCAGCGCCCTACAGCACTCCAAGACGCCTCCGCCCGCCCGTTATTCCACGTCCCGCGCGTCTGGCGTACTCCTCCACCCGCATAATGACGACGACATGCCACCCAATGCGTACCAACCGTCTCTGGGCACCAACCGGTCTCCGCGCCCAGCTGCACCGCGAAACTGGGCGCGCTGTCCGTTTCGAGCAGGCGCCGCCGCCTGGCGACTTGCCGCGCCGTACTTGTGACGTACGGCGCCGTCTTCGTACGGCGCCCTCTCCGTGCCCCCCTCCTGTCCACCCACAAGCTCCCGCGCGTGCATCTCTCTGTCGACAGGACTCGGTGCGTGCGCTCCCTCCCCACCGCGGCAGGGACGTGTGACGACGCCGTGCGATGCTGGGCCGCACCTACGTGGATGCGGGGTCGTTTCTCCTCATCCGTGTCGCGGTAGAGTGCCGCGCAGCCCCGAAGCGGATAGAGCCTGCTTTCTCATCCTATCGCGATCCTGGTACGGGATGCCGTTTTCGACTCCATCCCTGTACGGTAGCGCGCCGTCTTTCGCTCATCGTCCGCTGCGGGCTCCGGCCTTTGCTCGTGTGGGCGGGTGGCGTCCTAGGCGTCGACTTACGGCAATCCCTAGGGCGGGTACGGGATGACGTCTTTGGCTCCATCACCGTGGAGTAGCGCGCAGTTTCCCCGTATTGTCTGCTGCGGCCTCCGGCCCTTGCTCGTGTGGGCGGGTGGCGTCCTCCGCGTCGACTTACGCCCTAGGGCGGGTACGGGATGACGTCTTCGCCTCCATCACCGTGGGGTAGCACACCGTCTATCCCACATTGTCCGCTGCGGCCTCCGGCTCTTGCTCGTGTGGGCGGGTGCGCAGGCGGAGGGGCGGCGCGCGCGGAGGCGAGGGCGGGTGACTTGAGGATCGTGATGCGGCGGAGGACGTGCTTGGAGGGGAGGGGCGATATGCGATCGCCACGCTGACGCTGTTGGGCGTGTACGAGCGCAGCGTGCTGATACCCCCCTCCCACCTGCATGCGGTATGATGTGCGGGACGCAGGCGTGGTATGGCGGAGGACGCGGTTAGGTAGGGGAGGGCGATATGGGACGACGATTCGATACTGGCGGGCCTGTCGCTGACGCTACAGCGGGCAGCGCGCTGATGCCCACTCCCACCGCAGGTGCCGGACCGGTCTGCGCATGGCGGGCGGGAATCGGTGATAGGGCAGGGTGGGTGATGCGTGCGTCGTGGGGCACCGGGCACTGGGGGACTTCGTCAGTGATGGGCTGAGACGAGCGCATTGCTCACCCTCTCTGGTGGTTTTCGTCTGCCTATTTACAGAATATTCTTGCATCCTTGACCATTTCCACTTCTGTCGACACCTATTTTGCTCTCTCATGCCACTCGCTGGATTGGAGTATATACAAATACGATGGAGTATATACCGCTGTTATTTACTGGCGCCTTGTGAACTTTACATATAGACGAAGACCAAAAATACGTAGGCGACGGTGTAAAAAGTCTCGAGAAAGAAATAGGAGTTCTTGCGGAAGTCCTGTCGATACAGCAGATTCCGTGATGAGCTGGTGGAGAACAGATCAATGGAAATAATACACTTTTTTAGTTTAACCGAGAACGCACAATATAGGAACCCAGCGGTCAAGAATGCCTTCAGTTCAGTCCCGTTATTCAGCATTCACATAGATTATCGGAATCGAAGGAAATGCTGCGCAGTACGCAGCCTGCGGCAGCTTGGCCTTTTCGACATGCAAAGATTGTAGGGAACAGCACGATCTAGAAAGAAATGCAGCGATGGTGGAAATGGGTTTATCGTCGAGCTGGCACTCTGAGATTGTGAGGTACCGGAGAGCCGGAGCAGTCAGGGCATCGAGAAGTAGTGTGTATGCATAGGGCCTAATGTTCTCGTCGCGTAGAATCAATGATTCGAGATGAATAAGTGGTGCCAGCGGTACGGCTGTTAGAGGAATATAGTTCCCCCGAACGGTACAAATGAAATTTACAAGGGCAGGAGCTTGCCGCAAAACATCGGCAGTCACGGTGGTGGCCAGCCACTCAGCAGTGATGCTGGTTAGCTGTGACCATGGGAGGACAACTCGAGCGGGATTAAACAAGTCACCGAGGACAACACTCTTCAGTTGCGGTGCATCGCCAAAAACCATAATGGCGCCTTCTGTCGTAGAAGTATGTTTGGGCCTGAAAGTCAGGTCACGTAACTGGGGAAAGAGCGGTCGAGCCAGCGAAGATCATCGAAAGGAATGATCAATCTGATATGTTCCCCGTCTGCTGAGCGCGAGAGAAGTGCGGCTTTGAAATGGGAGAGTTTCGGGGATGTAAAATCTTCGTCTATCTCGAAAGAGAGAGACAGAGAACAATTTTTCGAGCGTGAAAGCCAAGTGATGAGGACATCCAGTTGCACCCAACGCAGTGGTTCCTTCATCAAAGAGGTATATTTCAATGGCTCTCCATAACCGAGGTGTGTCGAATGCTATCTCGCGCCAATTCCGGCAAATCTGGTCCAATAATGCAGGGGAGAGCAGTCCGGTCATCGGAGGACGCTCAGGGTATTCTGGGAGAAAGTCGACGAAGATTTCCGCCATGATTTCAATGGGGAGGGTAAGGATGTGGCAGGCATTGTCAATTGGAATGTGCAAGGTCTGGGATTTTAGATGAGCGGAGACAAGTGACAGTCTAAGAGCCATACCTCTGCACTCATGGACACGGCTCCAGCCTGAGTTGCATGCGCGTCGTCAAGGACCTCTGCGCCACCGCCATGTGGATCTTCACTGGGTTCAGCGGGATATCCACGTGCGACTTTTTGACTCACCAGTATGCTCTAGCATCTTTTAAAGTAGGTGAAACTGGGCGATCCGAGTCGCTTGGAATGTCGTCGAAAAAAGTAGGATCAAAGTGGGATGATTTGTCTCTGTTTCTCCTCCAAGATTCCCGGAATCCTCCGAATGTTCAACGTTCAACGTTCAACGGTGCATCGCTGGCTACCACTCCAAGAAACCGCATTCCGTCAAACTTCCGTGACTTTATAGTAAACACCGCTTGAACTAAGTACATGATGTACTTAGTCAATACTTAGTTCAAGTGAGTGTACATGACCTAACGAATTTTGCTCAAAGTCAGTCATCTACTTTCTTTACAGGCTATTCAATTTCCTTCTCATTTCCATAACCGTGAGATGTAAGCCTGGAAGACTCTAAACCGTCCCCAGGGGATATATCGTGGGACGACTGGTTCAAGGAAGAGGTAGTCATTGGCGCGAATCTTATTAGTTGATCAACGGTAAATTACCCACTCATTGCTATTTTCCATACACCAGGCTGCGTATCGAAGCAGCTTACACAGTGGATACGTGAGCCTTTGTTGATTTTTCATCTACAAAATATCTGCCTCCCTCCTAAGATGTGAAAAATAGGTCCACACCGCGGCCAGATGCAGGGTCAAATCTTTCTTAAGGGCGCAGTTTTTCTCCGGAAATATGGACGAAGCCATATAGAGCTTCAGTGAGAGGGATAAAGCCCTTGTTAATTAATACTAACTCATCCACTCCAGGTCGGCCAATGTTTCACAAGCAATGGTGGGGGGATGGAGGTTCAAATCCTCCCGAGGGCATGGGTAATCTTTTCCGTTTTTTTCCCGTGCTCGATGGCTATATTAACGGTGTAAAGCCCTCTTTGATTAACCATCACTTCATTTGTTAATTTATTAACATCAGGGAGTCAGTAGACATTTAAAGATTGAGAGAGCATACATGCAAGTTCTTTGAATTTATTTTATCCGGCACATCAAGCTCTCAATATGAAGAACACTAATTAGTTAAAATCGATTTTCTCTTCTTCCAGCACGCGTTACTGAGCGAATATCTGGTTAGGAGAACGAAGGGCTCGCACGGTGTGGGCGCCGCTGTTCTGCATGTCTGCCACTCTGGGAGAACCCATTCCGTTAAATTTCCGCGGCTTTAAAATAATTTGAATAAGTTGTTGCTTATAGACATTACTGGATTTCTGAAGTGTCCTACCTTCCTTACTAGTTACTCTTTCTCATTCACGATTGTGCGCTGTAGGCCTGGAAACATACAGGAATTTCTGGAAAACCTGGGAATACTATTGGAACAGGTTTTCTTTTTGTCGTCTTCTATTTTGGCGGGAGAAAAAATACTTCGGAGCGCAGTGGGCGTCTTCTTTCACCGTATTGCCAAATTGATGCGTACCACATCCGGAGATGACATTGGGCGCGAGAGCGTGCTGTACTTGAAGGTCTTTGCCAGATACAAATGAAATCGCAGAAGTACTATGGGGGGGGGTTTCAAATTCGCCTGAGAAGATGTGGTTCAATTTGGCAAGTTGGGCGCACTGAATCACTGAAGATAGGATGATTAACGAGAAAAAAGTTGACGAGCCAGATCTTTTCTTCCTACATCAGTGTTCGTGGAAGCAGCTCAGTACCGAAGCCGGGGGTCAACTTTTGTTGATTTGGACCACAGTCTCTCCCCATCTTCAACCCACAAGAGATGGAGGTAGAAGTCTCTCAACAGCACGCTGAATTTCAAGGGTTTTCCCCCCGCAGATACCGATGAAACATGTCATTCTTGGTTCCGGAATTAGGAACCAAGTTTGAGAACCGTATGTGTCTGTCCGTCTGTCTATACTTACAAGATCAAACGGATCAATCTGCCATCAGCTTATAAATGATCATCAACTTTTATTGTACCCGACTACGACTCCGACTCTCATAAAGCTTTTCAGAGCATCCCTCAGCGCCGTAGTTACGACAGGTGACTCTTTTATCGGGTCCTTGTTTCGTCTCTTTTGTATCGCCGGTGTCACCCATGATGTACACCACGAGGATGTCCCATCGATCTAGTGTTGCTAGCTCTCCGCTGCGTCGAGACAGGGCATGTCGCACTTCGGTCGGGAAGGCACTCCATACTCGTCTGAAACTACGACAGGATTGGAGTTACGCGAGGGCGGGCGTGAGTTTCTTCTTCTCTACCCCGCTCGACCGTCATCAATCATCCTTCCATCTCCCTACTTGCCCGCCGCCACCATGTCCTTTCGTGCCCACCCTCGTACATTGCGGCCTCACATCTTCCAGCCCCACCTCCCTTTCCACATCTTTCTCCCATCATGCATACTGACTTTCGATCCAATTAGATCTACCGTCCGACTGGCGGTCATCGGGATTCTTTCTCTTCCTAATACTCCCATTCGACCCTTCTTATCTCGCGTGTCCTCCCGACGGCGGAGTCTGTCTTCCACCGTGTACCGAATCCCGCCGCAGTCGTGCTGTAGACGTGGCGCTCTCATGGCGCGATTCCGATGGCGGACCCTTCCGAAACGATTCCTTCGCCGACACTTGCCCCCAGTGCACTGTACGCGCCCCCATGCGCCGAATTGCTTCACGTTCCGACTCGGTGGACAGCGTTGAGGCGTATATACCGCATCGTTGGCGGGCGTGCGACGGCGAGATCCTACCTGGAAGGATGCCGCGGCCGTCCTGACGACGGGGGGCACCGCCTGTCCCCCGGCCTCCTCCTACCGCAGCTACCCTCCACCACCACTGCGCCTCATCATTGATGACGCCCGCATCCTCTAGTACAATCCGCAGCGCCCCTTATTCGAGCCGTAGCGCCGCTTCTACAAGCCCCAGCGCCCTACAGCACTCCAAGACGCCTCCGCCCGCCCGTTATTCCACGTCCCGCACGTCTGGCGTACTCCTCCACCCGCACAATGACGACGACGTGCCACCCAATGCGTACCAACCCGTCTCTGGGCACCAATCGGTCTCCGCGCCCAGCTGCGTCGCAGCCTCCGCGAAGCTAGGCGCGCCATCCCCTTTCGAGCAGGCGCCGCCGTCTGGCGACTTGCCGCGCCGTACTCGTGACGTACGGCGCCGTCTTCGTACCGCGCCCACTCCGCGCCCCCACGCCCCCTCCTGTCCACCCACAAGCTACTGCGCGCGCATCTCTCGGACGACGGGACTCGCTGCGCGCGCTCCTTCCCCGCTGCCGACGCATACCCCCACGACGTGTCCTACGTCGGTATGGTGGTGCGACGACAGCGTGCGACGGCGGCGCACCTCGACGTGGATGCGGGGTCGTTTCTCTTCATCTGTGTCGCGATAGAGTGCCGCACAGCCCCGAAGCGGATAGAGCCTGCTGCCTCATCCTATCGCGATCCTGGTACGGGATGCCTTCTTCGACTCCATCCTCGTGCGGTAGCACGCCATCTACCCCGCATTGTCCGTTGCGGGCTCCGTCTCTTGCTCGTGTGGGCGAGTGACGTCCTCCGCGTCGACTTACGGCGATCCCTAGCGCGGGTACGGGATGACGTCTTCGCCTCCATCACCGTGGGGTAGCACGCCGTCTATCCCGTATCGTCTATTCCGCATCGTCCGCTGCGTCCTGCGCGTCGACTTGCGACGATCCCTAGGGCGGGTACGGGATGACGTCTTCGCCTCCATCACCGTGGGGCAGCGCGTCATCTATCCCGCATCGTCCGCTGCGGGCTCCGGCTCTTGCTCGTGTGGGCGGGTGCGCAGGCGGAGGGGCGTGGGGGAGGGAAGGGGTCATTGAGGCGACGATACTGGCGGAGGGGTGGCGCGAGGGTGGGCGGACACGAGGGTGATCGTGATGCGGCGGAGGAAGTGCTTGGAGGGGATAGGGAGGGGCGATATGCGACCGCCACGCCGACGCTGTTGGGCGTGTACAAACGCAGCGTGCCGATACCCCCCTCCCACCTGCATGCGGCATGACGCGCGGGACGCAGGCGTGGTGTGGCGGAGGACGCGGTTAGGGTAGGGGAGGGCGATCTGGGACGACGATCCGATATTGGTGGGCTTGTCGCTGACGCGACAGCGGGCAGCGCGCTGATACCCTCTCCCACCGCGGGTGCCGGACTGGTCTGCGCATGGCGGGCGGGAATCGGTGATAGAGGCAGGGTGGGTGATGCGTGCGTCGTGGGGCACCCGGCGCTGGGGGACTTCGTCAATGATGGGCTGAGACGAGCGCATTGCTCACCCTCTCCGGTGGTTTTCGTCTGCCTACTTACAGAATATTCTTACATCCTTGGCCATTTCCACCTCCGTCGACACCTATTTTTGCTCTCTCATGCCATTCGCTGGATTGGAGTATATACAGATACGATGGAGTATATACCGCTGTTATTTACTGGCGCCTTGTGAACTTTACATATAGACGAAGACCAAAAAATACGTAGGCGACGGTGTAAAAGTCTCGAGAAAGAAATAGGAGTTCTTGCGGAAGTCCCGTCGATACAACGGAATTCCGCGATGAGCTGATGGAGAATAGATCAGTGGAAATACTACCCTTGTAGGTTAACCGAGAACGTACAATATGGGAACCCAGCAGTCAAGAATGCCTTCAATTCAGTCCCGTTATTCAGCATTCACATAGATTATCGGAATCGAAGGAAATGCTGCGCAGTACGCAGTCTGCGGCAGCTTGGCCTTTTCGACATGCAAAGATTGCAGGGAACAGCACGATCTAGAAAGAAATGCGGCGATGGTGGAAATGGGGTTATCGTCGAGCTGGCGCTCTGAGATTGTGAGGTGCCGGAGAGCCGGAGCAGTCAGGGCATCGAAAAGTAGTGTGTATCCGTAGGGCCTACGATTCTTGTCACGTAGAATCAATGATTCGAGATGAATAAGTGGCGGTACGGCTGTTAGAGGAGTATCGTTCCCCCAAACGGCACAGATGAAATTTACAAGGGCAGGAGCTTGCCGCAGAACATCGGCAGCCGCATGGGTGAACAGCAGCTCAGCCGCTATGCTGGTTAGCTGAGACCACGGCAAGACAACTTGAGAGGGATTAAACAGTCTACCAATGACAACGCTCTTCAATGCGGGTGCATCCTGAAAGAGAGTTGTCGCATCTTCTGCCACAGAATAGTCGTTGGGCGCGAGGGTTAGATCATGCAGCAGAGGGAAGAGACCGTCAATCCAGAGAAGGTCATCGAAAGGAATGATCAATCTGATATGTTCCCAGTCTGCTGAGCGCGAGAGAAGAGCGGCCTTGAAATGGGGGAGTTTCGGGGATGTAAAATCTTCTTCTATCTCGAAAGAGAGAGAGAGAGAACAATCTTTCGAGCGTGAAAGCCAAGTGGTAAGGACATCCAGTTGTGCATCCAACGCAGTGCTTCCTTCGTCAAAGAGGTATAGATCGATGGCTCTCCATAAACGAGGCGTGTCGAATGCTATCTCGCGCCAATTCCGGCAAATCTGGCCCAATAAAGCAGGGGAGAGCAGTCCGGTAATCGGAGGACGCTCAGGGTAATCTGGGAGAAAGTCGACGAAGATGTCCGCCATGATTTCGGTGGGGAGGGTAAGGATGTGGCAGCCATTGTCAATTGGAATGTGCAAGGTCTGGGATTTTAGATGAGCGGAGACAAATGACAGTCTCAGAGCCATACCTCTGAACACATGGACACGGCTCCAGCCTGAGTTGCATGCGCGTCGTCAACCTCTGCGCCACGTGGATCTTCACTGGGTTCAGCGGGATATCCATGTGCAACTTTTTGACTCACCGGTATGCCCTGGCATCTTTTAAAGTAGGTGAAACTGGGCGATCGGAGTCGCCTTGAAAGGAGTAAGTAGGATCAAAGTGGGATTATTTGTCTCTGTTTCTCCTTCGAGATTCCCGGAATTCTCCGAATGTTCAATGTTCAACGTTCAACAGTGCATCGCTGGCTGCCACTCTGAAAAACTACATTCCCTCAAACTTCCGTGACTTTATAGTAAACGCCGCTTGAACTAAGTACATGATTTACTTAGTCAATACTTAGTTCAAGCGGGTGTACATGACTTGACGAATTTTGCTCAGAGTCAGTGATCTACTTTCTTTACAGGCTATTCAATTTCCTTCTCATTTCCATAACCGTGCGCTGTAAGCCTGGAAGACTCTAAAACGTCCCCAGGGGATGTCTCGTGAGACTACTGGTTCAAGGAAGAGGTAGTTACTGGCGGGCATCTTATTAGTTGATCAACGGTAACTTACCCACTCATTGCTATTTTCCGTATCGAAGTAGCTTACATGGAGGAGACGTGAACCTTTGTTGATTTTTCATATACAAAAGATCTGCCTCCCTCCTAAGATGCGAAAAATAGGTCCACACCGGGGCCAGATGCAGGGTCAAATCTTTCCAGATATGTAGAGGAAGACCCGCTGTCAGAACGCACCCCGCATGCCGACCGATCGCACCCAGCCGGTGCAAATAATCAGTCCAGCCAGCTGGACATCATTTATTAGTGCCAGTTCCCGTGTCATTGAATTGTCGCCGGTACCCAGATCCCGAAGTTCCGTTGTAATTTAAAAAATATCCCCAGTGCACGGATCCGGGCACCGACAAGAATAAGGCCTAAGGTTGGGTTACCGAAATCGGATACCAGATACCGTTCAAATTCTTTAAAAAAACAATAGCAGGAGGTTCGGACTCACGTCACACGGCCCGATATACCAAAGGCAGCACTAAAGACCACTTCGCCAACCAGATATGTGATATACTTTTCTCTATGCGCCCCAGTACCTGCAATCAAGGTTTCTGAGAACGCTTGGCTGCAGCCTCATTTTTTTTAGATCTCTGATCCAGACACCTGGGGCCAGGTGCGTGGATCCATACACCAAAAACAATATTGCTTCTGGTGCCTGGATTCAGCCACCCACACAAATATTTATGTGGGTGCTTGGATCTAGGCACCCAAAAACAATTTTATTTTTGGTACCTGGATCCAACCATCGGCACAATTTTTTCTGTGGGTCGGTGGATCCATGCACCAACAACAATATTGCTTTTGGTGCCTGGATCCAGCCACCTGCAGGAATATTTCAGTGGGCTTGGATCCAGGCACCCAAATCAGTATTGCTTCTGGTGCCTGGAACCAGCTACCCAGCGAAGTACTTCTACGGGTGCTTGAATCTAGGCACCGAAAACCATTTTGTTTTCAGTGCATGGATCCAGACACCCGCAGGAATATTACCGCAGGTGCGTGGATCTGGCGACCAAAAACAATATCCTTGCAGCAATATTTCAGCTGGTGAGTGGATCCGAACACCGACAATAATATTGCAGATACCCGCATAAATATTACTTTGGGTGCGTGGATCTAGTGCCTGGAATAATACTTCCCCAGGAATATTACTGTGGTGTGTATCTGGGCACAAAATGAATATATAGTGGTCGGTGGTTAAATACAGACACCCGCAGTGGCGGCGGCAGTATTCCTTTTGGTATTTAGATCTGGCTACTGATTCAGATACAAAATCCGGCCCTGCGGTTTCAAATAATACTTTTCAGGCTACCAGCAGTAATTTCACAGTGGGAGCATGAACTATGTCATTTTGTTACAGAATGTGCACACCCAACTACCTGCAGAGCCTTACACGCGTCAAAAAGGCGACACGCTTCACTGGTATTCTCAAGAGCGAGATGGACCTGTGTACGGCGAATGGGAAGCTGTGTTCAACGATTTCTGACCTGGATAAATGTGTTTAACCTTGGTTTAATCGATTTGTCTGACTAAAAATGGATTGGAGCAAAAGATACAGTGCCTAATTAAAATTTTCTTCATTCTAGGGACAATGTGACCTTCGCCCGATGAAATGTTGACATAGAAATAACCTCCCCTAGTTCAGACATGTAAGATGAGAGAAAATTAAAAGATAGCATGGATACTTGGAATATTGCATGTCCAACATTTTGTACCATTAAGGGTGAGCCTGAGAGGTCACCCCCAATCCTTCCCGGCACAATTTGTAAACTAGAATTATGTTCTTGCTAATCGCTCCTGAATTCTGTTTGTCACAAGATGAACCAATTTAACAAGCTCTTTCATACACCTACGGTAGGTAGGTAAGGTTTACTGTTTCAAATTGTTCCAAATTTAATTGATTCCGCGGTGATTCAAATTGCCCCCTATAGAATTAGCAGAACCAATTCATATACCTATGGAAAGGCACCTAGTGTCATTAGAGCAGAAGGAGAAAATATATGAACAGCCGAACATCAACCCAATATGTCTGATCAATCTGAACCAAATTGGATGTGGTTCAAGTTTGTAATGCTCTCCAATGGTGCAAAATTGCGAGAACCATAGAGCAGCCAACACAATAATTAATAAACAGTGAGGTGGCAAGCTTACCATACATAACGGGCGGTATATTGCTTCAAATTGGGATGGGTGCCAGTAACGAGGCCGAAGTATCATCCGAGCCTTACATCAAATTGCGACCGAAGATATCAAAAATTGCGACCATTGATCCAGCAGTGGTGACTGTGGGCGTCGTTACTTGATGTACAACAAATTGTAAATGTTCTAGTTACCATTTAAAGCTGGCAGAGTATGATTGGTGCTTGAGAAAGTCAGAAGTGAATTGTCTCGAAGTGGCAACTTTCGGTCGCAACTTCGTGGTCGCAACTTTCTGGTCGCAATTTTCTGAGTTGCGACCAAATTGCGACTTGGGCCATTGATCCGACCATTGTGCCCTTCTCATAACAGGAATCGTCATCGGCATCTGAATGCGAATACCCGTTGAATTCTTCATGGATCATGCTGGAAGATTGATCTGAGAATCCTGCAATAAGCCACGCACGCAGCCGCTCCAATATTCCTGCCAGTACCTGGATTAGAGAACTGCAAATGATATTTTGAAACTCCCGCCTACTTGGTGACCAGACCTATGCACCAAAAGTAATTCCTGTGCTTGGCTAGATTGCGGCACCCACGATAATATTATTATTGCCCGTGGCTAGATCCATCCACCGAAAGGATTTACCGTTGGTGAATCCACGTACTCGTAGTAATCTTGTGGGTACCCGGATCTATTCACTGAAGCAATATTGCTGCTAGTGACTGGATCCACACACCAGCGGCAATATTAATATTAGGTGGATAGATCCGTGCACTGAAAGCAATACTGTGGTTAATCACTGGATCCACGCACCAGCGGAAATATTTCTACGGGTGTCTGGATCCAAGCACCCACCACTATATTGTTTTTGGTCGCCAGATCCACGCACCTGCGGTAATATTCTTGCGGGTGTCTGGATCCATGCACTGAAAACAAAATGGTTTTTGGTCTAGATCTACGCACCTGCGGTAATATCCTGCGGGTGTCTGGGATCCATGCACTGAAAACAAAATGGTTTTTGGTGCCTAGATCCAAGAACCCGTAGAAATACTTCGCTAGGTAGCTGATTCCAGGCACCAGAAGCAATACTGATTTGGGTGCCCGGATCCAAGTGTCGCAAAAGGGCCTGGTCGCCTATAAGGGGTTAGGAAGGGTTACAGGCTTATAAGTGAGTTACAGCGACTTATACTAGGCTTACAACTAGGGTATAAGTAGTTATAATTCAATATATCCTTGAGTGATATTGTGGAGCATTGAGGGCTGAGAGGCATCTATATATTGTCCCAATATCCTAATCTGCCGAGTTGGCCTCAGTCACCAAAAAAACGCTGTTTTGGGGGTGAATTTACAGGCACTTCGGTCAATTGTGGAGCGGGTGGAGCTGGGTGGAGTGGGGCTCCAACCCGAGCGCTGAGCACGGTGCAAAACTGTGTTGGTGACATCTGAGCTTTTCCCTGCACTGATAACAGATACTCTGAATGTAATTTGAGTCCTCAACACTTTATAGTGTAATTACTGAAGACTGACCCTGACCTGCCTTGTTAACTGATACTTAATAACAATGATTCTAACTAGTAAAGTAACCACTCTCCTTCCCGCTGGTACTACAAAGTACCAGCGGAGAGGAGCAAGATCTTTTCGAAATTTTACCTCGGCCAGTTATAAGCCGCTAAACCTCCTATAACCCTGTATAACAGACTTATACCGCCTTACATTAACCTATATTGGCTTATCTCCGACAAAGGCTTTTTGTGACAAGCCACTGAAATATTCCTGCAGATGGCTGGATCCAGGCACCAAAAGCAATATTGTTGTTGGTGCATGGATCCACCTACCCACAGAAAAAATTGTGCCGTTGCTGGATCCATGCACCAAGAATAAAATTGTTTCGGGTGCCCAGATCCGAGCACCTACATAAATATTTGTGCGGTTGTCTGGATCCAGGTACCAAAAATAAAATTGTTTTCGGTGCCCAGATCCAAGCACCCACATAAATACGTTTTCGGTGCCTACATCCAAGCACCCACATAAATATTTGTGCAGGTGGCTGGATCCAGGTACCAAAAGTAAAATTGTTTTCGGTGCCCAGATCCAACCAGCGAAATAAATATTTGTGCAGGTGGCTGGATCCAGGTACCTAAAACAATATTGTTTTTGGTGTATGGATCCAGGCACCTGGCCGGATCAGCGAACCAAAAAAATTGAGATGCCGCAGCCAAATGTTTTCAGAGACCTTGATTGCAGGTCCTCAAGCGCATAGTGCAGAACATATTGTATACCTGGCTGACGAAGTGGTCTTTAGTGCTCCATTTTCTGATGTATTGGGATGTGCGAGGTGAGTTCGAACCCTCTACTATTGCTTTTAAAAAAAAAGAATTTGAACAGTATCTGGATCTGCACACCAGCCGCAATATTGCTGCGTATCCGATTTCGGTAACCCAGCCTTATTGTTGTCGGTGCCCGGATCCGTGCACTGGGGATATTTTTAAATTACAACGCGACTTCGGAATCTGGGTACCGGCGACCATTCAATGACACGGGAGCTGGCACTAATAAATGATGTCCAGCCGGCTGGACTGATTATTTGCACCGGCTGGGTGCGATCGGTCGGAATGCGGGGTGCGTTCTGACAGCGGGTCTCCCTCCTCTTAACCTAATCTTTCTCAAGGGCGCAGTTTTTTCTCCGGAAATCTGGACGAAGCCATATGAAGCTTCAGTGTCAGGGATAGAGCTTTCATTAATTATGTAATATGAATCACCCACTCCAGGTCGGCCAATGTTTCACGTGTAATAGTGGGGGATGGAAGTTCAAATCCTCCCGAGAGCATGGGTGATCTTTTCCGTTTTTTTCCCGTGCTCAATGGCTATTTTAACGGTATAAAGCCCTCTTTGATTAATCGTCACTTCATTTGTTAATTTGTTATCATCGGGGAGTCAGTAGACTAGGCATTGAGGGCCAGTGTTACGCATGGCAGGGCGAATCCTTTACGGTCTCAACGGGGGTATGCCATTGGATTGATTAGTTATATTTGAGTTTACTTTAACTATCTAGTATCTGCCTTTCAATTTATTTCAATGCATAGATAACTGCACATAATTTCTCCCCGCCTCTTTGATGCAGACTTAATGGATTTTGCAACCTTACAAAAGTACCAATATATACACATGATCTCCTGATGGAGATTCCATCATGATGCCACATCTTCCCCCAGAATTAATTACAATACTGGTGAAATGTAGTCTCCCGCAGTCAGACTCTAAAATAAAAAAAAGATTTATGATGAAGTCGATAAATCTTTCAATATAGAAGGTGAAATGCCCCACAGTTGAATCATCACAGTGGGTGAAGCTCATGGAATGTATATATACTGAAAAAAAAAGCTGACCAATATATATGTGTTGGGACAAGAGGTGAGCCAAGAGGTGCCCGATCTCTGGATCGGGCCCACTCATCAACATGATGCGCTTCTTATCTCCGGGAGAAATCCTTCGCCTGTGCAATGAACGACCATCGACAGTCTAAAAAAGCTCAAAGGGACTCGCAAGAGCAACGCAAGCACTGTATTGTTCATTGTTATGACAAGTACAGGTAAGGTACAGCCCAGAAAAATATTTTATCTGAAGATCAAATAATTGCGTCATTGATCGCTCAACCAAATGCGCGCAAAATTAGTGCTGGAAATTTTTTTGGTGTATTTAATGTATAATACGTGTATTTTATACTGTATTCAATGTATTTAATGTATTTTTGTACCTCACCACGCCTCCGCATCCCACTCCGCATCCTCCGCGACCCATTTCGTCTTTGCCTTCTTGACAGGCTTCTTGGCGGCCTCAACGACCACGGGTTCGGGAGATCCCTGATCCGGGGCAAAACGTTGGGTGAGTTTCGAGCTGCTCAAATCGATGTATGCCTCGATCTCCAAGGTGAGAACATCAGCGCGGCGAAAGATGAGAGGAGGAGCAGCGATATCAGATTCATCTTCTTCGTCCTCCTCCGCCTCGCAGTCCTTGATCCCATAAGGATCCGGATTGTTGAACAGTGCTTCCTCATCGATAGGCTTGTCGTCGACTGTATCTATTTCCTTCACGCTGTTTATGACCGAGCGTTCAATGAAAGCAGAAGCCATCAGCTCATCGAAGCCACGCCCGAGAGGATTTTTCTCCCTGCCGTGTTGGTTGCCATTCCTCTTCCGCTCTTCGCGCTCACGCTGCCGATCTGATGTGTCCGAATGGAGAAGTTCATTCGAAAGTGTAGGCTGAGATCCCGACGCATTCGAATTATTCTCGGTCATTTCGACATCCGGCATGGAACCGTCAAGGAGAGGGATAGGAGGCTGGACTTTACATGAATCAGAAATCAATTACAGAACTTCAAATGGTGTACCACAGTGTATCCCTCATCCTTATCCATTGCCTCTCCCGCAGTTGACAACACAGACCAGTAAGTTGACCATACCTTGGCCTCGATTGAGCTGCGGTCATCGCCAAAAACTGCGGCCATAGCGCTCTCAGTTTTGTGAAAGCCATAATTCTTTTCAGTAAAGAAGCGGATGGATGCTGTTTTGAGGGCCTCATATCGCTCCGTAGAGAGTCCCATGGATGGAATCTTCCCTGGATGCCTGACGAGGTGAAGAAAAAAGTCAGGAAACACACGCCGCTGATGCGCACTAATTAACAGGAAGCATGGTTTTGTCGTTTCAAAATGACAGGATGAGTGCTACTACTGCTCCGAATAGCGCCTGGTGTTAGTATGCACATTGGCAATGCTTGGCAGCCTGTTTTTGAGAAAAATACACATTAAATACCAGGCATTTTGAGGGCTCCTGGTATTTAATGTATTATACCGTATAATACAGCTCTGTATAATACAATCATTACATACAGCCTTTCCGACCCGGCACTACGCAAAATGCACGAATAATTGGCTGTTTCCGCCCACCCTGTACCACCAGTGGTTGAATACAACATTTCAGACCCAATAATATGCTTCACAGACATGATTTAAGTACGCTGTGGTTCAAGTGGTTAACCAATGAGCAGAAATGATGTCGTCCCGATTTGGGGGGAGGGGGGTCATCACGTGTGTTGATGAGTGGGCCCGATCCAGAGATCGGGCACCTCTTGAGGTGAGCGATCGGTGGATCTTGTACTTGTTCCCACGACCCCTCCCCCAGAAAAGGAAGATGCCATCAGATGCCATCACTTTTATCAATATTCCGGCTCCCAAGTCCTGACTCCTCAAGACCAAGAAACAGGCCGTAAACGTCCTATGACTTCGCCTGCAGGCACTCTCCGTTGCTCGCTCGAACCGTAGTATGTAGCCGTACAGCGTGCAGAAAGACCGCAGCGGACCAGGATCTTCATCTCCTGCTCATGTCTTTGAAAGGCCAGGTAGATTTGATATAATAGAGCAGAGTCTATTAGAGTCATGGATTAAAATGTATGGAATACACACCAGTAGGATTGCAGTAGGCTGGAGTACTGAGTTTGCCAAATTCGGCAAGAGGCTGTGCCGGCCGTGTCTTCCGGCGTCAAATCAGTGATCTCGCGTGGCCAGATCAAAATACGAGATCCACCGATCGCTCACCTCTTGTGTCGGGAAACAAAAGTTGACCTAAACATGTGCAGCAAACTCAAATGTGCTGAATGTACATGTCGGAAAATCTCACTTTTTCAGACACATACATTCACTGCATTCAACCTTGTATAAGTGTCCGAAAACCAACATTTGAGAAATATATGTGTCGGAAATGTGAAAAAGTGCTATATATGTGTCAGAAGTGCATTTGGACCCTGTCACGTCGTTTCCGACAGCTGACGGCTTTTATTTCCTTCGTCATTCTCTCTAAGCCCACTAACCTTCTTTCCTTTTGGGATTCCAGCCTTCCCCAGGCACGAATAGATTTCTGTCTGCTCCCCCACTCATTGAAATGACATCTCCGCCGGTATGTGCATTTATCATTGATCGCTTCAGACTCAGTGACGCATCTTGTATGGAATTTACTCAACTGGCATTTAGGACGTCAGTAGCGGATGCTCCTCGTGAACAGGTGGTCGTAATCTTTTCCAGGAACAGTCGCCAGTTCGATTTGGGCTCTGTCAATTTCGGAGAGGCCAACTTACTTTCGGCGTTAGTAATAGTCTTGGTTCCAGCCTGTCATGACATCCCAATTTGGGAACCCTGTCATGCTTATCCCAACCCGTTATGATGGAAAATTCTCACGATGTTGCATGGCTTAATTGTGGTTTAACAAGCAGCTCTTTCGTTCAAACCAGCCTTTAATTCGATAAAAATGATCAAGATTCATAGCCATTAAGTTGGTTGATAATGCATAGCTACAAACTTAGTCCATCGACAGCCTGGATGAACCCTGGGACCGACTGTCATCTCATATGACATATCAACCGAGAATATTAACAGTACACTCCCATTTTCTCGCCTGTCGCGCTGCTGGTCACCATTAGTCGCTGGGTGCTTACAAGTCTCTACAAAATATAGAACTGGGAGGCATTGCAGAGTGCTAGGCACTCAAACGAGGTAGAGGACAATGAGACATCGTGAGAAATCGCCAAAATTTATCGAAATTTTGATCAGGCCTTCCCACTTATTATCAGGGTAAGCCCCCGGTCACTCCCCCATAGATCGGTCCGGAATAGAGTAATCAAGGCTCGAAAATGGGTGTTTTTCGGTCCCTAGAATAGAGTAAAACGGTCTCGAACATGGCAAACTGGGTCCACCATAGAGTAAAACTTGGGGGTCCAAGAATTTCTTTTGGAGCAAACACGAGGTGTATAGCCAGCCACCAATGCGCAAATTTTTACCCACCAAAGTGCCCCGCAGGGAGAATTTTTGGTCAAAATAGGTCAGCGATAGAGTAAATCTGGGTCCAAAGTCGTGATTTTCATGGAGTAAATCAGTCAAAATTTTCGTCCGCAGGCGGACCGACCTATGAGGAAGTGGCCGGGGGCCTATCAAGGCAAATCAGGGTCCTCTAAGCACACGCCAGTAAGTATACAGTAATTCACTTTCCCGACATATTGTGGGAAATTTATATATATATGGGTGACGTACCCTTGCGGTATATCGCGGGTTTCCGCTTTTTGGATTTTCTGCCGGTTGCCAATGCAGACGGGGATGATAAGGATAGCGACAGACCCCGACAGCTTGGACCCTCCCCGTTCATGAAACAGGCCGTGGGCGTAGCGTACTACTTCATTCATCAGCCCCCTCTTCCCATTCCATGAGCAACTACACCATCGACGCTCATTCTTTCGAGACCTACTATTACACCGCGCTCCTGCCGACGTTCGGGACATGTGTAAGCATCTTTTCTTGACATTGTAGGCATCCTGAACAACACACGCACAGACGCAACTCCTCTTGTTCGGTACGTGTAAAGACCGAGAGCGCTCCTAGCTGACGATGAAAAATTCTCTTCCTTCAACTGTGCGCAGGCGTCCTCCTCGTTCTTTTTTTTAACACTACATACCTTCTGCAACCGGGGATGCGCGCCGGTCGATGCTGGCTCATTGCTGCGATATGGGCAATGGGCCTATTCGCAGCGCTGCATCTCGCTCTGCAAATAACCATCACCGTGCTTTCTTGGCGGTATTTCTACCTCGAAGTCCAGGGAGACGTCACACGCGCGTCAAGTATGCTGAGCCGGGGGACTATTGTTGATGTGGTGGATGATTATCTTCTCGTCGCGAACAAGTGAGTGGGTTCGTTCTCTTTGAACAATAATTCAAACCATTCATTAGCCTATTAACCGACAGCCTATTTGTAAGTCACCGATTACATCGTGCATCCTTTACCTCACATGAAATTGGCAGATTCATCGCTGCTACGTTATCTGGGGCCGGAACCTTCAAGTCGTAATCATTCCAGCGATATCCTTGATAGTTACTACGGGTAAGAAGTACCGACCAGGACGACTGGGTAGCTGCAGTCATAGCTAACGTATTTGCAGTCATTGGTTCTGTGGGAGCACCTCATCGCGATGCAATAGGCGGCGTAGACGATATTTACTACCGCCTGGCGTTCGGAATGATTATCCTGACGAACTTGACGCTCATGTCGCTGACTGGTACATTTTCAATTCTCGCCGTGCCTTGTTTTCCTTCTCAACCATGTTTATTTCTCTTGCAGCCGGACGTATTTGGTGGATACGACGCGACATCGTTACCGTATTAGAACCCTCCGTTACGCGCACGTATGACACTGTCATCGCCATGATGTACGATGCCGCTTTATATGGGTACTCTCTGCGCATGGCCAACTCACGATCGGTGCTCTGAGTCCAGATTGGAATCCGGCGCCATCTACTGCATCAGCATCATCCTATACCTCATTGCTACGGTGCATTTGAACAGGCAGGATTCTTTGCCGGCGATCAGCGTGTTGAAAGCAGTCATACCGCAAATTATGGTTCGTGTGGTTCTGCACTTTCTTGATACATTCGCCGACAATGGCTGTTTTAATATTCGCCTGCCTTTGCAGAACATCGCCCCGACAATGATCATCGTTCGAGTCGGCTCTGGACGCAGCGTTTGTGACGAAACCGGTACGCAGTTACTCATCGATACTTACTTGTTCATCATGGCTAACTGAATCTGTCTAGGAGAGCTTAGTTCGCAGTCAATCGAAACTCGCACTCGCAGCACGGGACTGATTGCGATCCACGGCGCGCATAGACCCGGAACTTCAAGTGGGAGTTTGTGATCCTGGTACCAACTTGGGGACCAGGTCTCGGAACAGATGGGGCACAACATAATTGTTTAAAGTGTATAGAGGACATGTAAGCTAGGCTAAAATCTCCCCGATAGCAGTGCGAGCTTGACCGAGGCATTGCTTCACGAGCATGAGAGTCCGGATGGTGTCCGGCTTCAAACTGGCGAGCCTATGCGAAAATGTATCGCGGCCACCCGAGAAGATACGTTCCACAGCTACGGAGGATCCTGAAAAGGATAAATCAGATTTGTGTCCAAAGAAAAGTCAAGCTCGCCAGGAATAGTCAGCGTCGGACGTCGTACCTCCCAGGAAGTTCTGCGGCGACGCAGACAGATTAGTTGATGAAGGAACAGGGCGAAACCAGTTGTTTGGTGGCAGAGGGATCAGAATTTCAGCTCGACTGAAACTAATTGTTTCAATTCACCCTTCGGTCGAGCTGAAATTAGAACTTAATCTCTACTTTTCAGTAGGGTTGAAATAAGAAATGATACAAGTAGTTTAGGATTCAGTTTCAGCTGGGGTTTATTGTAATCTGAAGACCAGTGTTTAAGTGAAGCTCAATTTCAATTTTATTCAATTGGTTTAGATTTCAACATCAGTTGGGCTGAAACTACAAAATCCAGGTCAGCTTTCAGTGTCCGTTTATTATAATTCGATACTTCGCCTTACAAATTGCGCCTCCGCTGTGCCTAGTTCGGCAATCTTAGGTGTGATAAGCGGAGCAGTTTAGCAATGTCGGCGACGTTGGTAGGAGTGGAAGAAATAGAAATGCTGGAGTGAGTTGAAGGAATGAAAGGAGAGGGGTTTTGGCGTCAAAGAAAATGGACATGCGTGAACCACTGAGGCCAACTGAAAACAAAGGGGAGGGGGGTACAATAAAATATCTGGGTTTGTTAGAAGGGCCGCACCGGAATCGGATATCACATCAACATTCTCCGCCGTCTCCGCAAAATGAATCCAAAAAAAAAAAAACAGAAAATCACAAAGAAAGAAGAAAAGGAACTCAGCCGCCCCGCACACTGGCGTCCAGATCTTACCGCTGGCTCTACGCGAATATGCGACGTTGGATCTATTGACGTGCGTTAGCATCGCTCAGTATGTGAAATAAATAAAGTGAAAGGCTCAGAAAATGATCAACAAATAGGATGACGAGTTGGGTATTCAAGGTACGGAATTGGAAGGGGATGAAGGTTGTATTGTGGGTAGGTAGTCAAACATGCAAAGAGAGAGAGAAAAAATGAGAAATGTGGCGCAAAAATATGGACAAGGATGAAAGAGCACTTGTGTGTATGCAAAAACACCATAAAACCATGAATAAAAACAGGAATAAAACAGAGTCACAATGAAGGATAAAAAGAAAAAATAAGACACACCTTCTGCGTGGGCTGCATGATCTCCGCGAAGACGTCTGCCTGTGTTGATGTGTTGGGGAAATACTAGCATGAAGGGCGCAGTGTGTCAGTTGGGGCCTGGAAAATGCGACGTGCCCAGGGGCGATGGGTCCGGCGCAAGGGCAGGCAGACGCGGAACGCGTTCGTCACCACGACATGCTGAGGAACGGGCACGGCTCCTAGAACAGTATTGTCCCCCCAAATCGAGGAGGCGAAATCTATGAGGACAGTAGCTTGAAACGAGGTGATCACTTCCAACGTCGTAGTCAGCTTCAAGGAAGGTTGTTTTGTCTCTGTTTCTCCTCGTTCCGGGTTTCTCCGAATGTCCACGGCTAGAAATACTCGCAAGGTGTGCACACCGCTGTTCTGCATGTCAAGGAGAATCTCATTTCGTTAATTTTCAGCTAATTTATAATAAATGTGAATAAATTGTCGCAGTCCTATCTCAGGTTCCCCCGAATCTAACGCGCTGTATCTCCCCAGCCTCCAGGTGCCCCCATCTGTGAGTAAGGACCGGAGAACCTACGCTCAGAGTTAGTGTGAATAGCTCTTTGGTTGATAAATAATTTAACTTAGATCAGGTGAGATGAACAGGCCCGAAACAAGATGGAACCTAGATGGAACCGCGCTTTGGATTTTTGAAGATGAATCATAACACGACATCAGCACACCGCAGCAACGACAAAATCGCCCTCGTTTGTGTAGAACGGTGAGAGAACACATCCCCAATAAGGGGTCAGGATATTCCCACTATCATTTATGTATAGTGGGTCTTATAGTGCTGAAAACTTTCGTGTTTTCGTTGGTTTGCCTGGCAACGTTATAATTATTATATAGTAGATTATCAGACCAGATCAGCGGAGGTCGAATTTCCTGATGACAGAGACAAATAATATCACTCCACATTCTTCCTTTACTTCGACGACATTTCAGCCAGTTTCACTATAAAGATGCCGATATTCCACTACACTCGGTAAAGATCCACGTGGCGCAGAGGTCGACGACGACACGCATGCAACTGGGACCGTATCCATGTGTACAGAGGTATGGCTCTCGGACGTGACTGTCGCTTGTCTCCGTTCATTCAGAGCCCCAGGCATCGCACCTTCCGAGTGGGAATTGCTGCCCTATCCTGATCCTCCCCATCAAAATCACGGCGGAAGTACTTATTAATTTTCTCCCAGACTACTCCGAGCGTCCTCCTATTACTAGTCTTCTTTCCCCCGAGTTGCTGGTCCGGGTGTGCCGGAATTGGTGCGAGATAGCCCTGGACACCCCTCGGTTATGGAGAGCCATCGAAATATACCTCCACAACGGAAGCCCTTTGGATGCACAACTAAATGTACTCACCACTTGGCTTTCACGCTCGAAAACTGTTTTTTTGTCTCTCTCCTTCGAGATAGAAGAGGATTTTGCATCCATGAAACTCCCCCATTTTACGGCAGCCCTCATCTCACGCTCAGCACAGTGGGAACACGTCCGATTAATCACTCCCTTCCACGATCTTCACTGGATTGACGGTCCTTTCTCTCTGCTATGTGACCTGACCTTTGAGCCCAGCCACTATTCCCATCGGGGAAGCGCGATCAACGCAACACGTTTTCGCGACGCACCCCATTTGAAGACCATTGTCCTCGGTGCGAGGTTTGACAAATTATGGGGAGGCTCGGTAGCGCTGGGGAGCGCGTCTGCAATTGCCTGAGCCATGTTTCAATCGTGCAACTCTTTTTTTTTCTTACCCGGAAAATTCATGTGGAGGTTGTCGGGGAGCCTTGACGCTGAAGATGTTGTTGAATGCCTGCTTTGTCTGAATCTCAATGAAATAAAACAAGCTTATCTTAAGTTCGGGGCGGTTAGACCGCATTTACATCTCAAGTTCTGCTAAGGTGCCGTCCCAGGCATAGATGCAGGCACATTTAGTCACCTCACTGTCCGCGAACTTAAGTTTTACGGACCGTTAAGTTTCATCGGCAAACTTAGGTGCTGTCCCAATGCTGTCCACAACTTTAACAAGCGAGGTACGAGCTTCATTTGTTAAAGCGTCTGGCTAGGAGAGACTAGTCCACAACTGAAGTCTCTAAAACTCAAGATCCATTCACACTTGAGTGCCGCTGACTTACTACTTGAGTTCTCTACCAAAATATGCCATTCCCGCGGCATTTAACGTCCCTGTATGACCCTCACAGATATTCCGCAGTCTGCGTCGGAGGAGCGTTCGCGGTGAGGTTCATGGCAGTGACCTCCTTCTTTACAGGGTATTTCTTCTCGTTCGCAATTGTGTTGGAGGCCTGAAATCAGATGGAAAATTTGGGAATATTGATGACACAGATTTTCTTTTTGTCGTCTTCTATTTCTCTGGCGGGAGAAAATTAATTCGGCGCATGGGCCTCTTCTTATTGCCAAATTGATGCGCACCACATTATCCATACGGAGAGTAAATTGTTCGCGAGAGCGTGCTTTACTTTAAGTGTCCCCCCCAGATACAGATGAAATCACATCAAGAAGGGGAGGTTTCAATTCTTCCGAGAAGATGTGGTTCAAATTGGCAAGTTGGATGATCATTGGGATGATTGATGAGAAAACAGTTGACAAACCAGATCTTTTCTTCCTGCACCAGTGTCTGTGGAAGCAGCTCAGTACTGAGGCCAGGTGGTGGAGGTCAACTTTTGTTCGTTTGGAGCAACTTCTCTCCCCATCTTCAATCCACACGAGATGGAGGTAGAAATCTTTCAACAAGACGCTGAATTTGAAGGATTTTTTTTTGACAGATATGGATGCAACATATTCATTTTAAGATCCATTGAAAACACCGAGGCGTCGTTGATTAATGTATTTCTTCCCTCATGTGTGCACATCATCAATTAAGGATCCTTCCACTTCTGCCTAGGCATAAGGTTGCATATTGACAAGTGAGTGAACACTCCGAGTAGTTCTGGTACGTTCAAGGAAGCCGTACTAAGCCCTGGTTGATTAACGGTAAATCACCCACTCAGTATATCGCAACCAAGAAGACTTCAGTGGAAGACAGTGGTTCGAGTCCTCCCGAGGGCATGTCCTGCCGGAATCCATTTATTTTTTCATCCTCATGTCAGCTCCAGATGTAACCAGCTCAAGGTCCAGGAAAAAGACATAAAGCCCTCGTTAATTATTAATAATAGTAAATCACTCGCCCCACTTGGTTGTACTCTGGTGAACAGCTGAATCGGTAAGAGACGGAGATTCGAATCCACCCGAGGGCATAAGGGAAATTTGAAGTCGGTATCGAAGCAGTTGAAGGTGAGGGAGGGTGGTTTTTTTTTTTTTGGATGTGGAGAGAAATATCTGCCCACCTCCCTATTAGCCATTATTCTTAAATCTAGATCCACGAGATGCGGATTCAAAAATATGCTGAGCGCGTGCCGAACTTGAAAGTTTTTCGCAGATCCGGCTGAAGCAATATCAGGGCCCATCGCAAAGCTATAAATCTCGCGATAATTAGACGGTAAATTGGCCACAGCACTTGGGATCTTCCAAAGAGAATATATGGGCAATGGAGCTCGGAGGTTTGAATCCTCCAGGCATATTTTGTAACAAGATTCACTTGCTTTTTGCCAATTTTTTGGTATTAGATATGATCCACATCCAACATTTTCCTTCAGAATGTTTTGTACATGCGACATCCACCTTTTGCGAATATTCCAAGCGCCGGCCAAAGCGATGTGTAGCCCGATCGCCCGGCCCGGGCCACCGATCAACACGTGCCGCACAACTTTCTGCCGCAAGCCACCATTGTGCGCGACATTCGGTGCTGCGTTTTGTGGCCTCCTGAGACTCGTGTGGTGCATATACGGAGGGATTATACTTTCCCAGAAAGTTGGCTTTGGACCCCGGGCCTTTCGTCTGCGGCTTGCGGAACTTCACGGTCATCGACTCTAGCCCATGATAGGACCAGTCACCAGTGGATATCACCGGGATGCCATAAACCGCATACTCGTGCTTCAAGACCTGAATTCTACTTTTATTTGTGCATCTACATGAACGGGTTCGAGGTCAGGATGGCTGGGGCCAGCAGCATCGTAGAGTCGACCAAAGTCGCCAGGTCTATGGTCGTGTGGCCTCTCCTCTCGACGCGCCTGTCCGGCCCTCCATCTCCGGCGGTTTCTTCCCGTGCACCGAATCCCCGGCGCGAACGTGCTACGCCACCTCGGACGCGGAGGATTCGGACGGCGCGCTCGCGAGACGACGCCGACGCCGCATCCTGCCAGTCTCCGACGCTGGCCACCCACGCGCCGCATCCCGGCACCCGCGCGTATTGCCAGTACGCGAAGGTACTCCCGTCCCGCCTTGGCACCGTGGCATCGATGACAGTGTACCCCGGCGTCCGTGTACCGTGGCCTCGACGGCGCGCGCGCGCTGGAGCGATGCTGCATCGCGGGATGACTGTACCGCGGCAAGCGCACCGCGGTCCTGCGTCTTCTCCTCCCACCATGGCTTTCTCCACCGCGCAGCATCCCGGTGTCGCCCACATCCTCTGGTACAAGCTGCAGCCCGTCTGCGAGACGTACAGAGACGACTTCGGCCACCCGGCGCGCCCGTATCCCGCATCTTGCGCGTCAGGAAAATGACGACATCCTGCCGCCACCAACACGTCTCGTCTCCTCCCTGCAGCAGCCCCCGTAGCGCAGCGGCTTCATGACGTCGTCCATCAATCGTCCATCTTCAAGACCTCCCCTCCCATGGTCGCGCTGCACCCAAGTACGCACACAAGCTCGCGCGCCGGATGCCGACGCGGTGGGGCCGGTAGACATCTCGGATGACGCACGACGAGTACAGCGTCTGCGCGGTCCCTCGATATCCTCGATACTCGCGCTGGATGAAGACACTTCCCCCCCATCTCCGCCGTCCCCACTCAAGCATGAGGTGCTTCTCGGCCCGTTTGACGGAGCCTCGTCCACTGGCGTGGCCGCGCAGCCGTGGTACACACACTGGACGTAGATGTGTGGGGGCTCCTCATCCAGCCCGCGGTATCTCAGCTGGCGCCTTGCCCGACCCACGGCGGCGGTCTCCATTCTCGAGGACGATGCACGATGGCCTTCGAGTCCGCCGCCTCGACTTACCGGGTATGGGATATCGTCTTCGACTCCGTCGCCGTGCAGTAGCGCGCCTTCCCGCATCGTCCCCTGCGGGCTCCGGTTCTTGCTCGTGTGCGCGGGTGCACAGGCAGAGGGATGGCGTGGCGGTCGTGTGGGTGGATGGCTGATGCGCCGGAAGACGCGGTTAGGGAAGGGGAGACGCGATATGGGGTGACGATGCAGGCGGAGGAGCCGCGAGCGTGGGCGTGGGCGTGGGCGCGGGCGGAGGCGAGGATGATCGTGGGTGGAAGACGTGCTTGGGGTAATCGGACGACGATGCGACCACTGCGGTGACGCTGATGGGTGTGTCGCTGGCGCTGCTGCAGGAGCATGGTAATCCTCTCCCTCCGGCAGATATGGCGCGTGAAAATCGGGGGTACAAGCAGGGTGGACGGGGCATCACCGGGCACTGGGGGACTTCGTCGGTGGTGGGGATGAGACAACCACATTGCTTCCCCTCTTTCTTTTTTTTTCGTCTACCTACTTTCAGAATATTGCTTCATTCTTGGAAATATTCACCTCCGTCGACGCCTACTCATGCCGCCCTCTGGATTGGTGGTGTATGTACAATCACACAATGCAGTATATACCCATGTTATTTTGCTGAGCTCGTACACCGATCAGGTAACGGCTAAAATTTTTAAGAAAGCTATATGAGTTGTTGGGGAAATTCCAGCTGACACAGTATAAAACCGCGAGTGAGCTAGTTAGGAACGACATGAGTGGAAATAATACTATTGTAGGTGAACCGGGAACGTACAACCATAACACGCGGATCAGCTTCGAGAAAACCGTCCATTCAATACCCTTGAACATAAACATCCACATTGATTATTGGAATCAAGGGAAATGCTGTGCAGTACGCAGTCTTCGGCAGATTGGCCTGGGCAACGTGCAAAGATTGCAAGGAACAGCGCGATCTGGAAAGAAATGCGGTGATGGTGGAAAGGGGTTCGTCACCGAGCTCAAACTCTGCGACTGTGAGGTGTCGGAGCGCCGGAGCGGTGAGGGCATCTAGAAGTAGTTTTTGGGTGCGCGGCCAATCGCAAGCACGTAGAATCAATGATTCAAGATGAATGAGTAGCGGTACAGCTCCTAGAACCGTATTGTCCACCCAGAGGGTGCAGGCGAACTTTACCAGGGCAGTAGCTTGCTGCAGAATGTCGGCCACCAAGGCGGGCTCAATCTTCACAGCAGCGATACTGGTTAACTGTGACCACGGCAGGACCACTCGAGAGGGATCAAACATCACACCGAGGTCAACACTCCTCAGTTGCGGTGCGTCGCCAAAAACCATAATGGTGTCTTCGGTTGCAAAATCATCGGTGGGCCCGAAAGTCAGATCACGCAGCAGAGGGAAAGGGCGGTCGAGCCAGCGAAGATCATTGAAGGGAATGGTTAATATGATATGTTCCCAGCACTCCGATTGCGAAATGAGGGCGGCCATGAAATGGGGGAGTTTCGGGGATACCAAGTGGCGCTCCATCTCGAAGGAGAGGGACAGAGGACAGTTTTTCGAGCGTGAAAGCCAGGTGGTGAGCACATTCAGTTGTGCATCCAATATACGTTCTTCTCCAGAAGTGAGGAATATGCTAATGGCTCTCCATAACCGAGGCGTGTCCAGGGCTATCTCGCGCCAATTCCGGCACACCCGGACCAGCAACTCGGGGGAAAGAAGGCCGTTAACAGGAGGATGCTCAGGGTAGTCTGGGAGAAAATTAATGAATATTTCCGCCGTGATTTCGGTGGGGAGGTTAAGGACAGGGCAGCTATTGTCACTTGGAAGGTGCAAGGTCTGGGACTCTAGATGAGTGGAGACAAGCGACAGTCACGTCCGAGAGCCATACCTCTGCATGGATGGAGACGGTCCCACTGGCAGTTGCATGCGCGTCGTCGACCGCGTCTGCGCCACGTGGATCTTTACCGAGTTCAAGGGAATATCCTTCTGCGACGATTTGAGTCTGACCTGTCTGCCCTTCCATGGTTGGCGTGAAACTAGGTGATTACCTCCAACGTCGTCGAAGTCAGGTTCAAGGAAAATTGTGGGAGTGATATTATTTGTCTCTGTTGTTCCGAGTTTCCGGAACTCTCCGAATGTCCGGTTATCATAATCAATGGAGAACGAAGGGCTCGCAAGGTGTGGGCGCCGCTGTTCTGCATGGCTGCCACTCTCGGAGAACCCATTCCGTTAAATTTCCACGACTTTAAAATAATTTGAATGAGTTATTTATGGACATTTGAAGTGTCCTACTTACTGGTTATTCCTTCTCATTCACGATTGTGCGCTGTAGGCCTGGAAACATGTGGGAATTGCTGGAATACCTGGGAATACTAATGACGCAGGTTTCCTTTTTGTCATCTTCTATTTTGGCGGGAGAAAATTTATTTCGGCGCGCAGTGAGCCTCTTCATTCACCGCATTACCAAATTGATGCGCACCACCCAGAGATGACATTGGTCGCGAGAGCGTGCTGTACTTGAAGGGCTTCTTTTCCAGATACAGATGAAATCACAGAAGAACTATGCGGGAGGGGGGTTCAAATTCGCCCGAGATGATGTGGTTCAATTTGGCAAGTTGGCCGTACTGAATCACTGATCATGGGATGATTAACGAGAAAAAAGTTGAAGAGCCAGATCTTTTCTTCCTACACCAGTGTCTGTGGAAGCAGCTCGGTACCGAGGCTGAGGGTCAACTTTTGTTGATTTGGAGCAAATTCTCTCCCCATCTTCAACCCACACGAGATGGAGGTAGAAGTCTTTTCAACAGCACACTGAATTTGAAGGATTTTTTTTTGGACAGATATGGATGAAACATATTCATTTTAAGGTCCATTGAAAACACCGAGGCGTCGTTGATTAATGTATTTCTTCCCTCAGTTACACATCATCAATTGAGAAACCTTCCAATTCTGCCTTGGCATAAGGCTGCATATTGACAAGAGAGTGAACACTCTGAGTACTTATGGTACGTTCAAGGGAGACATACTAAGCCCTAGTTGATTAACAGTAAATCAGTCACTCAGTATATCGCAAGCAGCAAGACTTCACCTGCAGACGGAGGCTCGAGTCCTCCCGAGGGCACGGAATCCATTTATTTTCTCATCCTCATGTCAGCTCCACCATCTCAAGGTTCGGGAAAATGACACGAAGCCCCCGTTGATTGATGGCAAATCACTTTTAGGTGTACTCTAGCGAACAATTGAATCGGTGATAGACCGAGGTTCGAATCCTCCCGAGGGCATACGGGTAATTTGGACGTTTTATTTATTTTAATTCACCCACCTCCGCATCGAGCAGGAAGCTTCGCAACGAAGAGGATTTGGCCCTCGGTTGAATTTCGATGCGGCTCCATGGATCTTGATCATTCCGCTGCGTTAACGTTGTTTCACACCCCAAAGAAATACTATTAGGAAAATGGCCCGTGTGAATCAGCCACCATTCGGAAACTCCAATAGGAGATGTGTTCTAATTTTTGGTGGGCCCGCCAGCTTATTATTTCTCCATCTCCCACGCAGATTTGGTAACCTCGTTTACCACTAATGGATAAAAGATGGACAACGCCCTCGTTAATTAATGCTAAATCACCCACGCGAGTTGGAAAATTCGGACACATAAAAGTCCAGTGAGAGACGGAGGAGTCCAGCCGACATGTTCCATGGAGTTACTTTTTTTTCGGTAGTTGAGTCCAGAGTCAGATCCCAACAGATCGCACGCGTTCTGACGCGAGGGAGGAGGTGGTCGATCAGAAATATCCCGAGCGCGTGTCAAACTTGAAAGTCTTTTTCGCAGATCCAGCTGATGCAATATCAGGGTTCAGTACAAAGCTATAAAGTCCGCGATGAGTGAACGGTAAATCACCCATAGCACTGGGTCCTTTGATGAGACTATGTGGGCAGTGGAGGTTCGAATCCTCCCGCAGGCATGGCAGGTGTCACTTTTTGTGTTTTTGGTGGTATATGAAAAATCATGCCCACACCACAAACCGTCCTTCAGAATATTTTATACACGGGCACCGCCTCTTGCGAATATTCCAGGCGCCGGCCAAAGCGATGGACAGCCCGATCGCCCGGCCCGGATCACCGATCAACACGTGCCACACACAAGCCACTGTGGCATTCGGTGATGCGCAAGGGGTGCTTGATCTCTGGATCTCTCAATATGATCTAGCGAAGCGACATCACTGATGGGAGCTCGGATCGTCGGCATCACAGCCACATCCGTCGTCCTCGATCGCTTTCTGCTCTCTGCTACTCAGAGGCCAGGCTGGCCTGCATTATCTTTCTCACTGGCCCGAAAACTACATGAAGACATTTGCACTCGAAGACTCTGGTTATTTGACGGATGTGTAGTACGTGCCAGGTATGTGCAGCATATACAGGGCTAGGATTCCATGCTATTTGCAGAGTGAGAGGTCAGAGATGCCTCAAGAGTTCCAGTTGGACAGACACGAGTGGCGTGCGATGGAGACGCGGCGAGTGGCGCGACAACAGAATTGATGTGCCGGCGCTGCCGTTGATCATCATGATCATCATTCCCTTTTCTGGGGGGGGGGGGGGGGTCGTGGGACTTATTGAGTGATCCAGAGATCGAGCACCTCTTGGTGATGCGTATTGTAGCCTCCTAGGACTCGTGCGGTGCATTTACGGATACTGGATTTCAAGTTGGATTTGGACTCGGACCTGCTTTTCGCCTCGTCTGCGGCTTGCAGAAATTCATTGGAAATTCACGGCCATGACATCGACTCTGGCCCAGGATACGGACCTGGATAACACTTGGATGAGACCGTACACTCGTATTTCAAGACCTGAATTCTACTCTCGCCTGTACACTCACATGAACGGGTCCGAAGTCAGGAGACCAGGGCTAGCAGGCTCGTAGAGTCGACCGAATCTATGGTGTTCTGTGTCTACCTTGGAGCGCGACCTCTGCGCTGCTCGCGCCGCAGACGCCCTCTCCAACCCATGCAGTCCTGGGTCTGTGAGAGTGGATACTCGAGAAAGTAGTTATAATTCTTATCTCGTCCACGATTATCTATTAACCCATCGCGCGCAGTGTAATACAATACCTCACACCGCCCCCGTGGAGCTTGACCGTGCCCATCGCGCGCCGTCTGGCGTTCCTCCACCGCTACTGGCGCCTGTGGCACTAACAAGCGACGCAGCGAAGCTCACGGCGAACCACCTACAAGCTGCCTCACGCTCGTCACATGGCATTGCGCTAGAGCAGCGCTGGGTCCTGCTCGAGGAGTGGCCCCTGCTCTTTGTCTCCTCCGCATCTGCATCCGCGTCGGCGCCAACGTCGCCGAAAACTATCGAAACGAGATCCGAGAATCGTAAATCCTGCGTCTTGTCGCTGCTGCGCATCCTCCCCGGGCGCTGGCACCTACAGACGCTCGCACACCACGGCGAGTCTCGCGGGGAATGAAGGGGGTTCCGCTGAGCAAATCCTGCGCGTTGTCGGAGGGCGATTTAGAGGGGAGCAACGGACGGACACCACGCGAATAGGTAACTTTCTCCTTCTCGCTCTCCCGCCCAGCGTCCCTCATCCGTTCATCCGTCCGTCCATCCTCTCCCCACCCTCGCCCCTCAGCGCCAGTGTCTCTCCCTACCCACCCCCTTACATCCCTTCCCCTCCTTCCCCTCCTCCACATCGTCTCAATTTACTCCCTTCATGTCCCCGCCGAAGGCTGACTTCCAACCGATCAGCCAACGTGCCCTTCACTGGCACCCGACGCATTCTTCCTCCCCCGTGGCCATCGTGCGCTGATGGTATGCCATCTCGGATTCTCTCTCCTCTCGACGCGCCCGTCCAGCCCTCCGTCTCTGTCACGTCCCGCCTTGGCGCCGTGGCATCGATGACAGTGTACCACGGCGTCGGCGGCGGCCGTGTACCGTAGCCTCGACGGCGCGCGCGCGATGGGGTGGTGCTGCATGGCAGGATGACTGTACCGCGGCGAGCACACCGCGTGTCCTGCGGCTTCTCTCCTCCCACCACGGCTTCTCCCCTCCCACCACCGCACAGCATCTCGGTGACGCCCACATCCTCTGGTACAAACCGCAGCGCTCCTTCTGCGAGAAGTACAGCATCCAAGGCGACTCGCCCGCTATTCCGCATCCTACGCGTCCGTCGTACATATCCCTTCGCCCGCCGAATTACGACGCCGTGCCGCCTCGTGCGTCGATGGCGGGCGCACGATGGACCACGGCGAGTATCCCGCAGCGTCCGGTTGACGCCCACATCCTTTAGTACAAGCCGCAGTGCCCCTTCTACGAGAAGTACAGCACCCTCCAAGATGACTTCGCCTGCCCGGCGCGGCTATTCCGCGTCTTGCGCGTCATGCGTATGCCTCCGCTTGCAGAATGGGTACCAACACATCTCTCGATTCCTCACAGCGGCAACTCCCTCAGCGCAGCGGATTCATGACGCCGTCCATCTTCAAGACCTCCCCTCCCGTCGGCGCGCAGCACCCTCGAGCTCGCGTGCCAGAAGACGATGCGGTGCGGCCTGTAGACATCTCGGATGACGCTCCTGCTGGGATACGTACCCACTCACTAGTCTGCGTGGTCCCTCGACACTCGCGCTGGATGAAGTCACTCTTCTCCCATCTCTGATACCCCCAATCACGTGTGCGATACTTCTCGACACCCTTGGCGGGGCTCACCCGCCGGTGGCCAGGATGCTCCAGGCGCAGCCCTGGCGCGCATCCGGGACGCGGACGAGGGGTGGAGGGCGCTCCTCGTATAAGGAGAGCCGCGACGCCAACATGCACACGGTCACCTTGCCCAATCCACGGTGGCGGTTGCTCCCCTCACGAGGACGGTGCACGATGTGGGGTCTTCGAGTCCGCCGCGTCGACTTACTGCGATCCCCAAGGCGGGTACGGGATATCGTCTTCGACTCCATCCCCTGGCGGGGGCGCGCCGTCTTCCTCGCATCGTCCCCTGCGGGCTCCGGTTCTTACTGGTGTGGGCAGGTGCGCAGGCGGAGGGACGGCTCGGCGGAGGCGAGGGTGATCGTGGTACGGCGGAGGACGCGCTTGAGGAGAGGTGTGATGATGCTGGCGAAAGGGTGGCGTGAGGGTGGGCGTGGGCGCGGGTGGGTGACTCGATGATCATAATGCGGCGGAATACGCGCTTGGGGTGGAGGAGGGGGGTTATGAGACGGCGATGCGATCGCCGCGATGACGCTATTGGGCGTGTCGCTGGCGCTACTGCGGGCAGCGCACTAATACCGCTGCAGGCGCTGGACTGGTCTGCGGCATGGCGAGCGGGAATCGGTGATAGGTTGGGTGGTGCGTGCGTCGTGGGGCACCGGGCGCTGGGGGACTTCGTCAGTGATGGGCTGAGACGAGCGCATTGCTCACCCTCTCCGGTGGTTTTCGTCTGCCTACTTACATAATACTCTTGCATCCTTCACCATTTCCACCTCCGTCGACACCTATTTTGCTCTCTCATGCTACTCGTTGGATTGGAGTATACACCGATACAATGGAGTATATACCGTTGTTATTTACTGGCGCCTTGTGAACTAGACGAAGACCAAAAGAAATACGTAGGTGACGGTGTAAAAAGTCTCGAGAAAGGAATAGGAGTTCTTGGGGAAGTCCCGTCGATACAGCGGAATTCCGCGATGAGCTGGTGGGGGACAGATCGGTGGAAATAATACCCTTTAGGTTAACCGAGAACGTACAATATAGGAACCCAGCGGTCAAAAATGCTTTGAGTTCAGTCCCGTTAACCAGCATTCACACAGATTATCGGAATCGAAGGAAATGCTGCGCAGTACGCAGTCTGCAACAGCTTGGCCTTTTCGACATGCAAAGATTGCAGGGAAGAGCGAGATCTTGAAAGAAATTCGGCAATGATAGAAATGGCTCCGTGGCCGAGCGCATACTCGGAGGTTGCGAGATGTCGGAGAGCCGGAGCGGTAAGGGCTTCGAGAAGTCGTTTGTCATCGCCACGTAGAGTCAATGATTCGAGAGCAAGAAGTGGCGGTATACATAACGACTGGAATGATCTGGCTCCCCCAAGTGGTGCAGGTGAAATTCACAAGGGCAGTAGCTTGCCGCAGAATATCGGCAACTGCATGGGTGAACAGCAGCTCAGCAGTGATGCTGGTTAGCTGTGACCATGGGAGGACAACTCGAGGGGGATTAAACAATTCACCGAGGACAACACTTTTCAATGCGGGTGCATTCCGAAAAAGAATTGCCGCGGTTTCGGCTTCCTCCACAGAATAGTCGTTGGTCCTGAAATTCAGGTCACATAACAGAGGGAAAGGGCGGTCGAGCCAGCGAAGATCATCGAAAGGAATGATTAATTTGATATGTTCCCAGCGCTCCGATTGCGAGATAAGGTCGGCTGTGAAATGGGGATTTTCCGGGATGCAAAATAGTCTCCTATGTCAAAGGAGAGAGATAGAGAACAGTTTTTTGAGCGTGAAAGCCAAGTGGTGAGGACATCCAGTTGTACATCCAACACAGTGATTCTTTCTCCAGAAAGGTATATGTTAATGGCTCTCCATAACCGAGGCGTGTCAAATGCTATCTCGCGCCACTTCCGGCATATCTGGCCCAACAATGCAGGGAAAAGCAGTCCGGTAATAGGAGGACGCTCAGGATAATCCGGGAGAAAGTGGATGAATATCTCGGAAGTGCTTTCGACGGGAAGGGTGAGGATGGGGTATTTGTAGTCGTCAAGTCGCGACCACAAGTTCTCTTGTTCGCCGCACGCGGCAACAAGAGATTTTTCGAGATCTCGGATGCGAGCGTCTAGCTCGGAAATACGGCAGCGAAGCTCCGAGCGGCGAGTGCGAAGATTTGCTGCTTGCGGTATCCCCAGATTCAGATTGGAACATCGTGGACCGCGGATCTAGAAAACGGCTGAACGTTTCAGTACTCGGTGGCATGAAGAATGCAAGTCGCTAATTTTTTCTCACGGAATTTCGAAGGAAGTTAACGTTGCAGAGTCTGGTCTAGGTGGTGGTGGCGGAAAACAGGACCCGCCGGTCACAACGGAGTCACGGAAGACAAGTATTGCTTGTGCTTGTTGTGTTCTCTTGGCGCGCCGTGTGCGCGTGTTGATTTATTCATCTTTTTTTTTTTGTGCATTGATAGATTTTCGTGCAGATGAAGCCTGATAGACACCTTGAATTAAATCAGGTGTGGGTTCCAAACAAGTCTTGCAGCTCAAAATAGCAGTGCGCCACGTGGATCTTTACCGAGTTCAGTGGAATAGGAGTACATACAACTTAGTAGCATAGGCATTCGTGAATGCCTATTGATGGCGCGAATGTCTATTGCCCAGCTGCCACCTCAATTCCCCTTTAGGCAGTGTACCTCACTTGCTCATTAGAAACAGAGGAATTCACATAGGCTTTTCTTCATTTGTGGAAGGGGAAACCATTCAATGCCCCTCCCCTCCCTGGCTGTGCTCGGGGGTCCCCCAAGCCGGGACATTTCAGGTTGGCACACTAAAGCCTTGTTCCACTTAAATAATGTCCATTAACCCTAACACCCCGAACCCGAACCACCTAACCCGAACACTAACCTATGCTTATACCCGCAGTTAGGGCACGCTGCGCTTGCCCTAACTGCTCGAAAGTTGTATTTTTACGCTAATACAGAGATGATACGGACACTAGGTGTCGGCATAGCCCGACTGTAACCTTGCTTGTTTTGGGGATCAAGTGTTCCGGTGCGACTCTGATTGAATTGATTGTGGAAAAGTACGGCGAGGTCCTCTGCTCGTAGCACTTTTTCTTTCAGCTTAGAGTTTACTTAGAGTAATAATAATTCAAATAGTTTATTTTCCGGTTCACTTACAGTTGTGAAATAAAATAAGGTTATCTTAAGTTCCTGCGGTAAACACCGCCATTCGATCTTAAGTTCCACCTGTGCATGTGCTGCGCCATCCCAATGCCTTCCCCTACCCCCCCCCCCTCTCGCTGGAACTTAAGTTGCACGCAACTTCAGATTTGTCAACAAACGACCGGATCATCCATCCACGTGAAGCCCAAATCACGCCACCCGTCCATTGTCGTCGCTAGCTCGTCAAAGGTCGTCACTTGCACCCAGTCATGAGGTGCTCCCAACTCGGGGTTTTTGATGAATCCAGCTCTACCTGGCTTTCTTCTGTGCCACTGTCAGGAACCACACGTGCCACCACTCAAATGATTACGAGTCTGAGTTGGACAAAAGTCAGCCGCTTGAGAAGGCTACTGAGTGAGATCCATGAGAGGATAGAATGAGATGTAGAGGCCAAGTATAAGCAGGTAGAAGCAGTTTCAGGGACGTCAAGAGCAAGTCAAGAGCCTGGTGAGAGAGAAAGAGATGGTTGTATGTCATTGTTTGCCATGAGAACAAAGGGATCGATGTATTGATCGCCAAATACGCACCGCTTTCCTCTGCTTTCTTCACTCCTCCCACTACACCCATGTTCACATCTAGGCTGCTTGGTCTTCACGGTCCCTCTGCCGTTTCCCCTCCTCTACCCCCCCATGCAGATGACACGAAAAAATATCGGATTAATTTGGATTAATATTACTGCCACTGCCACTGCCACTGCAATGCCACTGCGACCTTGTGGCAACATGAAGCCAAAAATTTGAGAGTGTCCTGCAACAGAATCCAGTATTGTGCCCCACCAACACTGCCGTGATTTATGTTCCTGGGTGAGTGTTCTTTTGCAAGTTCCGACATTTATATAGCCCTCTGTGCTTAAGTCTGCTTAAGTTTAAACTGGCTTACTGATTTTTGGTCATCTTAATGAGCAGGGCTTAAGCCAGGTCAATCTTGTGTTCTGGAGTTGAGAACTTAAGTTTCTACTCACTCCCAACTCAAGTCTCTGCTGACCCCCATGGTAATTAAATGTGTCGTATACATATATTAACAGAACTTGAGTTCTGTTACAACTTAAGTCCCTGTGGCAGTCTTTACCACCCAGAACTTAAGAAAACTTAATCAAGTATCTGTACAGTTCAAGACACTGCAGTGATTATTCCGTTCGCCTTTGAGAAACAGGGGTGAAAAAATACCTGGGTGAATCAACTGAAAACAAGTTGGGACTGAACCAAGAACTGCGAACACTTATTTAGAGCCTAATAAATAAGCCATCAGGGAAAGTGCAAGAAATTCGGATGGTGACTGCATTGAATGGTTCGCAAGTATCATAGTGGGAATAATACTTACACTTGAAGCTGATTTGATGTGTTGCAGGTTGGACATCCGTGTTAAGGTCGGGAAAGATATTAGATAGAGTCAGAGTAGCTTGGTTTCGATGGCTATGGAGGTAAGTTTGATGTCATCTCATCGTTACATCGTATCCAGGGCCGATTTTTCTGCATGTAAAATCTAGTTCTCATTCTTTTGATCAACAAAGCACAAAGCGGTTCAGGAAATTAAATGGAAAGTGATGGGATCCATGTCGTCGCCGAATTCTCAAACATTCGAGGAAAATTGAAGTTCAACTTCGCAGTTCAGGTGCTAGGAGAAAAATAGGGGTCCCTGGGATCTTGGAATATTTCAGGATATCAATGAATCCTGCATTGTACTAGTGTTGCACATGTATGGACCTGTAGGACTCAGGACAATATTTGGGGATGACACTCAGGAGTAAATGTAGTTGTAAATATTTGGATCGGAAGGCTAACTGACAGATTTCGCGAATATCGACTTGGGTAAAGGGCCGTGGCTCTGCCCGGCATGAACGAGTACTTTTTTTTTTTTCAGTCGATTGTCTGTCATGCGCAGAGTTTATAAAGCATACTACCATCGGGATAATAAATTAAAGCAAGCGGATAGTAGGTGCGTTCAATTCCTGGGACGTAGGCTCGTCCTCTGGGTTTATCTGTTTAAAACAAATAGAATCCACAGGACAAAGCACTCAGTTCTTTAAACAAATAAACCCACGGGGTAAGAATTAAGTACCCTTAGTGCAGCGTAGCCAGAACGAGTGCCAGCTATCATGACCTGAGCATTGTGTCGTAGTTAACTCTGAACCATAGTAAATATAAAAGGAGCGGATCCGACACCCAGCCCCATTCTTGAAATAAAGGGTTGACACTGCGATGCAATGACTGATTTTGTCCTCAAAGTGGGCCTTTGCTGAATGCTACAGCCACACAATAGGGATAATTCTAAACCCCATATTGCCGGGGTGTTAACGAAATTACCCGAGCTGCTGCTATCTGGGAACCCTGAGATGGTTTGATGGCGCAGGAGGTGGGGATGTAGCCTGGGGTGCAAAAATAATTCCCAAAATGCCTCAAGAGAAATTGAATAGATATTTTATCGGGTTCCATGTTTTTTTTTTTATGCCTTCACCCACTAGGGGTGTGCGTACTGGACAAAAACTAGACCATGCCTGAAATGGCAAGTCAGAATATTCCTGGTACGTGCTCCGTGCTCCGAGGCGGGAGAGTAATCCGAACCACCTCTATATCAGACTTCTGATGGAATTGGATTCAATTCCATTAAATCCTGGGCAATTTTATGGTGCGAATCAAGTTCCCAGCAACACAGCTGAGAACCAAGTGCTTACATTAATCATTGATCTGCAATGCGAGGCATAATGTCTTCTCGCAGAAGAATCAGTACGAAGTTTTTCACTTAATAAAGCTGGACTAGGGGACGAGAACTCAACTGAGATATATATTGGCACAGCAATCAGATACAGGGTTGTTTCACCAAAGCAGTCAAGGAAGCAAACACCTTATACTCAATTATTCGTTCGGATCATACAATTTGGTATAAATTTATTTAAACCCGTTTTATGCCCTACTGCCAACCAAAGATGCATTTAACCAAAGGGTGCCCAATCTCTATCACAAATTGTCTGTGGTTTACGAGCTAGAGCATCGTCTTGAGGTCGGAATTTTGGCAGGGGACCCCTTTTTTTACTCGGTGGAGACATGCTGTATGGCCCTGTTAGCAATGGAGGGCAATACAGGGTGAGCAACTACACGTGATCTCTGCGGATCAGGATCACCGAACTCTCGTAGATCGAAACAGATAGTCCGACGGAATGAACCGAAGTGTTATTGTTACAGTCATTTAAATTGAAGGGTGGGCATTTCTAATTACACAAGCAGAAGCGGTAATTTAGGAATATATATATATATAGGCATACGAACGTGGAAGAGCAGTTTACCCGATCGCAGCCTGCAGGAGCAAGTGAAGTGCTCATGAAGCCGTCGGGTTGGCGATCGCAGATGGAACAAGTGAAAAAAAACCCATCGGATCATTCCGAATGCGATGGCAAAAAAAAAATTTACAGTGTTTGCGCATGTTGTTATTTTTCACCGAGTAGGGGGTATTTTCCCCCGAGTACGTAAACATGTACAATGCTCAGCCACTAAATACACTAGGTTTTTTTCTAATAAAGCGATAAAAACGACTTCACACGGCCACTAAAAAGTACCTCACAGTTTTTTGTCACTGACCCTAATTAAGGTCCCCCGAGATATGAAAGAGACGATCCTTATTACATAAGTACTCGTAACGGGCTCCTTCGCTGCAGTGTTGCACATGTTTGTTCATAAAGGATCGAGACAATATTTGTTCCTGACAGATTCTTACATAATTTTGACGGGGGACCTTGACAAGCAAGGTGATTTGATCCCATCACAGTAATGTACGAGTCCTAAATTTATTTAGGTAATCGTTTTTAGTAATATTTTTCACCCCTCCTTTTTGTGCTTTTTCATTACAGCTAAATTTTACCTTTCCATGGGAAGGGTGTGTGTGAAAATGATATAAATTTAGTCATAGAGTGTGAGTAGTCTTTAGATTAAACATTTCGAAATAGGCCCTTTGGTTCGGACCAATAGCGATTATACTACGGAGTGCTAGCTCGCCTTTGCATTTGTTTCCTGCATTGAATGACCGCTTTCGCGTGCACGTATCCTTCCGGCATCAGTCTACAGCCACATTTCGGTTTGTGATTTACGAATTCCTGCTCCAAGGCTCACCCGTCTCCCAATCATCCAAAGAATATCCCTGGACCTTACTTGCCCCTCAGACTTACTGGCAACTGCGACTGACCAACTCCGGCCAATGGGGGCGCGGCAACGTGCAATCGGCATGTTTTCTCCGTTGAAACGAGCTTGGATCCATTATGGACATGAATTTCTTCCGACATGGCTATTGGAGCGCAGCACTTCTGAAAAGAATACCTGAATTCAGATCGTGAAGGCTTCAAAAGAACACCATTTGTTACACCTGGAAGAAGTAATGCATAGGGCTGTCCCGCCAATATTCAGGGAGTTCAACTTTGAACCAAGGAATTCTTTTCTACATGGCTTCAGCTTCTGGACTCCTCCGAGGAGTCTTCTACCAGCGATTCTAGCTATGACAAGTTCACACTCAATCTCTATGCATTATGACACTGCGTCTTCGAGTATTCACATTATCGTCCTGGTAGTTCTACTTCATATCTGTTGCCGTGTGTCCTATCTAGCCAGGGTTTGTACCATGCACTTCCCTTTTACTCACAAGTTCCATTCACTCAGGTTATGAATCTCAATTCTTCCTCAGCTGTTAGAAAACCTTATGTACAACTTTGAAATAGCAGCTTATCCATTCTGCCTAGCTGTGTTTAGATCAGCCTAGGTCATCAATCCCGCCTCTGTGTAGGTGAGTGTGGTTCTGCCTCGGTGTCCAGACATATCCCTGTCTTGTGTGCTCTAGACAGACATCTTGTGTGTTCTAGACAGACCGGGATAGACCTATACTTACCTAACCAAATCTCCGCTGACCTGTGCTGACCTAGACAGAATCGGGGAGACATAAAAATACTCTGTTTAGCTGACTAAACAGAGTGCCCTGCCTAGGTCCGCCTAGATGGCTTGACTCAGGCTCAGTCTAGGAGGTCCCGGAACGCAGTGAGTGGGTGACTTTCCATAACGATAAAAAATTGCGAGGGAATATTAGAGCAATTTCTGCCGCGATACCGAGACAACTGTTAGGACCCCATCGCTTTCAACGTACACGATTTATTTTGCATCTATTTAAATCAGTAGAACTCTGTGCAGGGGGTACCGACCCCGCGAACAGATTTGAATAGACACAAATTTCCTAAACAAACCATTTGAGTCTAATTTTTCCCCAACTGGGGCCCGAGTGACTCGGATAAAGCCTTTGCAAGTCTGGAACGTTCTACATATGGCGGACTGCGTGTGGTTTCAGCCTCCTGTGCATCTGCCTAGCACATGCTTGGCATGCACGTCCACTACGCGTCCCGACGCGTCCGTTACGTGTCTCCGACGCGTCTTTTGCGTGTCATTTTCCACGTAATGAACGTCAAGCCTAAGAACCTCTCAGTGATTCTTCCTCAGCAGGTTATGCGTATTTATGGCGACGCGAAGATGCGGCTATGTCGGCGCACATGGGCACCAAACAGCAAGGCAATATATATGAAAGGAGGGGCCAAAATAATATTTCCGTACTCTGTTTCCCACAAGAATATTACAACCAACTATTTCAACCCCATCAATGGCACCCGCAAACAAACTTGGATATTGTGCAGGAGTATTTAATCCTTACGGAAAGTCACCCAGTGGAAGCCCCCTAAATACCCGGTTGTTGTAAATCTATACATCCTTCAGTAAAATGAAGTCACCAGTCGCGCTCCATTCCTCCCGAGCTTCTCATGCTTTTCCAATTTTCGCTCAAAGCGCAACAGCCTCACTGGCAGCGGTACCCACGAACTCAGCCACATTATCCGCTCGGACACATAGACATATCCGTTGCGCTCGTATAAAACCCGTGCGCCGGGCTGAAACTCGGTGGCTTCGAGATCCAGGGTCAGCAGAGGAGGAGAGTGGGTTTTCGAATGCGCAAGCACCGCGGCGATGAGCAGGTTCCCTATTCCGCGCCTGCGGTGGTGCATAGACACGATCATACGGCGAAGATGGCTCGACGTCGGGCTAGGGTCCACGGAATAGTCCTGCGCTCAAAATGAATGAACATTTATAACGCGAATTATCTAATTATGTAGGGAAGGACGGTACCTGAGCCTAGATATCCCACCACCTCGGAGGACGAGTTGTCTGTTGACTCGATCACGGCAACCCAGAAGCCGCCCGGACCTTGGACCGATTGGGGGTCAGAATTCACCCCATACGTGCTGGATATGTCAGCCATGTCGGTCTCTCTCGCGTGCGTGCAGATATCCAGGAACCCGCGGGTGATCGAGCAGCGGATGTACAAGAACAGTGCGGCGGCGCCGAAGCTGAGAGCAAAGCCCGCGCTTCGTAGGACATTATTCGGCCGGGTTAGGAGCGCGAGGCCAAGCAGCAGTCCCCCGTAAGCGACGAAGGAGACGGGTCGAAGGAGAAAAGCGCGCAGGGCGGCATTGCAAGGAGATTCCGCTGATATATCGACAGTAACGCATTCAATGGGCGGTTCTAAGTGGAGAAATGAAGAGACTCACGGTCATAGACGAGGCTTTCGACCAGCAATGCATGTACCTGGAGAGCATCTTGTGGCTGGAATTGTCGGACGACAATATCGCCGCCGGTTGAGAGGGGAACAACTATCTTGGCAGCTGGCATTGAGAGGAGTGGGGGGCTGTCGCTAGCTACACGACCCTTTTGTATCGATTCCTGGCAGCATCAGGTTTCTGACAAGTAGCTTGTCCACCAGCTGACAATCTCACAAATCGGAACTTGAAAAAAAATGTAACCCAATTGTCTTGAAAGACTGCGGGACGCCCTCAAAAAATTTGAGCTTGTCGGAGATTGGGGCAAACTTATTTACTTGTGATTTGTGAGCTTGTTCGGCTTGTACAAGCCCAAACAAGCTCCCACAAGCTGTCACAAGTTTTTGTAGGAAGTCTGATGAGCGCTCGCGGCGCCGTTAGCACCAACTTTTCTATCTTTTGGAATTGCTGTCAAACTTGAATTGGAAGATGCTGCCGGGTGGTCCCATGGCCCGAGTTGATATTCTGAAGAATCCCCGCGCACATCGTGGCAGTCTTTACTCCCATTGGCTCCGGGGAGGCGAGCTCCCGCCCGCATCTAGATCGATCAGGAGCGACTTGGATTCAAGGATTGGGAAACACAAGTTCTGTGCAAAAGCTACTGCTGAGCGCTCAGTTTCATCAGCGCGGTCCACTTCCCGCGTCAAGTACCTGGCGTCATCAGGGAAAAACCACAAGTTTAGATAGCGCTCAGTAGCCCAGGTCGCCGGGGTAGACTGGTAGACAAGTCCCCCGTTTGGTAGCCCTTGATAGCCATGTATGGGATGTCGGGGTAGCACCGGGTAGCCATCACGTGTGCGTTCAGTAGCTCCGGATAGTCGCTCAGAGTCCCGCGCATCCGTTCAGTAGATGCTGGTAATGGGCTTGCTACCATGCTATCCATGCTATTGAGGACCAGATAGAAGGCACAAAACAATTGGGGTAAAACGGCTGCATCATGAATATATATATATTAATGATATCATTTTACTGGGCGGCCGTCGGAACAGGCGCGCGCTCATCGACAGTGGGTTCCTCAACGGTGGGTTCCTCGGTGCCAGCCTCGGGCTCGTTCTCGAGCTCGTCCTCGGCCTCACTATCCGTCTCCCCGGTCCTGCCCGCCATCTCGTCGCGCATAAGAGCTTCTTGCGTCTTGTCAATGTTCGTGAATGTAGTGGAGGGTGGCGTCCGTAAGCCCGAGAGTTTCGCTGAGAAGAGGCTCAGTTCATATTCATATAGATACGGAATAACGCACCATGCACGTCGCGTCCATTTAAGTCGCACATTCTCGCAGAACGACGGGTTGAGCTTACTCCAGTCTTCTACGTCTTGAACGTGAATTTCGTAATACTTGGTGACGTCTTTTTCAAAGAATTGCGCCGGGATGTGTGTCCTTGTCTTCCATTCGTGCGTCAGAAACTCCAGCTGTCAACGGGCGAGAGGAAAGATTAGATAGGGAGGGGGAAATAAATGTTACAACGTACCACGGTGAAATCAAGGGCGAGGTTGTTGAGCGTGATGGGACTGAAGCGAGACCGAAATATGGCACCCAAGGAGTGCTTATCCTTGAATGTGGTCAGCTGGCGAGCCGACGCGATGATGGTGTTCCCGCCGAATCCAGTGCGAGCGTCGACATCCTGAGAGTGAATTAGCAGGAGCCCATGACTGAGGAACTTGATTACCTTATAGTGAAACGCCGCCTTGGCAAGCAGCTTTGCCGCTAGTGCGATATTCGCTTGAATCGCAGCTGCCGTTGAGCTCCGGACGAAGCCATAATGAGCTGCAAAGAGTGAGCGGTACTTCTCGAGGATCTTGCCGCGGATTTGCGACCCCCGCTTGGTGATCTATGACAATGATCAGAGATGTAATGTTTACGAGGGAAGATGTACGAGTTTAGCCATACGGTCAGAGAGCAGGTACCGTTCTTTTGCGGCACGACAGGCCACTGTCCAGCAATCAGCGGCCCATTGCGTCTGAGTGTTGACTGGAGGAAAGGCGTAGATGGCGATGATGCGGGAGCAATAGTCAGCAATGGCGCGCAGAAGAAGAGCTTGCGGGACGTCCTGATAGTCGGCTGCCTTGGGTTTGACGCCCGGGGCTGCTACAAAACCCTCCCGCAACTCGGATATTTTGCCTTTGGGGCCTTTAACCCGTTTAGCGGGAGGGGGAGGCGATGCCGATCCAGAGCGAGGTCGTTTGTCCGCGGGGGTCGCTCCGGGCTGCTGACGTCCCCGCTGTCGACCCTTATCACCCGTGGGTGTCGACGACGACGATGGGACTCCAGGCCGCGCTGCCTTCTTCGCAGGTGCCGCTGAACCTGGGGCCCGGGTACGCGCAGGTGCAGGAGTGGCAGCGGGAGCGCGCGGTTGTCGAGCTGATCAAAGAGATCAAGTAAAAGAAAGATATAATTAGGGGAGGAGACGTACGCGGTGGATCTTCATCATCGATTTCGACAGGACCATCATCTTCTTCCTCCTCGTCGTCGTCAGTGTCTGTATGGAAAAGTATTAGATTAATGGAAGCAGCGAGAAAAAGTAAGGTCTAAGTATAAATATTCACCTCGGGGGTCAACGTCCATGGGCGTGTCACGAAGAGGAGGCTGAAGCTGTGCGAGGTCGTCGTACTGATCGTCGTCTGAGAGCTGGGTCCTGTTGGATTCTGCAAGTTTAATAAACATTCGGGGCGATTTCTTGGCGGTAATGTCCGATCGTGTGGTTTTTCGAAGGCTTCCCTTCAGGGGGCGTGGCGACGGAACAGGGAGGCGCCCCAGCGGCACAATCTAAGAGCAATGAGAAGGAGAAAGGGTATTTAGGGACATACGTACACTACCACTCGAGGTGAAGTTGATGCCGGCGTCGTCATCAGACTTCTCCTCGCTCTCTAATTCGTTGTCGTTGAGCACAGCTGTAAACCATTCAGCAACTTCAAAGTCTGCGAAGAAAAAGAGTGAGATACCTGGTGCATTTTTCTCTGCCTGCTTGGCCTTGGCTCTAGCGTTCTTGAGACTCTTCTCAAGCACAGCAATCTTGAGCGCGGCCGCATCGCTGTTCTCCTTGTCTAGAATACTGTTAGTACTACTCAAGTGCGAGCGGATAGCATACTGGTGGTGTCCGCCTTCTTGCTTGGGCGACGGTCGTCTTCGTGGCGAGTCGATCGTGGCAAAATATTGCTGATATCAAGGCCCTCGTTGCGGGGGCGGGGGCCGCTCCGCTTCTTCTTGGGCTTGGGTGGGGGGCTCTCCTCGTCGGATGAGTCGTCAGCCATTGTAAGGAGAGGGAGAGGGAAAAAGAGAAGATGATGGTACGATAAGAAAAAAGAAAGAGATGGTCTTGTTTGTCCAAACCGGTGAGGCGCAGCGCATGGGCGGATCATGATGCGGAAATCACCTGGAGATGGCGAAATAAGTTAACTCTCTTAAGTCCACATCTAGCACGCACCAGCCAGCTATTCCTTTCTCCTGTGATTATTGCTCAGCTCGGATTAAGACCAACCAGGGCTTGCGATCTCACATTTCTCAGTCGGCGGCGTGCGGGCGGAAATACTCGGAGGCCAATGCCGCAGCGTCGGATTCCGATGAATCGGCCGTCTCCGATGTGGATGAGGGCGCAAGTACTGGGGATTTTGGGGACATAGGGTTGGGCTCCGAAGGCGGACATCCGGGGATCTCAGACGACGAACTTGAAATGCCTGATCCGCCTCAGCAGCAAGATGCGCCGGACAATGCGGATCCTGACCCGAATCCAGGAGCAGCAGGTACCACAAAAAAGCGCCAACGGGCCACGGTAGAGGAGGTGGAGGACGAGGATGATTGCTGGACCCAGAGCTTCCCCGAAGCCGCGCAGGCCGGTGCGGCGTACAGAGCATGTCAAACCCAGTTTGAGAAGCTGCGTGATGAACAACAGGGCGCGGGCAAAGCTCCGTGGGCGCCGTTTGAGAGCGAGGATCAGTGGGAGTTGGCACGCTGGTTGATGACGGCGGGAATCAGCTTAAAAAAGACGGATGCCTTTCTGAAGCTCAAGACGGCACGTACCTTTATTTAATCATAACTTAGACTAACCAGATCCTCAGGTGAGCGGCAAGATCGATCCTGCGTTCCACAATAGCCGTTCGCTCTTGCAGCATATCGATGCGTTGCCCGAGGGCGCGAAGTGGTATTGTACTCCATTTGAGCTGGAGGGCGACGAGTTGGATGCCGAGAACAAGCCAAAGAAGGAAACCGTGGAGCTATGGCACCGGGATCCTGTTGAATGTGTCAGAGAGCTGCTGGGGAACCCGTCGTTTGCCACGAACCAAGGCTACGCGCCGGTACGCATGTACAAAAACGAGGACTATACAAATCGGGAATACAGCGAGATGTGGACGGCAGACTGGTGGTGGAATATCCAGGTTCGTATCGACGTTGTTGTGCGCATTGTCAAGATAGACTTACCTCTCGCCGTAGAAACTCTTGCCCCCGGGTTCAACGCTGGGACCGATCATCATCGCCTCAGACAAGACGCAGCTGACACGATTCAGTGGCGATAAGCAGGCGTGGCCAGTGTACCTCACCATTGGGAACATCGACAAAGAGACACGTCGTTCTCCGTCCTCTCGAGCCACAATCTTGCTAGGCTATATCCCCGTCTCCAAACTCGAGATCTTCTCCAAAGCGAAGCGCTCCGCAGTCGGCCACCAGCTGTTCCACGACTGCATGCGCGCGATGTTCGAGCCTTTGAAGGTGGCGGGAAAGAACGGAGTGTGGATGGATTGCGCCGATGGCTTCGTGCGAAAGATTTTCCCAATTCTTGCCGTCTACATCGCCGATTACCCCGAGCAGTGCCTCGTGGTGGGCTGCCGTGAGAATTCCTGCCCACGGTGTCTTGTTTCTCCAAAGAGCCGCGGCGACACGATACACAGTCCATGGCGAAACCCTCAAGATACGCTGACGGCGCTCACCGAGGAGGCTAACGGTGAATCTCCACCGGAATTTCGCGACCAAAACCTTCGGCCCATCAATCCGTTCTGGTCGGATTTACCTCACTGCGACATATTCAGTTGCATGACTCCCGACCTCCTTCACGAACTTCACAACGGCGTCTTCGGGGACCACATCGTGAACTGGACCACGACTGCCGCTGGCGGCACAGGCGGCACTAAAGCAGGCACTGAAGAGATTGATCTTCGTTTCCGAGCCATGACCCCTCATCCCTGCATGCGTCACTTCAAGAAGGGCATCTCCCTGACGACTCAGTGGACTGGCGGAGAGCGCAAGAATATGGAGAAGGTCTTTCTGGGGGTCATTGCAAACACCACCGATCCTGGAATTCAGCGCGCCGTGCGCGGCATCCTCGACTTCATCTACTACGCCCACTTCGAGACACACACCGACGAATCACTCGCCAAATTGGACGCCGCCTGGGCCGCCTTCCATGCCAACAAAGATGTCTTTAAAATCCTGGAGATTCGCGAGCATTTCGATATCAACAAACTTCACAAGCTGAAACACTACGTCGACTCAATCCGGTCTCGGGGTACCGCCGATGGCTTCAATACTGAAAACACGGAGCGGCTTCACATCGATCTAGCCAAGGTTGCGTATAAAGCCACGAACCGGAGGGCTTACACGCGCCAGATGACGATTTGGCTTACACGCCAAGATTCTCTTTACAGGTTTGGTACGTACCTGCAGTGGGCAATCCCTGGCTATCGTGTCGATTCATCTGATTCTTCCGACGACGATGATGACGACTACGACCTCGATGCACCTGACTCTGAACCGCCAGAGGATGTGGATGCCGAGGACGTCGCGGAGGCGCCGACCACACAGCCTCAGCCGAAATCGGTTGAGGTACCCACGTACACTGTCGCCAAGGAACCTGGCTTCCCAAACCTTCCCGTTACAGCAATAACCACCGACTTCCACGCCCCTGATTTCCTGGAGCATCTGGAGGACTTCCTTGAGTCCAATTCTATTCACTCTGCCTTCACCCCCACCGAAAATTCCTCCTTCCCCGTCTACAAACGCTTTACTCTCACCCTTCCCCGTCATCGTCAAGTTGGATCGCGCGATGTAGTGGACACGATCCGCGCCGTCAAAGGTGTTGCCCAGAAGATCACCCGTAACGGCGTTCAACAGGCAAAGCCCGGACAGTTTGACACGGTCCTTGTGCAGGAACGTCCACGAGCGGCGGGAGCACAGCCCACCGATGGTAGGCATTAAATTTCAGTTCGCGCATTGACTGATTTGTCTATTTCAGGTCTCCGTGTAGCGCGTATTCGCGTCATCTTCAAGCTACCCGAAGAATACGGCGTTTACCAGCATCCGCTGGCATACATCGATTGGTACAAGCCGCTGAAACCCCCAGTCCCCGACATAGGCATGCACCAACTCTCCCTCTCTTCTCAAAACCATCGCCAACGTTCCACTATTATCCCCATCAACCAGATAGTACGTTCTTGTCATTTAATTCCCGTTTTTGGCCGCCGCGTAGATCGTACATGGAGTGCGGACCGTGTCCTCGACGATTGTAAATCTTTCTATCTCAACCCTTACCTTCGACACCACGATTTCTTCCTCTTTCGTTATCTCGTAGACTTACATACCACTAGGGTAGCAGAGAAGCAGCGAGCTGTACAAATTAGGCTGCTGGGCCGTGCCGGGTGTTAATATATATTCCTTGATTCCTCTGGACAACAATGGGTAGATGTACGCTAGCGATTGCGCCCAACTCCACAGACAAAACTACCCGAATTATCCGTAGCAACCACGTCCGCAGTATGAGCTACCAGTGCTACCAAACCCACAGTGAAGGCTATCGGTGCTACCAAACTCCCAGTGGGTGCTACCACCACTACCGACTGCAACCCGGCGCTGTGGGACTGCTACAAGAGCTATCTGAGCACCGGAATTTAGTAGACAGCTACCTCACATTTTGGTTTTTCCTGATGGTATCTGTCTAAGGCTGTACCACTGCGGTTCGATGTAAGGAAGCGTGGCTCTTCAAGCTGATTTTTTCCGCAGATCTGAGATCTGCTGACCTTTTGCAGAAGCGCTGATGGCACTACCGTGAGTCCCAAACAGGCAGGAACCTGCAGGAACTCTGCAGGAACTCTGCAGCTTTGTTCACATGTACATCGATTTGACAGTCCTGATCCTCCTAGTTGACATCACCATGTATCTCAGCCTTCTCTATATCCCCTAGAGTGATACCGCTCCTCTCGCACAGCCCGCGGAAAACGCCACCCTCTTGGTTGAACAGTTTGAGTGGACTATCGAATTCATGTGTTGGCCAAAATGAGATCATTTACGTTGTGCGCACAGCCGGTCACTCACCACGACGTTTCCCGCGTCGAGGACTGGGGTATTAGCCAAGTTCGTCACTTCGTTAGATAGAGAAAGTTCGTTAGATCCAATTTTAGAAGAGAAAATTCGTCAGATGCTAATTTAAGAAATGAAAGTCCGTCAGATAACATTGTTTTTATGAAAGATGAACGTTTTCCGAATGTTACATCACGTGGCTATGTGCTTCTTTCTTCCGCTCCACCATCTCTTCACGTCGAGTATCGCGGCGGTCCCGCGCACGCTCGGCCAGCACATCTATACGGAGGCGGCACTAAGACGCTGGTGCTCTTCGGACGAACCGCTGGGCAATAGCCCGAGCCCGACAAAGACCGGCGTTATCAGCGGCGCGGACGCCGTGCGCTTTATCGGCCTGAGGCGCGTTGTGAGGTGCGTGCCTGCCACTGAATCACTCATTCCTTGCTTCCCCCGAATTTTGGTTTATTTCATTTCCGCCTTTGCCGTGCAGCACGTTGCTCATGGACACGAAGGATCCGAAGGCGCTGGACAAGAAACCTGTTGTGTTCGCGCGCACAGTGACACCGACACCGGAGGGTCGTGGACTTCGATATGAGCTGGAGGCGGAAGTTGGCGAGCGTCTTCATCCTTAGCTTCATCCCTGTCCCGCTGTGGAGAACAAAATGAAAAAAGAATGCCTGTGCCATCGGCTTCGACCTTCCCCCTTTTTTTCACTCGACGACGAACCTTGGATGAACCCTCACTTAATTTTGGCGTCATTGACGGAAATTGAAGCAGCGGCGTCCATTTCTGGTGTTTGCGTGCATGTAGACGAGTTGAGGCAAAGTTGAGGAGATTTTTAGCGATTTTTTGAGCCTATAATTAGCATTTTCTAAGGCTTTTTGCGAACCATAAATCCAATTCGACACACACCCCCGTGACTCGTGACAACCGACCATTTTTCGCCCCGCCGTGACGCGTGACTGTCGGATTGAATTTAAAATTACAGTATGTGGACCAGTTAACGGGCTGAATTTCAAGTGCTAATTGTGTCTTTGAGACTATTGGAGGTCGTTTAGGTGCTAATTATATTCTTCTTGCATCGTTATTATCAAGTTTGCGCTTTTTCGATGATTTTTCTGCGATCAAAACGTGACTGATCGGGGCTCCTGAGAATTCAAACCAAGATCGACCGGTACGATTTTCTTCATACGAGAGTTGGGCGAAAGTTAGTGTACTGCCACTGTACAGCCCCTCCTAAAAAGGGATTTTTTGACGTGCATTAAATTTTGGGGGAAACTTGTTCATCTGCTAGCAAATGGGCTGGTAACAAAAAAAAATGATACAAAGCACCAAAACACTCTCATTCATGCCCTGAAAAGGCCCGCAAGATATGGGGGGATAGCACCTACTACTGGGCGAGTTTTGGGGGGGGGTCTCTGGACTCCCCAGAAAAAAAAAATGACACCATGATATGAGTCGTATTCCTCCTCCCCACAACCAAGTCTGCATTCAAGCCGTTTATGCTGTTCGGAATCAAGGTAAGCCCTCAATCGGTGGCGGAAGGCTTGCGTCTGAATTGAATGCCGTGGTCACTGGTGATGACAGTCAGGCGTCGTTGGTTTGCTCCCGGTCCGAGTGGTAGTGTATATGTCTCCCCATTTTTTCTAGCTTCCGGCGGTTATCTGCTTGGGTTGCTTCTGCATGAGACGGGTGCCCAGGCTCCCTCCGCCGGACTCGAATTCATTGAACCGACTTTCTCTTGCCAACCTTATCTGCGAGCGAATTAATTCCTTCCCGCGCCTTTTCCACGCAGTTCATAGATTCAATTCCGATGTTTAATCTCGGCGTCTCTTCTCTTCTTTACTTCTTCCCGGCGCTCATAGTGTAGCCCAACACAAACATTACACCAACACAGCCGACCACGTCCAAAGACGATTGGAACGCGTATATACAGTGTGCAGAGCCCGCGCATTTGGCGTCGGCGCAGTTGCATGGCGAGAGGTCGCCGAAATTTTGGGACCCTGCGCTAAAGAAATCCGCCACCGGCACGCAGTTGGCAGCAGCAGGTTCCAAGACTCACGCTCAATTCATACCCAAGGCATGACTTACTCGCGAGAAATTCGCACTGACAGCAAAATGTATACAATTGCAAATTGAAAGCCAATATCAACTCGGACCATCCTAAGGTGTGACCCCAGTGAGTGAATAGTTTCGCTAGGCAGAATAATTCGAAAGGCTCAACTTTATAAACACACTGATTGATCATAACCCTTTGCCTCTCCCAGAATGCAGTGGCCTGTAGCTGAGGGTCAGGGAATCCCTGCGCAAATTAACATCAGCGCCACCGAATTGAGTTGTCCGTGGTGGGATTCACCTTGAGCCAGTTAAGTACAGTGTCATCGGGTCTTGAGTTGGAGAATATCTTCGCGTGGGCTCGATGATGATCAATGGGATTGATGTTTCTTGGATCACAGATTTGGGCCAGGTCGAGGCTCTCCAGCTCGTGCGAGATCTTTGAACTGGGTCGACAATAGGATAAGAGCTTTAGCCAGGTGCTAAGCCAGTGTTTAACAACTTCTTTCGCGAAGAAAATGCTGCTTACCCCGCGAAAACCAAGTCCCCCTCCGCAAGACACTTTCGGACATACCGAATCCAGAGCAGCACAAGGTCCTCGAAAGCATGCTGGGGAGCCAAATATAGGTTCCTGGCTCTGTGGGGATCTGCTAAAAATTTGACGGGCAGGTCTCCAAGGTTCGAACACAATCTGAGGGGTTCGCGGAATTTCAGAAAGGGCTGAAAGACTTGACGGTTGTACTGTGGACCCAGGAGAACCAGAGCCACCGTCAGATTAGGTTGAATGATTTTCAATCTGAGAAAGAAGAGAAGGTCGGGGTTTCCGCTGAGGATCTCGCGATAAATCGTATCGAAATTGTATGTTGGAGGAGCTTGATTGGTTGTTAGAGGGGAGCCAACCAGCTCTGCAATGAACCGATGGTCCTCCCACAGTTGTATTAAGTCTCTTGGGTACCCTGAACCCTGCTAAAAATGGTCCTAGACAGGTCTCACCGGGCATTGAGTGCAACATACTTTAGGCCAGGATTTCGAGTCCTCAAACCGGGAGAAAATAGTGTTCTGGACCTGTTCATTGCGCAAGAGGCTTGTTAATGTGTCGGAGGGTGGAACACGACTGAGGAGCTTCGGTAGGCCACCCACAATGTTTCTGCAGAATCAAAGTGAGTGCAAGGAGCATAGGCCAATTATGTCTGTTTGTCTCACCTGTGAAAATTCTTCGTATCTTCTGTGTTTCGTGGGGAAGACAGTAACCGCAACGCGCAGTGCAGAAAATCTGAATGGAGCCACGAAACCGATACGCACCACCGCCCTGACCGTCGTGGGTCGCCTAGATAATCACCAAGTGATGCATGCAAAGGACGGACATCATCCGGGACACTGAATCGAATGTACATCGGTGGGAGATAAAACAATGAGTGAAGGGCACGCAATGCAAGACGGGCGGATCCTGGAGGAAGTTGGAAGAAGATCTCGATATGTTCTGGACGCATGATAAAATTATTATCCTGGGTACCTTGCCAAATGGCATGCAGAACACGAAGCCGTGTTGCCTCTGGAGGCACCACTGAGAGGACCTCGGTGTAGAGATCATCGAGTGGGGCAGTGCTGCTCGGATCCAGGCTCAACACGGCGGCGAGTCGCTCAGCTGGATGTGTGTATTCATCGCCGATAAAGCGAATGACAGTAGCGGCATATATGAAGATTCCAGAAGACTTCTGGACCAAATGCGTGACTACCTCGCGAGCTGGCCACCCGGGTCCAAGGTCGATTCCCCTGGCTAGGAATTCGCGGTAAATTCTGGACAACTCGGCGCAAAGGTAAATTCTGATATCGGCGTAAGCAGAGTTGTCAGCAGAGAGTTGAGAATGGCGGCAGATCGCAAAAGTGTCCCCAGATTGGAGTGTTTCACGAAGATGTGGCTCCGGACGGCTCGTTATCAGAAGGCGTACAGGAAGATGGTAGTCACGAATCGCCGTGGTGAAGAGATGGAGAATTTTCTGTTGGATGTTGTGATCCTTGCATTCATCCAGGCCGTCGACTACAATTACGGGCATAAATCGAAGGTTTGGGGTGTTTTGGAAAGGGTCTGAAATGAGCTTCTGGAATTGCACCGTCATGGCGCGGCCAACTACCAGTTTATCGGCCTCAACCGCCTGTTGAACGGGGAGGAGCAGTTCCGAAACTGAAATCGCCAGCTGGTATGCAAGACTTGTGAACAGGCCATCCCACGTTCCGCGCTTAGGATGCCCCCGCCTGAAGAAGAAGGAGGCGCCAAGGCGGCCTTGTGCTTGGCAGTCTCCCGCAAACATCTGCGCAATGGCAGATTTTCCCATCCCTGCCGCGCCGTAAAGCCAGAGAATTGTGCTTTCTGGGCTCGTATTGACGGACCACGCTCTCAGCTCTTCGAGAACTCTAGTCCGCGTCCCCGGGTGGCAGGCGGGCTCGGGGAATCGCTCCCCCGAGTTGTGCAGCGCTTCCATCACTACGGAGCGGTAGAGAATGTCGATTCCTATGAGGATAGAATCAGCTCATAGCCTGCGTAGCGAACAACGAGTATATCAAACCTGAGTCACCGTATGAATTTATGTTGAGCTGCGTCATGTTACCCCTCACGTTGTTATAGGTCGTGGAGATTTCGGCTAGATCGGGATGAAATATGCCCTCCCCGCCATCGAGGTGCATAGGGGGTATGAAGCCAGCGGTGTCATTGCCCCGGCTCTGATATTCATTGGCCCGAGAGATTGGATTTTTCCTATCACCCGAGCTGGTGGGATTCAAGCGAACACGATTCGGGTGACTATAGTTGGGAAGATCTACCGAGGTTTACTACCAGCCTAGAGGGCAGACTGGAAGTGTGCGCACCAGAAGCTCGTCCAGGGTCTGCTTGGGAGCCAATTGGTCTAACGTGAGACTCGAAGACCTGGGTCATATTCCCAGCCACATTGTTGAATGTTCCCCCTTCGATATGGGTACCGTTGAGAGCGAAGGACATGACGGTCGGGAAAAGACAGGCGCCCAGAACCCAGCAATGGGGCAGTGCCGCGGCGCGTGGGTACAATCTGTCACTGTCAGTCTGCGCTGCCAGCTGCGCGGCCCGCTAGACCGGTCTAGCTGTGGGTGGGTAGGTAGGTAGGATTCCACAGCCGGTCCCGTTCCGGAACGCCGGGCCCAAGGAAATACAAACCATGGACCTCACTGAGTTCGATGGGCTCGGCAAGTTTTGGGATCTCAGTGAGCTCATTACGGCATTAATTAGGCAAATGGTGCCTGAATACGATGCAGTAACAAATCTCGAGCTAAGGAGCGCACCATGCGCCGTCGGATCATCCCTGAACTTGAATAGGTGTGTTTGAATCTTGGATCACCAATGAATAATAAAAAATGTCACGATTCCACCGCATGAATTGAGCCCGAATCAAACGAGTGACCTGTATGCGTTGTGCAAAGCTTATTCAACACAGGTGTGCCTCATGCACTGTCGTTGCTGGATTATATTATTCGACAAAGGGGTCCAAAAAGAATCGGCTTCACAACGTCAATGACCCGACCCGAACCGAACGGGTGACTTGCATGCATTCTTAAAGCAAAACGCATTTAACGTAGGTGTGCCCTATGCACCGTCGGGTCTTCTTTCATAAATCTGTAACCCAACCAAGTGCCGTTCAATTTATGCTTGACTTGGTAAAAAGGCCTGAAAGCACGCCTATGACCCGACCCCGAATCGAACGGGCAACCTACAAGAACAAAGACAATTTTTAACTGAGCGCAAGAGCACACCATGCGCTGCCCGGTTGTTACTCTTTCTACTTGAGCTCGTATACGTGCGGTTGAATTTTTGGAGTCACCAATGAATCAAAAAACTTCCCCAATGACCGGAGCCCGACCTCGAACGGGCGCAGTACCGCAACATAATATAGCTGTCCTGAGTTCAGAGGTGCACCATACGCATTCGGTTCGTTACCTGAACCTGAACGAAAATTTTGGGTCATGCCAAAAAAAAACAGTGACACTATCTGTCTCCAGACCCCGAATCGAACGGGGAGCACGTGGTACTGAGGGCAGCAGCACCATGCGCCATCGAATCGTTATTCTCACTGCTTGCCCTCCAATAGGTGTGGTTCAATTTTTTGGGTCACCAATGGATAAAAAAGAGAGGACTCCTTCCCTATGGCCCGACCCTAATCGAACGGGCCACCTGCAGGAATTTTTTACTCTGTGCGGGAGCGCACCAGGTCTTTATTTTCTCTACCTGAGCTCGAATATGTGCGGTGGAATTTTGGGTCAAATGTGAATTAAAAAAAACTCCATAACTGTGCGTGGTTATCTACTACTTGTGCTCGAAAGGTGTAGTTCAATTTTTAGGTCATGAATCAAAAAGGATAGTCTGCCGGAGGATGGCCGAGGAAAATGAAATTTTACTGAGCGCAGGAGCGCACCAGGTGCTGTCGGGTCGTTATTTCCACATATCAAAGCAACCATAGGTGTGCTTGAATTTTGGGCTGCCAGTTAATAAAAATTATCGCTGCCAGCCCTATGACCCGACCCCGAATCGAACAGGCAGCCTGAGTCAAACAAGAGAATTCCTTACTGGATGCAGGAGCGCACCATGCGCCGCCGGGTCGTTATTCTCACCACTTGAGCACGAATAGGTGTGGTTGAATTTGGGCTGCTGACAAATAAAAAAATCCTGCCGAGCTGCAGAATGACCCAACCCCGAATAGAACGGGCAGCCTGCATGCAGCCTGCTAATTAGATACTTCACAACGACTGACACTGTAAGCTAAACTTTTGATCCAGCAAATATCTGTCAACCACCGGGAGACTGAGAATGCCAGTGATGAGAATTCAGAGCGACTGCAATCCAAGGTGAAGTGCCAACGAAGTAGGCAATCAATTCTAGAATCAGATTCAAAGCTGCCAGCAGTATTAAACCAGTACAATCAGGCAGAACTTGAGTCTCCTGCGGCTGACGGGCCCGTGGACGGAAAGCGGAGTGCTGAACAGAACTAGCTCATTCGATTCGTGCCCGGGATATGCTTCTTCATTTCTTCATATTTCCTTGAATTGACATTTAAACCACCTTAGTAAACCCCAGGGAGGAGAGAAAGAGCTTCGGGGCGGACGGTCCGCATCAGCTAATTGTGAAGAACATATTTTGTCTCCAACTAGGGGCTTCTATTCGACTGGAGACCAGGTCATTACATGGCATAATACTTACATGATGCCCGTTTTTAAAATTCAACTCTTTGAATCCCAGTGACGCATGGATCCGCGTCTGTGATAGATGGTAATAACTGCGAGTACACTCGTTCGAAGATGGTGGCACAACCAAATCTGTTCCGTTCAGTTCATTCAAAGTCAATATTGAGTGGGACGAAAATATTAGCGCAGCGGAAGACAGACCGCGTTTATAAGACTCAGAAGCTCTATTCATAACTCCAGACCTGCTCCTACCCATGAATCTATCCAGAAATGTTACTAAAGTACTCTAAAATGTGTTATGTAATTTTGGGGTAAGATATACACCGGTAACGGCCGCACCCTTTTATAAAAAGTCTTTTTGGATGGCGGAGTTTGAATTCTATTTGTTTGGGACAAAATAAACCCACGGGACGGGCTCACGAGATAAGAATTGAGCACCCCTATTGTTGTATCGGGTAAAATTACCAAGAAAATCACATTGGTTTTAATTCTGGCCGGAAACTTCGATTGAAATTAATCCCGATATATGACGTTCACCGATAGTTCGCTGAAATATGTTAGAATACGGTAGTATATTTCAATCTCGTTCCTTTTCCACGCCAATTACCGGCTTCCCCTTTTGACCTGCTGTCACACATGTCACCCTCAGCGCTCGTTTCCTTACGCGTTCGCTGAGGGTGCGTCTACCACATTCATTCTAGCTATATCTTACTTACACCTTATGTAGAATTCTCACTCTTTTAGGTATCTAATATAGCGCTCGTTTCCTTACGCGTTCGCTAAGGAGTTCTCACTCTTTTAGGTTATGGGCCTCCGAGGGCGTTAATCCATTTCTGACTAGTCGACTGCGAGCATCGTCGTGCACCACGCCGAACTCTCCGGGCATTGATACTGACGGCTACTACGCCGGATCCTCATCCGTGCCGCCATCGCCGCGACCTCGAACCCGTCTCCGACGCCACGTCATCGCCTCCCCGCCTCACACAACTCCTCCGACTGCCCGAGTCTCTTTGCGCGAGGACGTGGGCTACTACGCCCGTACCTTCAGCAACATATCAGGGGATCTCCATACCGTCGCTCCGACGTAATCTATCGCCCCGCATACATATATGCCGCGCATCCTCGTCTTCGGATATCAGTTAGCGCGACACGCTCACCCCGCTCAACCGATCCTCTGCACCACATCCTGCTCCTTTCGTTCGTTCGTCGCCTCTCTTACTGCCGATATGGCCGACACCACCTCGGATCGCTGCACACGCATCATATCTTTGCTCACCGCTGGCCTCTGGTCGGACTGGGAACCACAAATCAAGTCGGAGCTCATGCGCCATAGCCTCTGGAGACTTTGTACTGGTGAGGAGATCCTCCTTCCTCAGCCAACTCCTCCTGTCTTTGCTGCTGATGACTTGCCCACTGTACGGAGCTTCACCATGCGTGAATACAAGTACGATGTGCGGGAGCACAACGAGGCACTCCACCGTAACGACCGTGCTATCGGTCTTATCTGCACCTTTGTTGCCCCAGACCAACTCCAGTACCTTGACGGCAAGACTTCGGCCAAGGAAGTCTGGGATACGCTCGCAGAAAAGCATAAGGACTCCGCTTCGGGCCTTAGCGCTTACTACACCAAAATTGGGATCCTGGAGAAGAGGTACAGCGAGGATGAGTCTATGCACGCTCACCTCTCGTTCCTTCAACCCGAGAATCACAAACTCGGCACCAAGGCTTTTACCGATGAGTTTCTTGCCCAAGTTATGCTCATGTCACTCCCTCGCAACTCGACGTGGGAGACCCTCGTTGTTGCTCACCTCCAGGCTGTCACCGAGACCAACAAGCTCACCTCCACTGACGTCGTCACTCGACTCATGCAGGAGTACCGACGCATCACCAACGACGACACTGGTGACTCCCCCGCTTTGCTCGCCAGAACCAGTGGTGCGAAATCTTCCGCCGCTACAGCTGGCTCGAAGAAGCGGTATGGGTACTGCCGGTATCATGGGCATGTGGTGGATGAATGCCAGAAGAAGCAGCACGACAGGACGACCCGCTCACGGAAGAAAACATCGAGAGCTTCCTCCACCGCTCCCTCCATCGCAAGCTCGCGAACATCTGACGACACTTCAGATACCGGCTCGGTCTCCACGTTCGTACACGCCAAACTCGCGTCGTCGTCCAGATCGCGTTCGAAGAAGTGGGAGATGGTTCTCTCCATGTTTTCCATGCCGCCGTCGGGAATTTGTCGGACATCGAGGGCAGTGGGAGCTAGTTGTTTTCACAGAGCTGCCTCCATGTTTACAATATTGCTGCCGCTTTGCGGAGCCTCTCCCGTTCACGCCCCGTGCTCGTCGCTCATCCTGCCGCCGCCGATTTTCAACGCATCCTTACTCCTTGACGGAGTGGTCTTTGCTACTGATTTCTTTCCTGAATATCTTCTTTTTCGAGCATTTACTTTCCTTTTTATACAGGGAAATGGAACCACGCTTGAGTGGGAGTGTTAGAATACGGTAGTATATTTCAATCTCGTTCCTTTTCCACGCCAATTACCGGCTTCCCCTTTTGACCTGCTGTCGCACATGTCACCCTCAGCGCTCGTTTCCTTACGCGTTCGCTGAGGAGTTCTCACTCTTTTAAAATATACAGAGAATATTCTCCCCTTAGCCACCCGGACAAAAAATCTCTGACCTCCATCATCAGGGGTCCCCGATCGATATGATCTGAAGGAAAGAGGGGATAGGGGGGTCAAGTCATCGACACTCGCCATAACTACCTCCGGGTTATATTCCTCTCGGGCTCCTCTTCGGGCTCTTCATCCAGGCGTTGCCAGTGATTCCGCACCTTAAAATACGGATGCTCCTTTGCGCGCTGTGGAGGTTATTATGGTTGACCTGGCTCAAGAGCTCATTGGCAAGATTGACGAGTACGTCCCCACGTGCGACGACAAACACAAGCCCTACTGCTCCGGTACATGGTGGTGGAGCACAGACCGTCGCAATCTCAAGGTGTGCGCCTTGGTTCCCTCCCCATTCTTGACCTCTAGCCAGCGCTGTCTTTTCCGCTCTCTCACTGTACACGTAGGGAAACACGGCCCAGCCAGGCTCCTTCCCAATTGGGACTCACCGGCAATCACTGATGGAAGGTCATCTGCTGATTCAATCCCAATTGGGTTCGACAGATTCAGTGTTTTCAGTCCACACGAAATATGTTGCGAGTGCTGTCGCTCTTTCCTGAGTGGCAGCTCCATTGCTGCGACCACTGAGTGGCAAGGGCAGCCCGTGCATCCAGATCCAACCCATACTGTGCCATAATTAGGTCGATATCATCGAGTGTAAATAGAGGATCAACGAGAGAGAGCGTAGTATGCGCAGGTAGCTATTTAGTTTCTCAATTTGTCCAACGGGATGTCCGTGGCAATACTGCAAGGAGTAACAGCTGGTTTAATCTTACGGGAGGCGATTTCAGCCATGTATGGACTTTCTGCTCTTTCTGAGTGCGGCTAGTGGCAGGAACAGCTTGTGGCCACTGGCAGCTGAGATGACGGCTAGAATGAGTGGGTAATAGGTGGTTCCCAGTCACAAAATTCAAAATTGGCGGGTTGAAACATGGATAGAGGGCAGAGAGGATACAGGAGGGGTAGTAGATGGAATTAAAGAGAAATGACACGGTGGCGCGAACAATGGCCGAACCAGTTAGGACTCGGACCAAATCAGCCGATGATGGCCGACGTCGCCCAATTAGGCATGAGTCTGGCTTGGCCCACATTCGCACTGTACGTCGTAACTCCGACTCGATCCAGGGTTTTTCGCAAAGGCCGCACTTGGCTGCTTACGTTCGGAACCTGTGCATAAATGCCCACTTTGGGGTAAACCCGACGCTGGTTCGCATCTTACCGCTATTCGGCGGAGTTACGCATCTGGTGATAGAGGCGGATCCGATTTTCCCTGCGCCTTTGCATACCGGTACCATCTTCCCACCGCTCCTTAGGCTTCCAAATCTACGATGCCTGGGCTTGTTCCATTGCAGTGGAGTCCCCACGTCCTTCATCCACAGTGCACTCTCATCGTTCAGGGAAGTAGCCTTGATAAATGTCGACCTTCGCGATGACACACTCCCATAAAACACTCGACCGCCTCATTCTTGACTGTTCGCCAAAGAATGACGCTGTTCCGCGTGCGCTTATGCGCTACAAGAATTCTTTACCGGATATAGAGCACCTGGAATTGTTCGCTCTCAAACAGGATTTGCTCGGAGGCTGCGAGGTAGCTCGCCTGTACGCAAATACTCTTACGACCTTGGCAATCCATTTTCCCCGTCTGTGCCCGCTTCTAATTGTCCTGGGCCATACTCACATTTAAGCAGACCCTGGCGGCCAACTCGCGCTTCCGCTTCTCCCTGGGATCCGCTCATTGACTCTCCGCCCTTATGCAGGCAGCTTACAAAGCCGCCCATTTTGTGCCACCATGACTGCCCTCCTGACGAGTATGCCGAACATCGAGAAGCTTGCGGTCGTCCTGGACGCACCGTTCGGCCGAGAGCTTGCCCTCCACCTCCGCAGAAGCGTGGTTGACGTGCTGAACCACCTCCCGCATCTGCGCGAGGTGCATATCAGGGTTTCCGTTGAGCCTGACGATCTGGACGAGGAGGACGATGAATTGCCCTTCGATGCATACATACGGGAGTCCCGGTTGATAGCGCAGGAAGAGGGGCGCGTGACATTTTCGAGAAGGTGTTGGTGCCGGCAGATCCACCCTATGGCGCTTTTCTCCAACCAGGTCCATTAAACACACGTAGCGCTGGATGACATAGGCCTAGGCCGAGTCAAACCGGCGCCTTCTGCATAGATGCAGACGCACTCTCGAGCGCCACCGACCCTTATCCAAGATTCCCCTGTAATTGGTGCCTGGACATAATTTACAATCCCATATTATCTGTGACTGCGAAGCTGGCCACCTTAAGGGTTTTCGATAATAATAGACTCAATCCATTGTGCTGCGAAGCGTTGTAGGATGCCAGGATGTAGTCTAGCATCATACGAAGGGAATGTGGCCGGAGGTGCTGGATTTGGTGCCGGTTTGATGGCTCGGCGAATATTTTGCCGCGGCATGTCCGAAAACGGTCAAAACTAGGTAGCCGGCCAGGCGTGGGAACATTTCAATCAGCCACTATTTTGCGGGCGCTGTGCTTTCCTCACGCAACCTCAAGTGCAATAAACTTGTTCGGGGATACAATGGCCTTCTACGACGTCTAGTACTACTCATTACTCGCCTTCTGGGCCTTATCAACGAGGAATTTGCGCCTGGATAAGAGCAACGGGTCATCGAGATCATGGTGCGCCAGATACTCATCCATCGCCGCACAGTCGTTGACGTTAGCCAATGGTTCCCAGGTCACATCACCGTCTGTCCAGACCACCTGGAACTCCAGGTTGCGGCGCTTCTCCCATCGGTGCCCATTGAAGGACACAATTCTAGTTTCCTCTTGATCCGACTCGTTGTCATCGTCGGACTCGTCTTGGATCGCAAGAGGTGTGTTTGCTGCACTGGGGGCGGGGTCTACGCCTACAGCCGGTTCTTCCAGATCGGTTTCTTCATCCAAAGATTCAGCAGTTGTGATGCTGGGGCCTGCGCCAACATCGGGTTCGTCGAGATCGATTTCTTTGTCAGAAGATTCAGATTCTGGGTTAGAACTGTCTTGCGCTTTCCCTCGACCTCTCCCTCTACCCCCGACAACCCCAGCGCGTTGTCGAGCACCACGGGCCCTGCCCTGTCCCCGCCCACGTGCCGTTGCAGCGGCCTTCGCAGCTTTCGCGGCCTCCCTCTCCGCCGCTTTCTTCGCCTTTTCTACCACCTTCGCAGCCGCCTTCGCCTCCTGCTCCGCCCTCTTTGTAGCCGCCTTCGCAGCCTGCTCTGCTGCCTTCGCCGCTTTCTCCGCCTCGTCTATCGCCTTCTTGATACCAGGGAAGATGCTCTTCTTCAGCTCAGAATGAAGCTCGGCCATCTGTTTCCTGTGAAGCTCGTCCAATAACGCCTTGGCCATCTCCGCGCTCGTCATGAGGCGAGCCTTCCCAGTCGTGTACGTCCGTTTGCGCTTGTTCTTCTTCGCATAGAGCTGCTGACGCATGTTTTTGTTCTCCCGCTCCATCAGAACCATCTGTGCGTAGTTTTGTCGAGCTCGACCCCTGCTGCCTTGAGGAGGTTGCGCAGCTGGTCGTTCTCGGCTGCCAACGCGTTGCGTGATGCCGTTTTACGAACGGGCGAAGGCATAGCGACGGTGTACGCTGCTCGCAACGCGTCGCGTGCTCGCAACACATCCTGCGCGACGGTGGCGGAGTCGGTGGGAGTTGACGGACGGGACTGATTTGCTGACGAGGGGTCGGTAGGAGTTGGTGGACGGGACTGGTTCGCAGTTGAAGAGCGGGCTGAAGTATGAAATGTATCTGATGTAATGTTAACTCCAAAAAATCGATAGACATGTTAGACGTACTGTGTTGGTCTGTAGAAGTAGAAGTAGAAGTAGATGCGGTGTTTGACACAGCAGATGGTGTAATATTTGAGGAACTAGAAGCTGTTGCGAGAGAAGATCGCCATGTCACAGCTGTTGAGATGGGGACGAGTAGAGCGGGCACACGGGGAGCGAGTGGCATAGCTGCCTGGGTAGTATAGTTCCGTGCTGGTTCAAAAAGTACCTCGGGGACGGCGCTCTTGTCCAGAGGTGATATCCCACATCTTCGAAAGGCAGAAATAATGCTTGATTTTTTGAATGCCTCATTTCTCGCAACTGCATAGTTTGTAAGGAGGTTATATTTATCTATCAGAATGTTTTGCGCATGTTGCTACAATTTACAAAGTAAAGACTATCGTTGAGTTCAGATATGTGTAGAAGATGTTGAATCAAACTTACCTGAGAAACTCTGGCCTTCCATTTGGCCGCAAGGGGACTGAAGACACCCACGTCACAAGGTTGAAGAGCGTGCGTCGTGTGCGAGGGAAGACACAAAACAATAATCCTGTGTTTCTAAAATCGAAGGAGTTATAAAAAGACGTGATTGTAGTTATGGCGCTATGTATCTACCTGTGCAAAACTAATGAAGCGGTAGGTGCAGTGGCTGTTGTGGCCATCCAAGATCAGGAGACGATAGTCACCGGGGTCATCTAGAAATTCGGCCGACGCCGGCGCGAAATCCTTTTCCAACCACAACGCCCCCAGTTCTTGATCCGTCCAGCCATTCGGCGAGATCGAGATGCTAGACAGCATGTGAGCCATGTGGAAATGCAGAAAAACAAGAGTTAAAAAAACATGAGCTGACCTCGCATCACAAGGATTGTCCTCCCCCCAACGCAAATCCCGACGCTGCCCCTGGAAGACCACAGAGGGATGGAGAGCATTACCTGTGGCTGAGATGCATTCGATGATGGTGACGAGATCCCGGTTGCCGCTCTCAATTTTCTGCACAACCTTCTGATCCCGGTCAACCAATGCGCGGATCCGGTCACCAACCCCGAGTTGAATCCCCTTGAAAGACGGTCAAGTTAGAGTAGACGAGAGTTAACAACGAGATACTACCTTCTCATCCATGTTCCAGATATTCTTGGGTTTGATATCATACTGCTCGATGCTCTCGCTGAGAAGGTTGAAGTAGTCGTGCACGATGGGTCGGTTCAATGCTCGGGCACGACATTCCTCGAGTCCGCTGGTCCACTTCACTCTCATATTAGTCTCACTTCAACAGATGCTTTAGCTATACATGCGCACCTTGATTTTGAGATCAGGACGACGCTTTTTGAAACGTGTCGGCCATGTTACCCCAAGCGGCGCACCGTAGATTTCGGCAGCATAAGCCCCGATGGTCGTCAGGCTCAGTGGGATACCGCGCTTCCCGAGACTCTTTATAGGTGTTAGATAATTTCACTGAGCAATCAGCATGTCGCCCTCACCTTAATCCACTCTGCAAGAATTTCCTCCTGCGGAGATGTAAGGCTGCGTTCGTGGGCATGGGCTTCCTTGCGGGTCAAGATTCCCTTGGCGCGAGCTTGCACTGTAGAACGAGGGACACCGCAGTAGTCCGCAGCCTTGCGCTCGGACATGAGCTTTGCTTGAGATGCGGCAACCGCGAGCTGAATTCGCTTCTCCTGCGGGAGATGCTCAATTTCGTCGTCAGCGTCGTCAGCGTCGTCAGCGTCGACGGGTGAGTCTGGGTGATCGCCGGGCGGAGTAGCGATAGCCGTAGGCTCTTCCTGAGCGGCAGGCGCCTCCAAGCGAAGTCTGGCGCGAGTGAGCATGGAGAGCACGTCGAGAGAAAGAGGTGAAAGTTGGGCAGAATTGCGATTGAAAGCACGACCCGCAGGCCACTTATATGCGACCATGGAGCGCCCGAGGCATCGAATCACAACATTATGGATGAGAAAGAATCATATTGAAGAGGGAATAGACATTGAGAGATAGGAAATCGATATGGATTACGGCGCGCATTATGGTGAAAATAGCTTGATAGCGTACACCTGTACAGAGTCAAAATGAGGAGCACATCCAAGATTAGTTGGGATCAGCGTCGAAGAGGTCATATAAACGTACATAAACCGCCAGTTCCACCACCGGGGTAATCCATCTCCCAAAAAAAATCCAAAATGTCCGGGCTGTGCAAAACGGCCATTCAGCACAGTGGCCTGCAATGAGGGAACAATAAAATCGCTAAATTCATATCAATACCACTCAGGGAATGTGTTGACCATGTTCAAGGCCCACGCTGAGTTTCTTAGTCCTAGCCCCGCGATGGGATCCGATATGCTGACGGCGAGCTGGCAGGTTTCAAATGAATTTTGGCATCCTAGCCCCAATCATCGGCGAAATAGCGGCGGACAGGTGAGAACCAGATGGGTGGATGAGGCGCTGAAGGGTAGCCGGACATCGTATGAACAGAACGAGCGCCAGACCTCGTGGAACGATGAAGAGATGATGGAGAACGAGGCGAATCCTTGCAAGCGGTGCCATGCCAAAATAAGAAATCACGGGTCCGGCAACCTCCCCGCTCCCGAAAGCCGGCACAGCAACACATCAACCCCATCAATCTGTATCAAAACTTATTTTTGGAGGCGTCTCTATGTAACTTCTAACATACCACTAAGGTCTGGGCATAAAGTTGCTTTGATTCGCATATACAGTCCAAGTGGCCAGGTACCCAGTCGCATATAATAAATTACGACACGTAATTCGCTATTCAACTTGAAATTTAGATCAAGTTCATACACATCGCTCTCAGATGCATCCTAAGAAGACGGTAGATCAACCGTCTTGAACCACAAAAAGTACTAGAAGAAGAAATTGATGTCTTTAACTTGTAAACTTGAGAAGATGGAAAAAAGACAACGCGTTTCACACGTGATCGCGTCTGCCATTTGCCACCATGAACCTCACTGCGAACGCTCCTCCGACGCAGACTGCGGAATATCTGTGAGGGTCATACAGAGACGTTAAGTGCCGCGGGAGTCGCATATTTTGGTAGAGAACTCAAGTCGTAAGTCAGCGGCACTTGAGCGGCACTCAAGTGTGAATAGATCTTGAGTTTTGGAGACTTCAGTTGTGGACTAGTCTCTCCTAGCCAGACACTTTAACAAATGAAGCTCGTACCTCGCTTGTTAAAGTTGTGGACAGCATTGGGACAGCACCTAAGTTTGCCGATGAAACTTAACGGTCCGTAAAACTTAAGTTCGCGGACAGTGAGGGGACTAAATGTGCCTGCATCTATTCCTGGAACGGCACCTTAGCAGAACTTGAGAGATGTAAATGCGGTCTAACCGCCCCGAACTTAAGATAAGCTTGTTTTATTTCATTGAGACTGAGACAAAGCAGGCATTCAACAACATCTTCAGCGTCAAGGCTTCCCGACAACCTCCACATGAATTTTCCGGGTAAAAAAAAAGAGTTGCACGATTGAAACATGGCTCAGGCCCAAGTCGAACGGGCGGGCAGTGGGCACCTTGTGCATTACATTAACAAAATGTGGCCCAGGCAGCTGCAGACGCGCTCCCCAGCGCTACCGAGCCTCCCCATAATTTGTCAAACCTCGCGCCGAGGACAATGGTCTTCAAATGGGGCGCGTCGCGAAAACGCGTTGCGTTGATCGCGCTTCCTCGGTGGGAATAGTGGTTGGGCTCAAAGGTCAGGTCACATAGCAGAGGGAAAGGACCGTCAATCCAGCGAAGATCGTGGAAGGGGACGTGTTCCCAGTGTGCTGACGTGAGATGAGGGCTGCCGTGAATGGGGGAGTTTCATGGAGGCAAAATCTTCTTCTATCTCGAAGGAGAAAGACAAAAAACAGTTTCGAGCGTGAAAGCCAAGTGGTGAGTACATTTAGTTGTGCATCCAAAGGGCTTCCGTTGTGGAGGTATATTTCGATGGCTCTCCATAACCGAGGGGTGTCCAGGGCTATCTCGCACCAATTCCGGCACACCCGGACCAGCAACTCGGGGGAAAAGAGACTAGTAATAGGAGGACGCTCGGAGTAGTCCGGGAGAAAATTAATAAATATTTCCGCCGTGATTTTGATGGGGAGGATCAGGATAGGGCAGCAATCCCCACTCGGAAGGTGCGATGCCTGGGGAGACAAGCGACAGTTACGTCCGAGAGCCATACCTCTGTACGCATGGATACGGTCCCAGTTGCATGCGTGTCGTCGTCGACCTCTGCGCCACGTGGATCTTTACCGAGTGTAGTGGAATATCGGCATCTTTATAGTGAAACTGGCTGAAATGTCGTCGAAGTAAAGGAAGAATGTGGAGTGGTATTATTTGTCTCTGTCATCAGGAAATTCGACCTCCGCTGATATGGTCTGATAATCTACTATATAATATAACGTTGCCAGGCAAACCAACCAAAACACGAAAATTTTCAGCACTATAAGATCACTATACATAAATAATAGTGGGAATATCCTGGCCCCTTATTGGGGATGTGTTCTCCCACCGTTCTGCACAAACGAGGGCTATTTTGTGGTTGCTGCGGTGTGTTGATGTTGTGTTATGATCCATCTTCAGAAATCCAAAGCGCGGTTCCATCTAGGTTCCATCTTGTTTCGGGCCTGTTCATCTCACCTGATCTAAGTTAAATTATTTATCAACCAAAGAGTTATTCACACTAACTCTTAGCGTAGGGTCTCCGGTCCTTACTCACAGATGGGGGCACCTGGAGGCTGGGGAGATACAGCGCGTTAGATTCGGGGGAACCTGAGACAGGTAGCGTTTTGCTGAATTGGAAAGGTTCAATCGAGAGTGTTCTATTGTGGGTGCTGTGTGCTATGCGGGATTCAAACTGCATACCCCTTGACTTCTTGGCGACCACTTTTGGACGTTCTCTCCCCCGATAAGATTGATGGAGTACAGAATATATATTGTCGCGCTTGTCAGACAATAAAGTACGGATCGCGATGATCCTGACTGTGGTATGACTTGCGTGGATTCTTTCCTCACGGATCATCAGTCCATTGGTGTATTCGCTAGGATTTTGTCGCGGCTCCCTCACCTGGCTCTCGTGTGGGAGACGCCACGGTGATGAACTTCCCACTTCCGCCCGTCTACTATTCACAATGTAATCGATTGGCGTATCCGTTTGCCTTCAGATCATATACATGCAACTGACAACCACGCCACTCAACCAAAATATTCACTCGGCTGTCCCAAGTTCCGGAGCTTTCTGAATATTCATCAGTTCGATGCTTCTAATCGGGCGGAAAACATACACTCATCCTCTTCATTTCAGTGTCTGTATGCGAATCTCCATCCGACACGATTCCTGCGGTCAATATAACCCTGTGAGAGGAAGACCCAGTTGCTCCGGTCGTTGTGCCAGCATTTGGCCGGGTATTATTTTGCAGAAAACTCGGAGCTGAGATGTAGTCCATGACAGATGTATCGGTCCCACCCCCCGAGAATTTGGAAACGTGTATTGAATACTACCATCATACTGTTGGCGTAAAGTTTTGGGAGGACTAGAGCCGGTACTGTGAAATAAATGCCCGGAAAGGCGAGGCATAGAACAAGACCCATGATCCCTACAAATGCTGTACAATATGCTGTGAGTATGTGTGGACAATAACGAAGACTAGATACATACCGGTTAAAGATCCGGTCTCAATGGTTAATCTGATGAGTTTGGAGAGGAGGGCACGCGTCTTGCGGAATGCAGTGTCATGCATCGACAGCTGAGAAATCCGATTAGATAGAAAAAAACAGAGGGAGGAGAAGTATACGTAGTATGTCATGCAAATAGCAATCATGACGTCGCTCAATGCTGACCCTCCCCACCATAGCTATAAAGCATGCGCCGTGAAATAAATCAAATGGTCAAAAAAGCTCTGGCTGTGGCGTACCACGGCAGCAGCGGAATCCGCTCGGGTATTCAGGAGTGCAAGGTCTCCGACTGTTAAACGTTGAGTGCACACCCGACGTGGAGAAGGAACAACATACCCTCAATTGTGGTAACTCCAATTAAGAATGCGCCAATAGCGCTAATGAGGGAAATCTACGCATCATGGTGAGTATTCCTCGCGTCAGAGATACAACCGATGCACTTACCACCACGATTACCCCTGGAAGGAACCATGCTTTGAAGAACATATAAAGACGGTACGCATAGAACGATTGGATGATCAAGGCGACTTTGGTTTCAGGACAGTGTCAATGTCCTAGAAGTAGTGTTGGAATCCAACTCACCCAGTCCAGCTAGGAAGGCAACAGCGACCTGTGTTAGACGGACTTTAGTGATGGCTGCTGCATTTCCAAAATGATATCCGAAGGTTGTAAATGCTTCGTGAGTCACCAAAATCGTCTGTGTCAACTCAATGGTGTATACAGTGTATACCAAGGATTTCTTTATCCGGATATCGTTCGGAAATGCTTGATAGTAGAGATCTATGGCACGATTTCGGCCGCAGAACCTGCAACGGCCGGGGGGCTTACATATTTGGACAGAGAGGGTACCGAAGAGTCCCCAATGCAGAAGATATGCCAAGACCTATTATCGCTGAGCATCAGGCAAGGGTACAGGATAAGTCCACGAATTCGCCTACGAGTGGCCCGGCTCTACAAAGTGGGTCAGCGTAAGCAACTTCAGCAGCAAAGCTAAGCCGTACAACTCCACAATCTGAGAACCTGGCGGGGCTGCTGAAACCAGATCCATAGCACAGAAAGAGACTTGACGGCGGAGACGATGGCGCTGTCCTTGTCCCGGCGATTTAAGTGATTCAGACAGTCTTGGGATACCGTATTTAGAACACGAAAGCTTCTTGATCTGATTTCCCCCTACCACAACACTAGTCACAAGAGGCATATTGCGGCGCAGGCAACTGAATTGGACAAATGATGGATAGATAAGAAGCAAGGATAATACAGGTAAACCGGCATCGTTCGAGAGGTTTCAGATATATTAAGCTGCATGCATGCAAATGGAGGCGAATGGGTGGCCAAGACAAGATAAGGCGATGCTGATGAAGCGGTGCAGATGATGAGGCTCCTAATTTAAACCTCGATTGTTGAAGTAGATTACTATGCACACCTGATACGAGCAGAAATTGACTTCGCGAATCCCAAAAGTTCGTCGCCGGCCAGTGATGGGCAGATGAGCTAGTCCCCGCAATGTCCCAGAATGGCCTTAAGATGAACATTCGTTGGCTCCATACTATCGATCACCCACCTTTGTAAAAGTGCCTATCTTTGTAAAAAAACTGTTTTAGCAACCTAAATTCTTGCTCTATCCCTTATATAAAATGGATATGAGCTCTTCCATACTCTATAACTATACAGCTGAAGTATCTAGCTGGTGAGTGTCCAGACGACCTCGGAAAAAAATCAAAACCTGTCAAAATTGAGCCTCAAACAGGTATAAACACGCTCGGCCTTTGATACCTCTTGCTATACTCAATGCCTGGACTCCCAGAAAATTAGAGGTGAATCTTTGAGGTCTCCTCCACACAGTCATATTTTTTGTTGAATAATAATCTGTTTCTATTTTGTGTTCAACTATCGTTTTCAACGCGTGACAAACCCGAAGCGAAATTCAAACTCCGCTCGGCACTGTGTTCTTTGTTCTTTGTTCTTTGCGACGCGCTCAAGCCGCGCATGGTCGATGCCCTGCATCGCGTCTTCGTTGCACGATACTTACCATTATTCCCCTGCTATGTATTTTATAGCACCGTAATTAACGCACCGCAAGCTTTGCCGAAACGTCGGCCCGATCGACAGAGGAGTGGGAGTGACAGGCGTGAGGTTTTTTACAAAGTAGGTCAAAAGTATCAAAAAACGGACCCTTCATCGGCATGCTTATTATACCTCCACCCCCAGGTGCCATTAAATGCTAGAAATTTTCGAGGACAATATTGAGACCCTTAGCTTGAACTCTATCTACGTTTTAGAGGAATCCGACTCCAAATGCTTGAGTAGCACTCCCATCAATTTCTTTTTACAAAGGTGGGTGATCGATAGTAGTATTCACAGATCAAGTTTGGAACCAGTCGGGAAACTTCGTTGACGACGCTGCGAACTAATCCTGAAAGTCTCCCAGGATTTTTCAAGAGTCCTATAGGTCTGCATATACGCGCCCACTGTGGAACTATAACCTAACGACTTTCACCGCAATTCTCACCGGGAAACTCACCAGTTTTCACACGGTTTTGGGAGAGAAATTCACGGTCTGACAGAGAAATTCACTTTTATATTGCGGTGAAAACTTTCACATAGTAAACGAACGCTTTCACCCGGCGTAATACCATGAATTTCACACAGTTATAGTTCCACAGTGGTCCTGCATATCAAGGCCGTCCAGAATCAGTGAGGAAATATTCAAAGAGGGAGCAATTTTCAGCCCAGAGGATTTGAGAGGAAGCTTGGGGCAAGCGAGTCAAAAGCGAGTTATGGTCACGGTTGGTGGCTGAAGCAACGTCACCTCCAATCACGTACAGTTCTGCGCGCCGGATCAGGTAAACATTCACAAGCAGAAAAAAATGCTTCAAGAAAGAACATTTTCAGCCTTGATTTCAGGGAAATTGGTTTCATTCAAAATTCGTACATCCCGCTCATGCTTTATTTCATTCTTCTCTAAGATGCCGAGAACATCAATCTAGGCACCCAAATAGCGACAAACTTCAATTGTCTCACCATAATGTCTGCATGACAACAAAGGAAAAGAAAAGAAAAGGCCAAGAAAAGGCACCAATTTGCATGCCAGTGGCACAAGCCATCAAAGACCGACCAAACAAAACACTGTCACTTGCCGTTTTGAGCAAGGGGGCACCGGCATTCGAAAAAAAGACCTTAGACCGATTTTTTTTCGCACCTTGTCCTGGACTAACTAACTACGTGACCGTGGGAAACATACCATATATAGTAATTTCCCCCATGTTTAGTCGCCAGAGTAACAAAAACAAGTGCAGACTGAGCCAGACATCCACTGGGTGGCAAACACAGTCATATGTATGTATTGAAGCATCTAGTCTAATACCAGACCAAAATTCTGGTCATAGTATCATACCAGTATCCCTACGTATAATAACCCTAGCCCTCCTTGTTTTGCCGCCATACCGCCGACTTCTTTTGGGCATTGTGAAACATTTCCACTTCTTTTTCCTTCATACAATGAATGAATTTCAACCATGACCACTCTTCACGTCGGACGTGAGAAAGTCCTGCCTGATGAGGTCGAGGCTACAAATAGGCCAAAATGGATCGATGATCAATTAATGCGGTAATTGCCGAGGCAACAACCGTGTAGCAGATTCCAACATCTATCAACATCTTTCATGGGTTGGAGAGGTAAGAAATAGCTCTGAAATCACTGTACCGTCAACTGTGGGGTCCAAAAGTTGGGTCTCAATTTTTTTTTTCCGGCCTTGCGGCCGGAATAACTAACCGGCCTTTGGTAGCCTGTTTGAATGCCGGTGCCCCCTTGTCTCAAACTCATTCAATTTCCTCAATCTCCCTCATTGTGGCTCAAGATCCTTTACTGGGATTTTCACTGGGGTCACCACGGCGAGGCAGTGTTCAAGCCGTAATGCAGACAATTGGAACCTTTGCTGTTGCCTAAGAAGGTTGTGTAGTTTGAACATAGTGTGCTGTACATGACTACGCTAAATACAATCTTGTTCCCATAGGTATTTTTGATTCAGTTGTTCGGGTACCACTCGGCGCGGCGATGCGGCGATTTCTGATTTCTGGTGGCCCAGTCTAGCCGCAGGCATAGCTGTGACGGTGGCGTCTCTGTCTTCACAACGTCCTGTTACGCAGCGCAGGTCGTGATCCTGAAGAGAAGAGCCTCGTATCCAGCCGACTCTCGATGTTCTTAGCAGAGAGCCACGAATTCGCGGTCATAAATGAGTCCGTCGAAGGGGATCCTACAACGTCCATATTCGAGTTTGAATGCGTAGGCAGCAAGTGCGTGAGCGGCACCTCATTTGCGGAAGGATGCCTCCGGCTTACATCCAGCGCCGCGAGGAAAGGGAGAGCGAGAAGGAACATTGGAACGAGCTGCCCGAACCCCCAATCAGCCTCGGCATTGATGTCCTCGCAGAAGAAGAGCGAAGCGTTCGCGCGCGACACGAAAATGTCCCATACCCCGACGCCGAACTAGCTTGCAAAAATAGGATGTTGAACGCCAATAATCCGACCAATATTTCCCAGAAGACGAATCGGAGGATCGAGAGGATCCCCTGGAGGCACATAGGCAACGACCTGCCACCGAATATGGTGGCTCCCAGAGCCTTGTACGCCCAGAAAATTGGACCGACCATGGCAGTCATCATAGCCTTGTACACCTTTTGTGTTGGACCAAAAAGTGGAACAAGAGCTTCCGTGTATGCCCAGATAAGTCCTCCACCGTTATAGATTGTCCATCCGAGTGAACTACTGCCGGGGTCGAGGTGAGACAAAAAATACACTGCAGGAGACGCGGGGCAGGACTACCACGCTCTATGGCTCTGCATCACCACCACAACAAGCAGCATTACGCACGTCGACCACATGCCTGACACGCGGAGAAACCGAGAGGGAGAATATGTGTATGGCGTCATCTCCAGGTCCTCGCGACTCTCCTCGGATGCTGCATTTTCGCAATAGGATATGGCGGAGAGTGCAAGGAGCTGCGTACCACTCGCCATTAACGCGGGATCCGCGATGATGTTGAAGTGGTACACCGACAAATCGTCGCGCAGGCGAACCCAGCCGGAAAGGAGCATGGCCAGACCGGTGATGAGCTGCGTGTCGCCGAGTGAGAGGACGAGGGGAAAGAAAATCACGGTGAAAAGCTCGCGCATCTTGTCGAAGCGCTGCCGTGCCTTTTCATCCGATGCTCGAGTTACATAGCGCGAATGACTTTGAGCAGCGCTATATCGAGGTATTTGGTGGCTAACCGATCTACACGGTTGCGAGATCTTCCCAGGTTGAATGTGACGGCTCCCATTGAGCATATGACGGTTAGCCCTGACATTACTACAAATGAGCTTATTGCCTAAAGCAAGCATTGAGATTATAGATAAAGCCGAAATATCAAGAAGAGCGCACCCCAATGCCGACAATATCTGGGTCTGGATCGAGGCAAGGGCAATCCATGGCCAACCTCGAAGCGAGAAATACTCGGTGGCGTGCGGCGAGAACAGAAGGACGTGGAGGAGCGCATGTACTGCAAAGACTCAAGTGACACGCCTTCACAATGCGGCATGGTTTAGATAACTTGAAGGGTTTGATCGACACAACAGCTACTTACCTCGTGTTCCTGGTACCGACTGAGGCTGCCAGTTAGCCAGTCGATTTTTTTGAAATTGATTTAGCACGACTCGGAGGAATACATCAGGAAGAATTCTGAAAGTATTTGGGCATCTAGCTAAAACAACCAGCGATGAATCAAGATAGCCATATCTCGGTCCCAATTTAATTATTTTCCCCCTTCTTGAGTTAACATAATAGTAATAAATCACCCACCCGCTATCAACCATTCGAATCTGAGATCTTGCCACGCTCTTCGACGTATTGTCTCATAAATTGACTATTGAAGGGACCATATCCTGGTTCAAACTACTGTATATAAGCCCTTGTTGATTAATAGGAAATCACCCACCGACTTTACAAGCCAGCCCGTGGACGGTACAGTGGGAGACGGAGGTTCGAATCCTCCCGGGGGCATAAATTTGTAACAGCTTTTTTTGCGCCCAATTTGACACGGTTTGAGAACGCCAATAGGCATGTTCAGATGAGGACATAGAGGCCATGTTGAAACAATTGACTACTGTCTACTCGTTCACGCGCATCCTGAAGTCACAGCGTGAATCCGAGTCGGGCCTGATGTTTTTTGAGCAGAATGCCTAAAATCGAGGTTCGAAGGCGCCATGTGAAGGGTTATTGAATAAATATAAAGCCCTCGTTGATGAATGGTAAATCGCCCACCACCCATATTAGTTTATTGCGGAAATGTTGCAGGTGGGAAACAGAGGTTCGACTCCTCTCGAGGGCATTCAGTTTCCCAATTATTATTTTTTTGTTCTGCAAGCTACTATTGATTTATGTTGCCTCCATATAATGTGGCCCATCGCGTATAGCCCACTCAAGATTTGAATTCGTGTCCCCTGCATTAATTTTGCATCACTCAACCGTCGGCCAAAGCGACCGACCGGCCCAGACCTCCGATCATCATTGCATCACATCAAATCACGTGTCTACCAACTCCATTTAAGCTGCGCGATTACTATCTTAGACCCTGAAGTGATAATGACTTTTGATGGCTCTATTTTCGTCCTGTCCGCTGGGCCGTTACCTCTCGGTATTTGTTCATGGGTTCTTAGACATATGAAAAGTAGTATTCCTGAGTGCCATAATTTTTGGATGCTTTTCGACGAAGTTATGAGGTCCCCGAGGATCAGACCTAGAAGTGATAACGCTTTTTGGCGGTGTTTTGATCGCATCAAAAATACAGGTTTTCATTTTTTTCTGTCCGCCTAGTTGGCTCCAAGACTCAAAGAAGTTTACCAGACCTTCGAGAATACATCCTTGCATGTCATTCTTTTTTCTCAGAGCATAGGAGTAAGAATTACGGCAAGCATCAGTGAATTATCACTTCTAGTCACATTATCACATCTGGGCCAATTATAGTAGCTTGGGACCTCAGGGAATCGCCCTACAAATATTTTGACCTCGGCCTCGGGACACGGAAGCGGGGACAGCGCAAAGTCGGACCAGATCGCGTTCCACATCTACACCGAGCTCTTCCATGTCCTCTGCGCCGCCCACGTAACAGATGCCGCGGGCTCGCACCTCCAACCGCTAGCGCGCCGCGACGGGTCTCGCGGGGAATGGAGGGGATACCGCTGAACAAATCCTACGCGTCGTCGGAGGGCGATTTGGGGGGAGCAGCGGACGGAGCAGAGAGGGGACACAAGGCGAATAGGTGAATTTCTCCTTCTCGCTCTCCCGCTCAGCATCGCTTTTCCATCGGTCCGTCCGTCCATCCTCTCCCCTCACCGCCAATGTCTCTCCCCATCCACCCCAATACATCCCTTCCCCTCCTTCCCCTCCTCCACATCGTCTCGACTCCCTTCATGTCCCCGCCGAATGCTGACTTCCGACCCATTAGCTTAAGGACGCGACGATCGACTAGATCTGCACCTCCGTTACAATAGCACACGACGCACTACTCCTCTCCCATGGCTATCGTGCGCTGGTGGTGCGCCATCCCGGATTCCCAGTTCTCTCGACTCGCCCGTCCAGCCCTCCGTCTCCGGCGGTGTCTTTCCGCGCGCCGAATACCCGCCGCCGACGTGGCTGACGTAACTGCACCTAACTCGGACGACGATGCGCTCACAAGATGACGCCAGCGCCGACGCTGCATCCCGACACCCGCCCGTATTCTCCTGTACATGAATGCCCCTTGGCGGCCGGCTTTCACCGTTGCATCGATGGGGTGTACCGCGGCATCGACGAGGTGCCGTGTACCGTGGTCTCGAAGGCGCGCGCGCGATGGAGCGATGCTGCATGACGGGATGACTGTACCACGGCGCGCGCATCGCGTGTCTTGCGGCTTCTTTCCTCCCACCACCGCGCAGCATCCCGGTGACACCCGCATCCTCTGGTACAATCCGCAGCGCCCCTTCTGCGAGAAGTACAGTAACCTCGACGATGGCTCCGCCCGCCCAACGCGCCCGTTATTCCGCGTCCTACGCGTCCGGCCTATACCTCCCCCGCGCGGAATGACGACAACGTGCCTCGCCATCCGCTTTGTGCGCGCTGAGCATCACCGCGACAGCTCCCACAGCGCAGCGCCTTCATGACGCCGTCCATCTTCAAGACCTCCCCTCTCGTCGGCGCCAGCGCCCTCGAGCTCGCGCGCCAGATGACGACACGGTGCGACCTGTAGACATCTCGGACGACGCTCCTGCTGGGATACGTACCCACTCGCTAGTCTGCGCGGTCCCTCGACACTGGCGCTGGATGAAGTCACTCTTCTCCCATCTCTGACGCCCCCAATCGCGTGTGCAGTACTTCTCGACACCCTTGGCGGAGCTCACCCACCAGTGGCCAGGATGCTCCGGGCGCAGCCCTGGCGCGCATCCTGGACGCGGACGCAAGGTGGAGGGCGCTCCTCATCCGGCCGGGCCCCAGGGCGTATGGAGCGCGCGATGACGGTGTATGGTCCGCCACCGCGACCCAGACACGGACCTGCACTCTTGGTGTTTCCTCATCCTCCACTAGCGCCTTGCCCGATTCACGGTGGCGGACCCCCCCTCACGAGGACGATGCACGATGCGGGGTCTTCGAGTCCGCCGCCTCGACTTACTGCGATCCCCAAGGCGGGTATGGGATATCGTCTTCGACTCCATCCCCACGCGGTAGCCCGCCGTCTTCCCTGCATCGTCCCCTGCGGGCTCCGGTTCTCGCTGGTGTGGGCAGGTGCGCAGGCGGAGGAGCGGCTCGGCGGAGGCGAGGGTGATCGTGGTACGGTGGAGGACACGCTTGAGGAGAGGCGTGACGGTGCTGGCGAAAGGGTGGCGCGAGGGTGGGCGTAGGCGAGGGTGGGTGACTCGATGATCATAATGCGGCGGAAGACGCGCTTGGGGTGGAGGAGGGGGGTTATGGGACGACGATGCGACCGCTGCACCGACGCTGTTGAGTGGGTCGCTGATGCTGCGGCGAGCAGCTCGCTGATATCCCCTCCCACCTGCAGGCGAGACCTCTTTTGCGGGAGGCGCGCGGGAATCGGGGTACAGGTGTGGTGCGGTTGTGAGGTACCGGGCGCTGGGGTACTTCGTCAGTGGTGGGCTATCTACATACGTACTTGTTCGTCCTGTCCTGTTCACCTCTGTCGATGTCGGCTTTATTTTCTCATGGCGCCCTCTGGATTGGAAGCACACGGAAAATACACTATATACAAATCTCATTTGTCAGCGGCCTCGTGAACTTGCATACATAGGCAGTAGCGGTGTAAAAGTTCCCAAGAAAGATATACAAGTTCTTGTGTGATTTCCCGCTGATTAGCACCAATCCGCGCATGAGCTAGTTAGGAACGATATGAGTGGAAATAATACCCTTCTAGGTGAATCAGGAACGTACAGTATGATAGATAATAAACACGCGGATCAGCTTCGAGAAAGCCGTCGGTTCAATCCCGTTGAACATTGATTATTGGAACCAAGGGAAATGCTGTGCAGTACGCAGTCTTCGATAGATCAGCGAAATTGACATGCAGAGATTGTAGAGAACAGCGCGATCGGGTGAGGAACGCCGTGATGGTGGAAATGGATTCGTCGGCGAGCCGGCGCTCTGATATTGTGAGGTGTCGGAGAGCCGGTGCAGTCAGGGCATCGAGAAGTAGTTTGTGTTTGCCTGGCCAACTGTGCTCGTCACGGAGAATCAATGATTCGAGCTGGATAAGTGGCGGTACAGCTCTTAGATCATATTCGTTCCCCCACATGGCGCAGGTGAAATTTTCAAGGGCAGTAGCTTCCCGCAGAATATCGGCAGCTGCACTGGCGAACACCGATGTAGCAGTGATGCTGGTTAGCTGTGACTACGGCAGCACAACTCGAGAGGAATTAACGACAACACTCTTCAATGCGGGTGTATCCTGAAAGAGAGTTGTCGGATCTGCTGCCACAGCATAGTTGTTGGCCGCGAGGGTGAGATCACGTAGCAGGGGGAAAGGGCGGTCGAGCCAGTGAAGATCATCGAAAGGAATGCTCAAATTGATATGTTCCCAGCGCGCCGATTGCGAGCTTAGGGCGGCTGTGAAACGGGGGATTATCGGGGATTCAAAATCGTCTTCTATCTCAAAGGAGAGAGACAAAGGACAGTTTTTCGAGCGCGAAAGCCAAGTGGTGAGTGCATCCAGTTGTGCATCCAGCATGCTCCCTTCTTCAGAGAGGTCTATTTCAATGGCTCTCCATAACCGGGGCGTGTCGAATGCTATCTCCCGCCAAATACGGCAGATCTGGCCCAATAGTGTAGGAGAGAGGAGTCCAGAGAGCGGAGAGCGCAGAGGATATATGGGCAGGAAGTGGGTGAATATCTCGGAAGTGATTTCGGCGGGAAGGGCAAGGATGGGATATTTGTAGTCGTCGTCAAGTCGCGACTGCAATTTCTCTCGCTCGCCGCGCGCGACAGCAAGAGATTTTTCGAGATCCTGGATGCAAGTGTCTAGCTCGGAAATACGGCAGCGAAGCTCCGAGCGCGAAGATTTGCTGCTTGCGGTATCCTCAGACTCGGATTGGACCATCGTGGACCGCGGGTCTAGAAAACGGTTGAACGTTTCAGTACTCAGTGGCATGAAGAATGTGAGTTGCTGATTTTTTCTCACGGGGTTTCGAAGGAAGTTGCAGAGTCGGACAGTGATGGACCAGGAAGAGGGCGACCAGTCCTGTCACGATTTAGTCACAGAGAAAAAGTATTGCTTGTACTTGTTGTGGACAAGATGGTGCCGCGTTGATTCCTTCTTTCTCCTTTTCTTGTGGATCGACACAATTAGATTTTCCGTGTAAATGGATCCTAATGGGCGCCCGAAATTAATTTGGATTTTTGATGCAGGTTCCACGCAGCTCGAAATATCTTTGGACCTACATAATTTGGGACCGAATAAAACGAAAGAATTATATATTCTGAGTCCGGAAGTCTGGCAGTATTGTTCCCGTGGGCATATAATATGATCACAGATGCATACTGTGCAACAACTTTCTATACCAAATCAGCTAAAAAGCAGCGCGCAATTTTGATGAAAGCGTGTTTGGTTTGTTTGTTCGCTCCGGCATATCATCGGCATGTCCGGCATCACGCGGCTTCGTCAGAACGGGGCTTGTACCGAACCTACCATCCCACGGGAGATCGTGGACGCCATCGTCGGTGAAATCGACAGATTTGACGTCCCCGCGCTCAAACCCTGCGCTCTCGCTGCCAGAGCGCTTCTCCCTGAAAGCCAGAAACTGATATTTTGGTCCATCTCTTTAGATCCGCAGGTGACGCATATTGGGTCCACCGGTACTGTGAAGACGGGGCATGCACTCTTCAGCAAGTGCCCACACCTCGCGCCCTACGTTAAATGTCTTTATGTCAAAGCGTTCCTCAGGGACTCCCTCCCAGACCAACGGCTTCTGGTCGACATTCTACGCTGGCTCCCCAATGTCGAGCGCCTGCGGGTGCATGGCGATCTCTGTGACTGGTCGTCATTACTGCCTGACCTCACATCCGAGATTTATTTGTGCCTCAATCGATACCCGTTGAAGGCGCTTGACCTTGCGAACTTCAATGGTATTCCCTCCAGTCTATTAATCACCGCAGCCTCCTCTTTCCTTCGCTGTCGCTGTCCAGAATTACCTTAGATCACAATAAAGCGGAAGAAATGGGGACGGGACTTCGCCTACCAAATCCACCGCGTCTGCACGCTCTATCCGTTGGCGACAGCGACTCATTTGACCTCCTACCCGACCCACGCAGCTCCCGTTGCATAGATCAAGTCCAGACGCTCATGATCAACATTTTAAACCTGCATCGCGGCCAAATGATCTCTGCCGTTGCCAAATGCCTCCGCCACCTTGTGCTCGAGGTGCAAGGTCTGCGTCTTCCTTTACTCACTCTATCCCATATATTCATTGCCCACTCATAGTCAGCTATCTCATTGTCGGGCCGAACTATATGCCGCAACTGCTTACGCTCGCGCCTGATCCCCCTTTGCGCAATCTCACATTCCGTATCACAAGGCTTCGTCCTCGCTGCCTTCAGAGCTGTAGCTATGTACATACAAGGCAACTTTACATCCTGCATTTTAATCAACTTGCTCTCAATGGAGTATATACGATACCGCGCGACCATTGTGGAGATACGAACGAGTACGCCGGCGAAATTGACGGAATACTACTAAGCGTAAGATATATACCTTGACCCCGTCTACAGAACTTGACACCACCGATTTATGGTTGCCCACATTTCTGCCGGCCTTCCAGTGATAGTTGGAGCCCCATGAGCCCGCGACCCGAGCCAGGTATTCGTACACGGCGCGCGATTGAGCGCCGGTTGCGGGGTGGGTCTAGTGCTGGCAAGGTTCGGTTCGGTTCAGTCAAGAGCTGAACCTTGAACCTGAACCCGCGTTCAGGTTCGGTTCTGCGTTCGAACGCAACCTGAAATCGGGCATCTCAGAGACTCAAAGTCCTATGCAGGAGGCTACCAAGTGGAATCGTCTGTTGTTTTTGCCTTGCATAAGCCATTCCTAATCAGTGTGCAGTTGAAATGACCAATAGATGAGAATTTACAATTGTGCATCTGAATATCAGATCGTGGGAGAGCTGAACTTTGAGCCGCGGCGACCGAGATCAATGTTGGATTCGCCACGAAGTACTACTGCAACAGTTTGACAGTGCAGGATGTACACATGAGCCAAATTAGAGTCCTAAGTGGGCGAAAATCTGGACAAAATCAACAAAAAAAGACTGGGTCTTTCAATTTTGGGGTTTGGCGTTCGAACGCGACCCCCGCGCCCCGAACGCCGAACCTGAACCTCGCGTTCGGGTTCAGAGGACCGCTGAACCTGAACCTGAACCCGGCGTTCGGTTCAGGTTCGGTTCAGGTTCAAACCGATTTCCGAACCGAACCTTGCCACCACTAGGTGGGTCATCCACGGCTGGGGAGAATAATGGGATAAGGAGCCCTTCGAGGATTACAGCTAATGTCAGTACCGAAGGCGCCGCGAAAAAATTCCCATTTTGGGCAGATTTTGATCGAATTCAAAGAATTGGTTGTAACTGGATGGGTTCTACATGTATTGACCTAAAAAGTGGATAGAATTGACGGGCTAATTCATAAGCAATTAGTGATAGAGCTAAAGTAGTGAAAATGTTATATTTTTGGGTGTCTTGAGAAAGTCAGAGTTTCAAGTGAGAATATGGGCTGACATGCCTAAATCACATCCAAATGAGCTGGGCTTTTGGTAGGGGCTATTTGTGACTACTCTTATAAATGTCATAGAGCCAGAATAGTTGATTTACTACAGAGCACAGGTATATAAGGTAATTTTATCCCATTTGATCTGAAAATGGTTTCAATGAGCTACAAAACTTAGGGAAAAGATTATATGCAGTTTGGGCTCTATGATATTTACAGGAGTATTTATAAACAGCCCCTGCCAAAAGGTCAGCTCATTTGGATGTGATTTGGGCATGCCAGCCCATATTCTCACTTGAAACTCTGATTTTCTCAAGACACCCAGAAATATAGCATTTTCACTACTTTAGCTCTATCACTAATTGCTTATGAATTAGCCCGTCAATTCTATCAACTTTTTAGGTCAATACATGTAGAACCCATCCAGTTACAAGCAATTCTTTGAATTCGATCAAAATCTGCCCAAAATGGGAATTTTTTTGCGGCGCCTTCGGTACTGACATTAGCTGTAATAAGATGAAAAAATAGAAGCATTCCAAACGGCTGCTCGATCTCTTCCCCCACAGCCACGAATTCAAGGGAGAAACCTTCATCGATGGTTCGCCCACGCCGACCGTGCCCGTAAACCCGCCCAGTTTACCTGACAGATCACGTCACTTATGTACACGGTTGTACCTTGTCTTCCTCTGTCTTGTCGTAGCGCCTGCTCGTCTGGAATCCATAATGTGGTCTTGTTGGATTTGTTGTGTGTTTTAGGTTCTAGTGTTTACAGCCGACAGTCTTCCATCGGGGTTCAATTCGGTGAGAGTACGCTCTCGTTGATTAATGGTGAATCACCCACTGTACTTGTGCGGGATGGTAATGGATAAATCATCAGCAACTTGACAAGTTCTTTTCGTGGAACTTACCACCACTTACGCCACTTTCAACTTTTTCTCCAACTTTTTTTTCTGCTTTTGAGAAGGTGCCAACATCTTGAATCATCTTTGCGGCTTTTAACACCTTTCAACTTTTTGAAGCAACCCTGGTAGATGGTATGCAAAATTTGTTCACATAGATAATATTAGCTACATACATGTACAGTTACCAGGAACAAATTAAAAGGCAATCTCATGTGCATGATGATCAGTGTACTTGTTGACATAGAAAGCATTGAAGCCATCCAAAGAATCTGAGAACTCGAAATCCTGAACCGGCATAAATTCCTTCCCTGCCACCCCAATGAGATGGGCTCCCCGAAGAATACAGTCAAGATGCACCACGGTGAGAAAGCGCTGCTTCTCCGATTCAAGTCTGGTGTCATGATCCACATCCCCGTTTCTGGACAGGGCTCCGTTCCGTGCGTCAAAAACCAGTGCACCAGTGCGCATGGGTAATCGACGCCCTGGAATTTAAATCTAAAGAGAAGGTGCACACACGCCGCATGCAGCCTGCGAAACCCGGCGGCCTCCAGGTTGTGCTCTATAAATACACAGTCATACCGCGGGGGGCCATGATACCATGATTGGACAGCGCGGATGTGCTCGTGGTGCATCCCGCCAATACCGCCAACATCGCTGGGGGCATAGAAGACAGTGCACGCAGAGTTATACATGAAAACCCATTCATGAAACTCTGGACATTGATCAAGGACCACGGGTCCTGCGTGGTCGGGGCTAAGCTGCGTAAAGAGAAATTCACGAATGAGTGTGTGGAGTTGGGCTGGCCAACATGCACTGCAAGTTGATGAACGTCTCTGGGTACCTTTCCGACTAAGGAATACAGAAGTGTGCGGGTAAATTAATTTTATTGACATAATTTCGCGTACCGTAGGTTTTGGCGAGCTTGACTTCCCCGAGACAAGTTGGCCCTCGATCGCACCATTGTCAACGTGGTCGTCGTTGGGATCTTCGGGCGGATCGGGGGGCGCAGGAGTAGGAGGGGGAGGGATTGGTAGTAGAGCGCCATCCATCATCCCCCGACCGGTGAAATAGACACGCACGGCTGCCAGCTTGTAATTGCGTTGGTTGATGAGCAGCATCTGACCGAGCGGCTTGTTCTGGCTCGTACGACGGTAGGGCTTTTTGACCGCCTTGATGTGCTTGGACTCTGTAATCGACGAGCACAGCCCTGGATTAAGGAACGGTAGTGTACAATAGAATGCTGGCGGGGAAGAGAAAATCCATCGGGCCGAACTTCACGAAAGATCTCTCAGTTGGCGTGAAAGCGAGCAACGACAGCGTCAATCGCGACGAGGGTGTCTTCGTCGATCACAGAACGATGAACAAGATGGTAAAATTCGATGAGATCCCCCACGGCACGTACCATCTGGACGGGTACGTGCCCGGAAATGGCAGGTAAATACACCTGTACATAAATTGGCATTGCGCGTGCAGATTTAAATTAAACTGCTTCACCTTCATGAGACCTTTCGAGTCGTTTCCAGTCCATTGTTTGAACCCACTACCAACGCGGAAGTGACGGAGACCAGGGAACTGCAGTGTATCGTTGGAATGATGGAGGATAAATTTATTTGAATGCGCACCGTCTATCGATATCCGTTAGTATTTTGTCAGCCTCGGCCTTCTCATGTGTTTGTTTTATATACTCCTGTCGACGATGTGGTCTTTGAACATGCCTTTGATTATCTGACGAAGAAGGTCCATGGCAATTAACTCATGGATATCGGCTCGGGGAAAGCCAGTGGTGAAAGGCCGATAAATTCATCAGCCTTTCACTCTCTCATTCCCTATGATAGGGAATGAGAGAATGGGGTGCACCTACATAGGTACGCTCCTTTTTTTTGCATCTCAAAAAATCAATGTTCACGGTATGTAAGCCCATGACATTGATTCGGTAAATTAACCACTTCACTAGTTGCAAAATATGTTCATGATATCCTTGAGGTTTTCTACGCAATGCCTGGCCGTAAAGCACTTGTTTTTGTTAATCGTTTTTAATGTGGTAAGAGGCGCGGGTGTCACATCGGGTTGAAGCGCCGTGAGTTCTTTTCTTGTTGGATCTTGAGCGTGCAGTTACAAGACAAATTAAAAGCCTGAGAGCAGTTTTTTATTAGCATGAATCGAGTAGTGGGTTTTTCACGTGCATACCTCAAAAATCCTTAATAAGGCACCATTATATTTAACTCTCATCACTTCATGTTGGCTCAGTCAAATACTGCACGGTGACCTCCTTGGATGTAATGACCCGTGGGTCGTGAGTTCGGACCCCGGTGTAAATGTGCTTTTTTGGCCGTTTAAACACAGTTTAAACAGTCCGTTTAAATCGCGCTGAGTGCCTGCTGGTAACCCACCAACGCCTTAATGTGGTTAGATTAAACCCCTGTTTAAACAGCAATTCCTGTCTCAACAGGAATTGTTTAAACAAAGCTGCTATGGTTACTGAACAGTTACTGAAGATATATACACATTCAATCGCTGTTTGACGGTCTTCCCGGCGCCCGCATTCTTAACATCTATCAAGCAAAGTATTAGATGGTTCTGCCCGTGAAATCCCCAACTGAACTGAAGACGATTGGAACAACCTTAACTATGAGCCTTAGCCTGGCTCACAATCATTGTTTTTAAATGAATTGGGCAAGCTATCGCATATCTCCCGCTTCGAACTGTGGGTTGAAATTAGCCTCCATTTGACACAGTGGTGTTCAAAGTGATTCCGTTAACAGTGCCGCGTTTGTGCCGCGTCAATGCGCATCAGTACCGCGTCAATGCGCGTCACTACCGCGTCGGTGCGCGTCAGTCCGCGTCACTTTTACTGGACCCCTAGCTTGTCCGATATCGCCGACAGTTGGGTCAAAGCTGCACATGCAAGCACAGCCCCCAGGTCGGGTCGGGTCGCTCTGAACCAACTCGACCCGACCTTTCCATCACTGACACTGCGTACACAGAGCCAGCTATGATTCATGTGGTCTGGATGCATCCAACCAAAATTAAAATCTCAATTGAACAAGCTACGTAAATGGAGTCCATTTGGGAATCCGAAATGCCCGCGTTTTTGGGTGATCGGCGGCATGATCGCGGGCATTTTTGAGCGATCGCGGGCATTTGAGGGCATTCTCACGAGTATTCAGCCACTGTCAGCCACTAAATAAAAAGCACCCCAGTGCACTTTGATCCGTTTTAGGTAGGGCTATTAATCAAGTCTTTCTCTCTGCTATCTAGACCAAATATGCAGCGATGGGTATGAGACTCATACCCATCGCTGGATATCACTATGAGTCGACCCGCCGAAAGCATAGAGGGCTCAAATTGATCCGAAACAAATAATGCCATCGTGCCGAAGAGGAAGCCGGGCGCTTGGTGCACTGGAACGCTACCGTACACAGTGTATCTGGGATATACAGTCCTTAGAAACGAGTACATACTATGATTTGTGCTCGTAAGCCCTCACACTGACTGCGCGCGCTGGCTGACAACCTATCGGCGGCAAATCGGCGGCTATTCCCGGCGGCATTTGATGGCGGCCTCGATCGGCGGCATTTCGAACTCCCAAACTTTCTGCGTAAATGAAAAGAGTCCGCGAAGAATAATCAGGAGAGGAGTTATGGAGTCCCAGATCTACACCAGTGCGTCGACATTTGAATCCCTACACGCTTCTCGATCGTCAGGCCATAAATTACAGCATGACTAAATATCGCACCTGCAGAGCTCGCCAGGGTGGTTTAGGCCGGCGTAGGAGCTTGTGCGTCCTTTGAATGGGGTGATGCATCAATAAGGCAAGTGCTGGTTCAATAGGTCCTGACCTTGTGCGAGCATCGCAGTGCACACGATTTCGCGCTGCTCGTTGATGTTCTCTCGCAGTTTGCGCTGGCGCTCGGCCTCGATGATGAGCTGCAGGGTATTGATTATGGGCACGACATATAAATAGCCACCCACCAGTATCGCCTTCTTCGTTGCGCGCACCTCGCGCTCGAACTCATCCAGACTCTGCCAGATTTCGTGCATGGACTGGATGTATGTGATCCAGGCCCAGGTCTCGTCCGAATCTGAATCTAAATTTCCGCACGCCTCCGCCTGCAAAAGCCGTGTCTGCACTTTGGACGCGCCGAGTTCGGCCCTGAAACATTCCTTTTTTCAGTCTTCGTAGAGAGGAGAGACACGGTGCTCGCGTACTGCAATAACCGCCCCTCGGCTGCAACCAGATCAAAGTGCGCGCGCGCATACCGGGATTTGGCGCGCATCAGAATTTCGGTCACCGCCGTGATCGTGGCGTTGAGTCGGCTGAGGCGGACTGATGGGCGTTTGTGATGGGCGGCATAAATGACAGGTGAGGCGGCAGCGGCCCCGAGGCCGAGGTAGTGGAAGATGCTGTTTGGTATAAGCGCCGACAGTGCCCAGAATAGGATCGACGACTGAAATGAGATGTCACACTGCATTGGGAAACAGAAATGATGGGGAAAAGGGAAGGATGATGGAACATGCAGACTTGTTCCAGACCTTGAACTACAGGGGAAAAAACCTGTAGTTCAAGATGGAGCTGAATCGGGCGATGCTGTGCAATTACTGCGGTATTGTGGGAGTGGAAATTGTGCTGTGCAAAGCACTTTGGAGGAAGAACCACGATGGGGATAATACTTATGGGGATGTTGCCAAAGAGGATAGTTTCAACAGCTCCGATTTCCACTTCTGGATAATGATGTTTATCACTGCTGTAATATTCCTGTGATGGCAGCACTGCATTCAGACATTAGTCTCTCCTAGACAGACGCTTCAACAAGGTATCAACTCGTGCCTCGCTTTGTTGAAGCTCCGCATTCCATCCATACTCCTCCCGCTCGCAGCTCAGGTGCCGCCTGAGTGACCCATTTTGAGTCAAATTAGTCATGTTTGCTCGCTGCGAACTGCGCCGCACGGCTCGGACCCCCTCTAACTCCTGTGGATTCTCACTGCGGGCGCAGTTACTAAACCTCCAGACTGTCCTCTGGATGTAGAGTCACAGCTGATTTTGGATCATCAAAATGAACAAGTGAGTCCCGTGAGCGGGTGGCTGTGGCTCAACAGCTTTTTTCATTTCTTGCATAAATCTCCCACTGCGCCGCAGACAAACACGTCTGTGATGCTGCGGCCACCTCATGACTGCGTTGAGTATACAATGTAATCGATGTGCAGCTTCTTCCTGGCTCCTCACTTACTCCCGTAGTTCGTTCTAAGCCCGGTTCAAGTTAAAATCATCTCGTTCAGTTCCCCGCGGATTCAATACCTGGTTCCTGTGCTATTCAGTTACTTTTCAACACTCTTCCATGCCCATAGTTCAAAAGTCTACAACCTTTGCTGCAAGCTGTGTTCCCATGCTGTTGTTGTCCCCACGACGTGTTTCCCCATCGCATCCTTCACGCCTGTCGACTGTGCATCGCCGCTGGCCGCAATGATCTCATTCTCCCCCTTGACCATCAGCTGCTGGCCGTTATCTGCTCGACTGAGGACAATGTGATTTTCGCACCTCCTTCCCTCAGCTCTGGGCCGTTTCCTTACACAGGGTACTCCATATTCCTCGAGGATCGCCGCAGTATTCCGATTCGTGGCCATTGATCTGGTGTGTGTTATGCATTCCATTATCCTATTAATCACCCTGCTTGAACCTGACAGCTCAATCTTCGCCGCCTCTCATTTCGCTGAATACTCCCCATATTGCATCGCATGCAAATCCCGGTGTTTTAGACCTCAGTTTTTTTACTAGTCGTTCGCCGTCACGGCGGGTACTGTTCCCTGACGTTGAAGTGAGCTTTCGTATTTTGGATCTCATTCAGCCACCAGCGTGCCTGCAACTTTTATTGCAGTCCGCTCACCCAGACGCTGATTCACAGCCGCTCAAACTGCCCTGTATTTGGCCTGCCCTACATGACGCACCCACGTGTTCTATTTTACAATCGCAATAACTTCGGAAAACCAATTCAATGTCTCGGATCTCGTATGCATTTTTGAAAATACCTGCTGAGGCAATGTTCTATGAGACTTTTCATTTCATTTTTATCACCTGCATCGTTGTCTGTCAAGGAAGGCTCGCTACTCATTGAGATGATCCATTTTTGATATTGTCACCGCACAGAGCAGGCGATTTTCTTCTTATATCCGACCCAAGACTGCAGTTAGCTCCGGTCTACATTCTCGTATTTCGATCCAGACTCCCGTTCCCATCATTAAAGTCTCTTCAGCTATGATTTGCACCCTTTCCTTTGTTCTCTTTTCGCTAAGTCTATGCACATCGCCAATCAAATGCTATTTTTGATATATATTCCCAGTGCCGGAGCGGAGCGAAGGCATGTCTTGTTTAATCTCGGATATTCAGTCCTCAGCCCAGCTGAACCTGAAAACGAAACTAACCATATTATTGGGTGACTTCCTGTAAGATCAATACATTCCTACAGATTCTTTTGAGGCTGTTTTCGGACATCCGGAGACAGCTGTCAGGATCCCATCGGCCTTGGATCTCGCGGAGTATCCTGTCGACTCTCGAATAGACTTAAAATCTGGTTGGGGGATAGCTACCCCCCATACAGATATAAATGATGGTCGAATAACGCTTTCGGCTACTTCCTCCGCCCTTGCGCTGCGCCGCCGCCTAAATGGGGTGCTCGTCGTCAACAATCTCCGAGTCGGTATGCACAAGGGGCAGGTGCGGGAGGTCGACCGGTTGCCAAAGCCCTTAAACAAAGGTAGGTAAATAGCGGTGCTGGGATATCAGCTATAAATATTGTACTACCGATACCGAGTGAGAGATGACGGAGACTTGGGGCAATGGTAGAGAGCGGCTCAGAGTCATATCTGCGGCTCGCCTGGTCGACGACAATGCTCAGTCGTTCCAGACGAGCAGTGCGGGATGGTGCGGAAGAAACAAGGAGGTTGCAGAGGGCCTTTGTCCCCCATCCAGAGTCCGATAAGGCCAGATGTGTGAGACGAACATCGAAGGCAAGGCCCGGGGCTGGCTCTACCGGCTCGCGCTCCTCTAGGCTAACAGTGAAAGCGGAGAGGACGGAGACCGCAGATACCGCGCGGTGAATGAAATTAAATGGAAGATGAGATATAGAGACTGGATGTAGCCCATAGCGTGATGATACTTATTCTCGATTACAATTTTCAGCGTAGGTGCGATGGAATCCCACCGCTTTCTCCGGCCACAAATAATCAGGCGCTCAAGAGTGCGGACTACGAGAAGAATGGACTCCAGTGCCTGTACCTCGTGCTCCAGGTGCGAAAGATCTATTTTCAGGAGGCGGATATAGGTAGCCAGGTGCGGGAAAGCAGCGAGGGAATCACTCGCGGCCAGGATGGTGGGATGTCCGTGAGACAATTCTGTGTGTGTGCACAGCGATTTGAAAGTCGCTTTCTGGGCGGGGGCTACAAAGGAGGTTGAAACGAGAGCGCAGGAGGTCAATGATGAATAATCATCTAGTTGGTTCACAACGGAATTGACGAGTTCCTGAGGTAGAGAGGCCATTGCATGAGCGCGGGAGTCGAAAATGGTCTGAAACTCCGACGGGGCTGTGTTGATCGTCGGAGCTTTAAGCTGCTGAGTCTTAGGTTTGCAAGTCGGGACATTGTTTATTGCGGTTATTATCCTGGGAGCTGGTGGTTATGGCGTCAGTATATTTCAAGCCGGTTTCGTGATAAATTGGTGAAAGAGGAGGGAGAGGGGGATCAGGGGATCCTTTGTGGTGAACTAATATTGTTCGCGGAGGACGTATGAACCACGACGCACGAAAATTGAATCGCTGTCGGCTTCAAGCAGAGATAAAAGAAGCTAGATACATCCGGGAGGGTAAGAATCGACGCCGCCGATGAGCTCTGCGAGATTAATCAAGAAAGGCAGGGATGGTTGAATTGTGCAACGGACTGACGAAGGCATTATGGCTCGGAATTATTCGTCGTCGTCATCGCCGCCCACACCGTCCTCATCTTCATCATCCCACTCGTTCCCAATTGAAATACTTTCAATCGAGGGAAATGCTGCACGGTATTCTGCATGGGACAGTCTGGCATGGGTTACGTGCAGAGATACCAAGGAACACTTGGATCTAGACAGCGCAGAGGTAATCGTCGACAGATAATCAGGGCCGAGCTCGCGCTCTGAAACCGTGAGATGTCGAAGGGCCGGAGTGGTAAGCGCATCGAGTAGCAGCTTTTGGGCTCCACGTTTAGTTTTGCATTCGTCGTGTAGAATCAGCGATTGGAGATATGCTAGTGGTGCAACTGGTGGGACATCGTCGTCATCGTCCCACAAGGTGCCATCGAAATCGATGAGGGAAACAGCATGGGATAGAATATTGCCCAACACGCTTGGCTCGCATTTATCAGCGGAGATGCTCGTAAACTGCCACCACGGAAGATACGCCCAAGACGGGTCAAACAGCACGCAGAGAACAACTTTCTGCAATTGCGGTGCGTCGTGGAACGGGCTCGCCACTGAAATTTCCCGCCCATCGTCGTAATTACTTTTGCCAATGGACAGGGCACGGAGAAGAGGAAAGGGACCCCGAATCCAGTGAAGATCAAGGAAAGGAATGATGAGGTGAACATATTCCCAGCGTGCCGCGTTCGAGATAAGGGCTTCCGTGATATCAGGTAGCTTGGAGGAACACAGCTCTGACTCCAACTTGTACTCCAAGGATATAGACAGGGTGCAATCCTTGGAGCGGGAAAGCCAAGTGGCGAGCGCATCGAGCTGCATGTCGAGATGGCACTTCCACTCAATGTTTAACTGGATGGCCCTCCACAGTCGAGGAGTACTGAACGCGATGTCGCGCCATCGACGGCAAATTTGTCCCAAGAGTGCTGGCGACGGTAGTCCAGTGAGCGGAGGACGCAATGGGTATACGGGAAGGACGTGGAAGAATATTTCCGAAGTTATTTCGACGGGGAGGGTGAGGATGGGGTATGTGTAGTTGTCCAGTTGCGACTGCAAGTTCTCCCGTTCGTAGCGCGTGGTAACGAGAGATTCTTCAAGAGCTAATATGTGAGCATCCAGTTCAAAAATACGGGAGCGGATATGCGAGCGCGAAGACTCGGATCTGTTCGCAGTGTCCTCGGAATGGACCATCGGCGAAGCGTGTCACTTGTGAGGCGGGCAGGTCTATAAAATTGTTAAAGGCTTCAATACTCAGTCTAAAGAGTTCATAGCGGCGTGGATTCTTACCCGTTAAAGAAGCGAGGGGCAGCAGTAGCTCAGCCAGAGGACGCGGTGAAGAAAAAGGCACGGTCACGACTTTAGGTCACGCAAGTGATTGTACGTGTTGTGAGTAGAGGCCGCCGAGGATCGTTAGATTTTGAAGAAGTTGCGTTCAAGTCGAATTCCCAGTGCCCAGCTCCACCACTAATCTGTTATATTTGAATCAATTTATTTGCACTTCATCTGATTGGTGAATGAACTGCACGTTGAAAGAAAGAAAAAAAGCCCCCGCGTTCCAATAATAAATATATGGACTTTAAGTCGGGGTGTTGGTAGGAGTGGTCCATATTTTCTGCCCTCGTGGATTGAAGGGAAATCACCCACATCAATTATAATACTGGTGCACTATTGTACTTAATGGTGGGAGATGGAGGTTCGAATCCTCCCCCCGGAGTCCCCCGTATGAAACGTCTGGGTGAATTTATTTTGTTGCGCCTCATAATGAATCTCATTTTGATTATAGCTGGACTGAGGCGCGGGAGACGGAATTTTGAGTCCTACGCATAGCTGGTGCACGGTGGGAATCGAGGATTTTCGGGCCAGCACATCGAATTGCTGTATAGGGACCCTAGTTGATTAACGTTGACTAAGGGTAAATCACCTACATAGAGTCTGAGCAGCAAGAACAGAGTCTCAGTCAGGGAACTTGAAGGAGGTTCAAATCCTCCCGAGGGCATGGGGCTGAACTAAATAGGCACAATCTTTTTTTGCATTTCAAAGGATCAATGTTCGCGGTGAGGTAAGTACTTAGCCCTCGTCGATTCGATAAATCGATATGTCAATACCCGGGTCGGTGGGAGACGAGGATGGGATCGGCGCCGAAATATCTTTGTTGCATATTCGTGGATAGACCTTTGAAGGAGGCATACGGTTGGTTGAAGCTGTGGCCATGAGCCTCGTCAATTCTCCACCAACATTGGCCAAAAGAATAGAGGGAACCCGGGTTGTAATATTTTTGTTCCGGTTTTGGCGCCATGTCAAGGTTCAGTGTATGAGTATAAAACCCTCGTCGATTAATGGGAAATTACCCACCGGCTCTACGTGTTTCTTGAGTCATATAAGACTCAGTGGGAGACGGAGGTTCGAATCCTCCCGAGGGCATGATGCTATTTGCCTCTATGTTTTCTTTTTCGTACTACCTAAAATCGATTTTCGGAGGAGCCATTACATCGTGGTTCAAATTGCTGCATATAAACCCTCGTTGATTAATGGTAAATCACCCATGAGCACTTTGCGTGAGCAACAGAAGACTCATGGGAGACCTAGGTTCGAATCCTCCTGAGGGCGTGATATGATTTCCTGCTGTGTTTTCTTTTTCGTAGCATCCATATCCTGGTTAGAAATACTGAATACACCCACCGACTTTGCAAGGACCGCAAACACATCAGTGGGAGACGGAGGTTCGAATACTCTCGAGGGAATGGAGGGCACTTCGAAGTTTTTGTAATATGCATGTGATAGAAATAATTTTCGAAGGCACCATGTCGTAGTTTGAGTTGCTGTATATAAGCGCTCGTCGATTAATAGGAAATCACCCACTACACCTGTGAAGGACAGAAGTAGGTCCGTGAGAGACGGAGGTTCGAATCCTCCTGAGGACATTTGGAGGGCATCTATATTTTCTTTTTCGTCACACCTAAAATACATTTTGGAAGGAGCTATATCCTGGTTCGAATAGCTGCATACAAGCCCTTATTGATTACTGGCTTAAATGGTCCACAAATCTCTCACCCAAAGCATAGAAACTTATAGTGGGAGACGGAGGTTCGAATCCTCCCAAGGGCATAGGAGAGTTGTACGACTCTTTTTTTTGTCGCGCCACCTAAAATCGATTTTCGAGCTGGGTATATCCTGGTTTGATTTACTGTATATAAGCCCTCGTTGATTAATGGCAAATCACCCACCGACTTTGTGAAGAGCCACAAGATTCTCAGTGGGAGACGGAGGTTCGAATCATCCCGAGGGCATGGAGGGCAGTACGACTACCTTTTTTTTTTTTTTGCATGAAATCAATTTTTGAAGGAGCCATTTCGTACTTTGAATTGGCGCATATAAGCTCTCGTTGATTAATGGTAAATCACCCACTGACTGTACTGTTCCGAAATCCGAATGTCTTGAATATTCAATGGGAGACAGAGGTTCGAATCCTCCCGAGGGTATTAGGGCGTAGAACGATGTCTTTTTGTTGCTATTCTCATTCATCCTGGTAAACAGGCGGCTTCTGAAGCGCATGTAACAACTGCGCTTATCCGCGTCAAAGGGGAATGAACTTCGTTTGAATGAGCTGCTTGCGTGGTCGCTGTATTCCTAGAAGTGAGCGAGCCTTCGTAGATTTTTCATCCGACCCCTGTATTATTGTCGTCTAATGGTAGTCATACTCGGTCCCAATTGGAATCTTTAGCCCTTGTTGATTTAATGGTAAATGACCCACCCGCTATCAACCATTCGAATCTGAGGTCCTGCCACGCTCTTCGATGTCTTGTCTCATGAATTGATTATTGAAGGGACCATATCCTGGTTCAAACTGCTGTATATAAGCCCTTGTTGATTAATGGGAAATCACCCACCGACTTTGGAAGCCCGCCACTAAACGGTACAGTGGTTCGAATCCTCCCGGGGGCATGGGTCCGTTCGTAAGCCGCTTTTTTTTGGTGCCACGGTTTTAGAACGCCAATAGGCATGTTCAGATGAAGACATAGAGGCCATGTTAAAATAATTGATTAATGTCTACTCGTTCACGCGCATCCTGAGTCGCAGCGTGAATCCGAGTCGGGCCGGATGTTTCTTTGAGCAGATTGCCTAAAATCGAGTTTCGAAGGCACCATGGCAAGGGTAATTGAAAAGATATAGGGCCCTTGTTGGTGAATGGTAAATCACTCACCACCCATAACTCATCGCGAATGGTGTCAGTGGGAGACAGAGGTTCGACTCCTCTCGAGGGCATTGTGCGTTGTGTTCCTGATTTTTTTCTTTCGATTATACAAGCTGCTATGTTGCTTCACCCATCCCGTATAGCTTACTCAAGATTCGTGTCCCTTCTCTCATATACATAATTGCATTAATTTTGCCATCGGCCAAGGCCACCAACCGGCCCAGACCTCCGATCATCATTGGATCACATCACATCACGTGGCTACCAACTCCATTTCGTCTCCCCAAGCTGCGCGACTTCAATGCGCTTGCTGCGTTGACCTGCTTGCTTCCTGCTGCCACTCACCGTGGTACACTGCTCTCTGGAGGCTTCATATACTCTTGCCGCTGGGATTCCCGGGGTCCGGAACTTGAGGACTTCTTTTGGGTCGTCTGCTGCTGCGACTCTCTGGTATCGAGGCCACCAGCCCTTTCCCGGTCTTTCCTCGTGCAGTAGAACCCGGGGGATCTGATCTGCGTTATTGGCCCCAAAATTTGCCTGGGATAAAGCTTGGGACCTCAGAAAATCACCCTACGAATATTTTAGCCTCGGCCTCGGGACACGGAAGCGTCGGGATGGCGGCTGGGGACAGCGCAAAGTCGGACCAGATCGCGTTCCACATCTACACCAAGCTCTTCCATGTCCTCTACGCCGCCCGCGCAACAGATGCCTTCTCTTCAAACCCTGCGACCGCGAGGGTGGACAAGTGGGTGAGTCGTCTTAATCTTTATCTCCTCCCGATTTTTTTCTATTTTATTCACCTATATCCCACGCAGTTTAACCTCGAAACGCCACTTGCGCCAGCCCCGCCCGCGGAGCTGGACGCTTATCGCGCGCTGTCCTCCGCTCCTCCGCCGCCTCCACCATTAGCGCCGGGTGATAGGGATCCGACGCCCACAAATGACGCAGCAAAGCCCCTCACGCTCCAAATCCTCCTCGCTGTCCCACCAGCGGGCGGCGGCCTCGCTCTCGTGCACGCCGCATCCCGCACGCGCGTCGAGCCCGAGCCGCGCTGGGTGCTGCTTGAGGAGTGGGTCCTGCGCTTTGTGACCTCCCCGTCATCGTCTGCGTCCTCTGCGTCGTCGTCCGCATCTTCGACGTCCGGCACAGACAACGGGGACAGAGACGAGGTGCTCCCGCCCACGATCTACAAGAACGCGATCCCGCTGTTCCGCGCGCTGTTTGCGCTGCTGCGCATCCTCCCCGCGTGGCGCGTCGTGCGCAAGCTCGCGGGGCGCGGCGCGCGCGGTGGCATGGGCGTCGGGATGGGGATGGGGATGGCGGGTAACGGCGGGGGGAAGGGCATGCGCGTCGTTGTGCGGCTGCGGCCTGACGACGACGGCGGCCCAGGGTGGAGGGTAGGAGGAGGAGGGTTCCGCGAGGTGCGGGGCGGGGGAGAGACGACGCTGGAGTTTGGGGAGTCGCCTGCGCCGCAGACGGGGGCGGCGCCATTGCCGACGAGCACGCATGTTTTTCCGGGGATTGCGCATCCTGCTGGTGAGTCTGTTTCTCGTTTTCTCTTCTTCCCCCCTTCCTATTCCGCCCCCGCTCTTTCGTATGCGCCCATTTCATCCCTCCCTGCCCATATTCTTTTCTTTTCTCTCCCCCCCCCTTTTTTTTTGCCTACGTCCCCCTCCCCCCTCCCCCCTCCATTTCCGTCATCCTGAATCCCTTCAGCAGTCTCTTCCATTACTCTTACTATCCTTCTCTCCTCACTACTTTTCACGCTCACCGCGCTCCTTTCCTCTTCCCGTTTTGTCTCCTTCGCATCGCGCTCTCCCTCTACCCTCCACCTCCACTCGGTTCTCCGACACAAGCGTCTTTGCCCCCCTTCATCCTCATCCTCGCCTCCCTTTCTCCCGCCCTGCACCGTTATACTCCCATCCTCATCGTCTTCATCCTATCTTATCGCTCTCATATGCATGTGAGAGCGCTTGTCCCTTATCCATGCGTCATTGCAATTCTGCCTCCGCCGATCGAGGTTCTGCCCCTGTCGCAACGTCGATCTTTACCTTGCTTCCCTCCTTCCCTTCCATTCCCATCTCCACTACACTTCTTCGCGCATCACGATTCCTTTCCCCCTCTACCTCCCTCCGGACCCGCACTATCCACCCACACCCCTGTCCCTCTCTCTTCTCCCTTCCGCCCGTTCCATCGCTGACTCCTACGTCCTAGGCATCCTCACCCTCTCCACAACCTACCTCACCACGCCCGGTTTCACCCTCGAGTCGCTCGAGGCCCTCCTCTCCTCGCGCTTCGCCGTCCTCGACGCGCACGACACCACCACCTTCACCAATACCGCCGCCGCTCCCGCGCGCCGCCCCCTCCCCTCTTTCTCGTCCTCTCCGTCGTCCCTCTCCTCGCGCACCCGCGTGCCCTCGAGCACCTCCCCGCCTTCTCGCACACACGCACTCACACACAGCCGCGTCCCCTCAAGCACCTCGCCCCCGCCCAGCCCCTCCGCGCGCGCCAGCGCGCTCCCGCGCGGCCTCGCCGCGCACAGCGAGCAAGCGCAGGACGACGACGCGGACGAGTTCGTGCCCACACTTGCGCGGCGCTCAATCGCGGCGTCGGGCGGCTCGGGGTCGGGGTCGGGGTCGCCCGCATCGTTCGGGGCGCTGCGCGGGTCGGGGGGCACCGGTGGGGGCGTGGGGATGGGCATGCGCGCGCGGGTGGACTCGACGGGCGGCGGGAGCGGGCCGCCGTCGTATCGCATGGGGGTGCACGTCTCGGGGTTCAGCGGGAGCGGGAATGCGGGCGGGGGGAATAGTAGGTTTGGGGGCGGCGGGGGCGCGGATGTGGTGGACCGGTTTGTGCTGCCGAGGAGTGGGGGGTCTGTTGGGGGGATGAGGGAGGAGGGCGCGAGCTTGCAGGGGGGGATGGAGAGAGAAAGGGAGGGGTCGGCGTCGTATGCGCGTGCGGGGCCGCCGAGCGAGCGGGAGAGGGAAAGGGAAAGGGAGAAGGGCGTGCCGATTGGGGCCGGGTATGCGTATGGCGGCGCGGGGGGGTCTGGGGCGAGTGGGGGTGGGAGTGGGGGTGGGAGTGGGGGTGGGATGGGCATGGGGAGCGTCGGGGCTGCAGGGGGGAGTGGCGTTGGGAGTGGGGTGGCCGGGGTGGGCGTGAGCGTGCCCGTCGCGATCAACCCGTTCAAGAGCAACACGCTCTCGCGGAGCTCGCTGAGTACGTCGCTGCTGCGCGGGGTCTCGTCCGTATCGGGGAGCCCGGGGCGCGCGGGGTCGCCGATTGTGGGGCCCGGGTCGCCGTTGGCGGGTGGCATCGGTGCGGGTGCGGGTGGGGCTGCGGGGCTGCCTGGCGGCGGGGTGGCGTTCCCGCAGCCGCAGCCGCAGGCACCCTCGCTAACGGGGACGAGCGCGGGGAGCGATGCCGCAGGGGGTGGCACCGCCGGCGCGATCCCGATGCGCAAGCGCTACTCGAGCAGCTTCCCGCACCGGTATGGAGCCGCGGCAGGGAGCAGCGTCGGCAGTGGGGGCAGCGGGGAGAGCGGGAGTGGGAGTGGGAGCATTGGTGTGGGTGGTGTGGGCGGTGGGGTGAGGGAGCGCACGGGCAGTGCGGGCGGTGCGGCCAGGAGTCGGAGCGGGAGTTTTGTGAGTTCTTTCTTCTTCCCTTCATGTGATGGATTCTAACTCCGTTTTTTTCTTTATCGCAGCTCAAGCGCGCGGCGACGCCGGACGAGCAACAGCCGGACGACGACATCTCGACATTCGTGAAGGACATCGATGCGCCGCGACCGCTGTTGGGGCGGTCGCGGCTCGAGCAGCAACAAAGGAAGGATCGGAGCCTGAGTCGAGATTCTTCTGCGCCGCCCGGCAGCAGTAGCAGCTCTCCCGGGACGAGTCGCGGGGGGACGGTGCGCGGGAGTGGAAGCACTGCCGGCGCGCGCACGATCGTCCCTGCTGCGGGGGCGGCGTTCGACGATGGCGCGCACCATGAACAGCAGCAACTATCGCGTGATGATCAGCAGCAGCCGCGTCGCTCCCCCGCCGGCGCGATGCTCACAAGCGAGTCAGAGGTGGACGAGCGGCTGCGACGCATGAATGAAGAGTTTATGCGCAGTCTTGTTGGGCTGGGGCGGGGGCCGCCTCCGCCGCCGCTGCCTTTGCATTCGCCTGCGACGACGCGTTCGCCAACGACGGCGATGACGCCCTCGCCGACGATGATGACGCATTCGCCGGTGAGCGCGGGAGGGCGGGGATCTGGCTCGGATGAGGTGCTGGGGCGGCTCGAGTTTGATTTCGAGCCGTCGGGGAGGGGATGAAGGGTCGCGGGCGGTGATTCGTCGCGTTGAGTGATTCATTCACTCTTTCGTGCTTCGATTTCTTCCGTTTGGCGTCACCAGTCTTGGTTTTTCTTTATCTCTCTGCAATTTTGTTTTTGGCTCCTCTGCGCTATCTATCTCCGTACCGCACACTTATTATCACCTCGACACCGCTATGCATGCATGCACATATGATATTATACTCACTATCCAGACATATACACACCATATATATATATACTCCATACGTATACCACTCATGTGTATTATGACGTACTATTACTTGCATATTTTTTTTTATTCATAGTGGTGGACTGCGGCGTGTGGCGCCGCGTTCTATACTTGATGCATTTGGAAAATGCATAGACTATGAAGCGCAACGGCAGATAAATGATCGAATTGGTGTATTGATGTGAGATCGCGCTTGGACCAGAATGTGTTTGTTCTTGTTAGGTTTCCACTGGCAAGCTGCAGTGATACACAACACCCGAGACTGCGGTAGACTGCGGCGCTGAAATGAAATTTGATTTCGGTGCCCGACCCTTGAATATTTGATGCTTGCATTCCCAAGCTTTATCAGCGAAGCGATATGACGATATAATAATTACACAGCACCTGCCCCACGGAGCGCGCTGTGCTGTGCTGTCTTTATATATTTTGTTTAATTTTTGCTTCGGTAACTGGGGAACTTGTACGACGTCTTCTGTGGTCGGCACGTCTGAAATTAGCAAGACAACGGGGACGATCGGGGATGCCTGCCAGAGCCAGCTTAAGGAATGGTTAAGTTATCCAACGCTGCCAATTGGCATAAATTTAAAGTAAGCCACGCCGTAAGACCGTCCCAAATAGAGGGCCGGGCCGAATTGTGATATAACACCTCGGTAGCTACTAGTATGGGTACGCCACGAGTGCCGGACCCCGACTAGACAACGCAGCCGGACATTCCAAGGGCTGAAAGAGGCCGTCAGTGGCATCAAATTTCCCACCAATTATGGTCAGAAATAATCGGTCATTCGGCCGATTTGGAAAGCCCTTGGAATTCTTGGAATGGCGTCAGACTCGACGCGATCACGTGGAGCTCAAGTCCGATGCGCGACGGGAAGTGATTCTGCGACGGTATCCGCAAATAACCTCTTCCAATTTCTTGTGTGATAGATCGAACAAGGCAGTTTCTGAATAGTCATATACAAGGACATTCAAAAAGACTATGAATTCCGGCGTCCGCTAGATCCCCAAATGCTCTGACATCCACTTCTCCTTCCAGCTTGAGTGAACTGTGACATCGCCCCAGATACTATGCTTAAACCTCTGGGACTGATCAGTGGTATCCCTTGAACGATGCTATTAAATACTCACCGGTCCTCGCAATGGTCTCGTAGCCTTCAAGGGTGGCGAAATCACCCTTCTGGTGGAGTTCGAAGAGCGTATCGATGGCGCCGGGATGTTCAGGGATCCTGATAGCTTTCTCAACACCGTTGCTGGTGTACACAAATGCATTGGGAGAAACGGTCTCCGTGCTGTTTCCATCGAAGCGGCGGCGGTCGCCAAAGTTGGCCCAAGCCATGCTGTTGGCTTTGACACCGTGACCATTATAACACCTGTCTCCTGGGCCAACCGCGTTTGTGCCAATTCCTCCAGGGTCACGGCAATCGCTGCGAGTCCACGCCTGGCCGAAGGCGTTGGAGCTCTCCAACGGGTTGTAGGAGATGGAGAACCCCACGTTGGCCGGGAGATTGCTGCAGCAACCGTTTTTCTGCAGACCGAAGCAGCAAATGGCGATCCCAGAGCAGGACTCAGTGCTGGGCCAGGCGCAGAGGTCTATGCCTTGGACGAGAGGAGTGACCGAGGCCACAACGATGGTGGCGAAAATGTTTTGAAAAGCATGAGCAAGTTGTGTGCGACGAAGAATCTGAGACGAAAGAGTGCCGCACGATTATTGTTTGAGTTTCCGATCCTTCATGCGACATCTTATATATCTGCAGGGCTCTCGATGCCAAGGCAGCGCCCATCCAGCGCCTAGCGAGTCCGATATGAATTTCTATGAAGCTTACGATCGGATTGTGAGCGCACAATAGAAGTTCGCTTTTCGCGTCTAACAGTGCCTCTTCGGGCGCTCTCTACTCTTCGCCAGCTCCATTCGATTCAGGAAACGTTGAACCTAAATATAAACAAGCTCCCTCTGTGGGTCGTTTATGCCTCACCATACTCTCATTCTTCATAGTGAGTGTATCCCTGCCTTCCGGTATGTGCCATTCTGTTTTTATCAACAACAAAACTTGACGATTTGTCGGCAGTTCAACCTTGGAGTTGACCCCTGTGTATTCTGAGGCTCGAGCCCAATATATCATCCCGTCAGCGCCCATACCAGCGCTTTCTGTGTGATCCCACATATTGTTCAACGTCAATAGACGAGCTGCACGAGATTGCCGCCGGAACGGTTCGGGGTAGATATGTATCAACCGAACTTGGAATATTGCGCAGGCCATGAGGTCTGCAATGCATGTATGCAACTTCGTCAGTCGCTTTGCACAGTCTGCGCCAGAGCTGGCTTCGTCGAAAAAAGGATAACTACTAAATGTAGACACACAAAATGAACGAACTTCGAGACTTGCCATCATCAAAGTGAATTTTTCCCTTCAAGGTTCTTGCTTCAAGTTCGAAATGGCGTCGTGTCCAGTGTAACCACGGCAGAGGCATAGACGCTGATACTTGACAGCGTTATTAGGCTTTCGAACCGGACTTGAGCGCTGCAAGCAACTGGGCGTGGCGGAAAAGAACCTGCACGTTCACCTTGGGGTGTCAGTCGGAGCGCTTAAAGGTTTAAGTTACGTTTTTGGGCGCCCTGATACATAACAATTCCAGAGTAACGAACTTATGTCCGTGTACTAAGCCTTCCACGCCGATGAGACTCAGTGGATGTGAAACGAGAGGACACCGAAACGCGCAACTACTGTGAAGATGAGGTTGCGCAAAAAACTTCGACTGCAAGTGAATTGTATACTGCTTGACACTGTCTCACTGACAAGCGGGTCGGAGGTGGATGAGGGTACGTTTTTAGAATGGGCGGAACAGAGTCAAATAACGAGGAGGAAACAGAAACAAAATTGCTGAGAGATAAAGAAACCCAAGATCTACGACCAAACGGAAGAAATCGATGCACGAGCGAATGAATGACCCACCGCCCACGACCCCTTATCCACTCTCCGCCGGGTCGAAATCTGTCGAAATCAAACTCGAGCCGCCCCAGCGCCTAGTCCGAGCCGGAGCCCCACCTCCCCCCGCACGATCAGAGGTGAATGCGTCATCATCGTGGGCGAAAGGGCCATTGTCTTCGTCGGTGAACGCGTCGTCGCAGGTGAATACAAACGCAGAGGAGGCGGCGTCGACGGCGGCGGCCCCCTCCCAAACAAGGCTGCGCATAAATCCTTTATTCATGCGACGCAGCCTACTGTCTCGACACTGCTATGCATGCATACACGTATGATATTATACTCACTGTCCAGACACATATATATATATAATCCTTACGTATACCACCCTCATGTGTATTACTACGTACTATTACTTGCATACTTGGTTCTTATATCTCTGCACGCATATTCTTTTTGTTCATAGTGGTGGACTGCGGCGGTTGGGCCGCGTTCCATACTTGATGCATTTGGAAAATGCCCAGAGTGTGAAGCGCAACGGCAGATAAATGATCGAATTGATGTATTGATGTGAGATTACGCTTAGACCGGAATGTGTTTGTTCTTGTTAGGTTTTCGCTGGCTCGCTGCAACCGATACACAACACCCGAGACTGCGATGCAAAGGAAATAGGATTTCGGCGCCCGCCCCCTGAAATTTGAAGCTTGCAATCCCAAGCTTTATCGGCGATACCTGACCATATAATAATTAACACCCGCCGCAGAATGTGGTCAAGTTTGCGCTGTGCTGTGATTTTTTCTTCGGCAACCGGGAAACTTGTACGACGTCTTCTGCGGTCGACAGATCTGAAATTAGTAACACAACGGGGACAATCGGGGATGCCTGCCAGAGCCAGTTTAAGGAATGGTTAGGTTACCCAACACTGCGCACTGGCATAAAGTTAAAGCGGTAGTTCTAGCCAAGCTGTAAGACCGTCCCAAACAGAGGGCCGCATGAATTTAGTATGTGGTATAATGCCTCCATAGCTGGTACTATAGGTACACCATGAGTGCTGGTATTTAGAGGCTAGACAATGCAGCCATTCCGAGGGCTCAAATTGGCCGTTTGTGGCGGCAAATTTGCCACCAATTATAGTCAGAAATAATCGGTCTTGCGGTCGATTTAGACCCTTGGAATTCTTGGAATAGGGGGATCGGACCGACACGCGAAGAGAAGTGATTCTGCGAAGTTATCCACAGAGAACCTCTTATTTGTTCTCGTTTCAATTTATTGGGTGATAGATCAAAAAAGGCGGTTTCTGAATAGTCATATACAAGGATATTCAAAAAGACTATGAATTCCGGTGTCCTCCAGATCCACAAACACTCTGCCATCCGCTTCTCCATCCAGGGAACGGTGATATCGGCTATTATTCTGGGACTGATCAGTGGTAGCCCTCGACAATGATGTTAAATGCTCACCGGTCCTCGCAATGGTCTCGTAGCCTTCAAGGGTGGCGAAATCACCCTTCTGGTGGAGCTCGAAGAGCGTATCGATGGAGCCGGGATGTTCAGGGATCCTGATAGCTTTCTCAACACCATTGGTGGTGTACACGAATGCGTTGGGAGAAACGGTCTCCGTGCTGTTTCCATCGAAGCGGCGGCGGTCGCCAAAGTTGGCCCAAGCCATGCTGTTGGCTTTGACACCGTGACCATTATAACACCTGTCTCCTGGGCCAACCGCGTTTGTGCCAATTCCTCCAGGGTCACGGCAATCGCTGCGAGTCCACGCCTGGCCGAAGGCGTTGGAGCTCTCCAACGGGTTGTAGGAGATGGAGAACCCCACGTTGGCCGGGAGATTGCTGCAGCAACCGTTTTTCTGCAGACCGAAGCAGCAAATGGCGATCCCAGAGCAGGACTCAGTGCTGGGCCAGGCGCAGAGGTCTATGCCTTGGACGAGAGTAGTGATCGAGGCCACAACGATGATGGCGAAGATGTTTTTGATATGCATGAGCGAGTTATGCGACGCAGAATTTGAGACGAGGGAGAGTGTCACACGATTATTGTTTAAGTTTCCTGCTCCTTCATGCCACATCTTATATATCTGCAGGACTTTCGATGCCAAGGCAGCGCCCATCCGGCGCCTAGCGAGTCCGATATGAATTTCTATGAAGCCTACGATCGGATTGTGAGCGCACAATAGAAGTTCACTTTGCGCGTCTAACAGTACCTCTTCGGGCGCTCTCATCTTCTTCGTCAGCTCCATTCGATTCAGGAAACATTGGACCTAAACAAACTCTTTCTGTGAGTTGCTTATGCCTCTCCATACTCTCATTCTTGATATTGAGTGTATCCTTACCTTACAATATGTGCCATTCGGTTTTACCAGCAACAAAGTTCGACGATTTGTCGGCAGTTCAGCCTTGGGGTTGACCCCTGTGTATTCTGAGCTTCGAACCCAACATATCATCCTGTCAGCGCCCATACCAGCGCTTTCTGTGTGGTCCCACATATTGTTCAACGTCAGTAGACGAGCTGCACGAGGTGGCCGCCGGAACGGTTCGGGGTAGATCTGTATCAAGCCAAGTCTGGAATACTAGGCGTCCATGAGATCTGCAGTGCACATATGCGAATCCGTAAGACTCTCTGCCAAGTTAGCGCTAGAGCTGGCCTCGTTGGGAAAGGGATAACTACTAAAACTACTAAATAAAAATGAACGAATTTCAAAACTCATTTATCGCTGTCATCGAAATGAACTCCCCTTTGAAAATCCTGCTTCAAGCTCTAAATGGTGCCATGTCCTGTGCGAGCATGGCGGAAGAATAGACTCTAATACTTTACAGCATTGTTAGGCTTTCGAACCCGACTTGAGCGCTGGGCGTGGCGGAAATGAACCTGCACGCTCACCTTGGGTTGTCAGGAGCGCTTAAAGATTTAAGTTACGTTTTTGGGCGCCCTGATACATGAAATTTCTGGTAACGGAACCTATATACCTATACAAAGTCTTACACGCCGATGAGACTCAGTGGATGTGAGACGGGAGGCCACGGAAACGCGCAAGTGACGCCGGATCCGCCCTTCAAACCTGGCCTGCGAGCGAAGTGCATACTGTTTGGCATTGTCTCACTGGACTTCAGTGAAGGGAACGCCGCCTAGAACAATGATGGGTGTGTTCCTATACGTTGTACGTTAATATCCAGGTAGCACAAATTCCACTCGTGTTTCTCCCAGCTAGCTCAATCGCGGATTTGTGCTGTATCAGCAAATTTCCGCAAGAACTCCTTTGTATATGTTTCTCGAGAACACATCACACCGACACCTATCTAATGCTCGTCCATATTCCAAAACAAAGCCGCCAGCGAATTACGTGTATCTTTATGACGTTCCCAATGGTGCAAAATCAAACCTGCGCGCGAACTCTGCGCGAAGTTTTTTTTTGTCGACCTAGAAAATAACTGCCCATTGGGTCTATAATAGGTTGTATGTGTCTCTAGATACATTGCTAGCCCAAACTGAGGACTGGATTCCTCCTTGAAGACCACCCGGAGGCCTGCCGAAGAATTGATCGCTGTTTTGATTCGATCAAATTACAGCTGAAGTGGAATTTATTGGGAATTTACTGGTCAACTTGAGGCTTAAATTTGGAGGGTTGAACAAGATGAGTTACCAACCACTATTTGGCATCCTTTTGTGCCACATTCCAGATGTTGCAATAATCCAAGTTACGGGCGCTTGGGGTTCGCAAAGTCCGCGATTTTTTTCCCTCGTGATTTTCCAGTTGCCTCCATGGCATGGAATTTATAGGACTATATGGTTGTTAACTTGTTTTGTTCAACCGTCCAAATTCAAGCCTGAAGCTGACCAGTAACTTCCACTTCAGCTGTAATTGGGTCTGCCTAGCCACCTGCGCAGACCTACCTGAAGCTTCACTCACATAGCCAAGCTCTGCCTAGGAGGTTGCGGAACGTAGTGTATGCTTTGGAAATTCGGATGGTGCACATTAAAAAGAAAAAAAGCATTCAGACTAGGCGATAATTTTTTTTGGAGGCACTCTCAGAGCCCTCGTCCTATTATGCGGGAGCACAACGGTATTCTAGCGCGCAGGAGACGCGTGCCGAATAAGATTTAATGTTGCGATTCAAACTATTTTGATGAATATCTGCTGTAAAATGGAAACCCAATGTAACAGGCCAATTATCTCTGCTTTTATATGCAATCCTTGAGCTTGAGCGCTTAAGCGGGGGGTTTTTGCGCGGTCGACACGCCACATGCCGCCAGCCGATCAGTTAATCAATGATGAAACCGCATTGCTTTCTTGCCTCTACCACGACGTCCTGTCTAAGTAGTACCGTTTACTTTCCTTGAAACTCAAGAGGTAAGAGCCGATTTATTGTTGAAATTCAATCCATTGACCGTGGGAGCCTCCAGCCCGGTGTTTATAGGCCTACTGACTCGACGATGGAGCACAGTAGGGCTCGGCACCGTAACCGTATAATATGGTATACGGGTACGGTTCATACGGGTCCGTAGCCGTGCCGTATGGCCCTCCAGCGTACTTTGTACGGTTACGGGTACTGACCGTGAGTAGCACCGTATGCACCCGTACACATACGGCCGTACACGGCACCATACGGACCGTAAATTGACCGAAAATGGTGCATCTCTGGCACTCTCGGTGCCGCCCAATGCTAACGCGCCAAGTCGCCCATCACGTTCCGCCAGCATGCGGCATGATGCACCTCGCGCCGATCAAACAGTCGTGGCACCGTGTCTGCACCCGCACCCTCTGGGACGCCGTCTGAACAAGCAAGCCGTCTTTTCATTGTCTCATATGTTGCTTTATTCTTTTACTTTTAGTTTAATATTGTGCGTACAGTCAACTCGTAGTAGTACAAAACCTCGAAACTCCGAAAAGACTACGCTAACGATGATGTGCTCTTACCCTATCTTGAGGTGCAGAAGGTGGCGTTTCAATCATATTTCGATAACAATTATCCGGTGTTATCTTCAACCACCACCCATTCGACTGCTACTGCCTCTGCACCCACAAATACCACGACTTCTCGCCCCCGGCATTATTAATTTTGCCGCCTACGACCAAGGATCGGATGAGGAGGGAGAAGCCGAGGAGCTAGAGCGTTATTTTGATGCTCCTCGCGCCCCCGCACAGACCGATCCCGTCCAATGGTGGTACGCTTGGAAATCAGAGTTTCCTCGACTTTATCGGCTAGCGCGCGATATTATGTCAATCCCCGGTAGGCTATAGCTTCCCGGATGCATTCAAATTTACTCACGCTACGCTGGAAGGTTCTGCCGTTGCCGTTGAGCGCGTCTTCTCAGGCGGAAGAGACACCATTTGCTTACGGTGTTCAAGCTTAAAGCCAGGAACAATCCGGACACTGATGTTGGTGAAGCACCACCTTCGTCTGAAGCGTAAGGGCCTTGAAGACGCCCTGCAATCCCTCCAACAAGCTTAGATATATACTTTATTAATTAATTTCCAAAAATACGGCCGTCATGACCGTAATATACCGTATACTTGACCGTACCGTACCGTAGAGGGGCCTGGAACTAAATTTACGGTTACGGCTATGGTCGGTCGGCGACCGTAAAGAGCCGTAAGGTATACGGTCGTAACCGTATACTGTACGGTGGGGAGCCCTAGAGCACAGCCCGAACAGCGAAAGCGCGATATCCTCGCTCTCGGAACTTCTTACTGCTACCCATATTACTGAGCTGAATGTTCTAGCTCTCGAAAAATCTACTACGGCCGCGCATCTCGAGCTGGCGGACTCGCAGACGCACCTTGGCAATGACATATCCCCCATCCTCATCCTCCCCGTCGAAATCACTTCAGAGATATTCATGCATTTTCTCCCTCCCTATCCGGAGCATCCACCGCTCACTGGACTCTACTCTCCCACGCTCCTGGGCCAAATATGCCAGGCATGGGCGAGACATAGCGTTCAGCACACCGCGCCTGTGGCGCGCCGCCATGATCGAACTACGCGCTAGCGCAGAACGTTCTTTCCCTGCCCTCCTCAATATCCTCCACACCTGGCTTGCCCGATCCGCGCATCTTCCGCTATCGATTTCCTTGGAGGTGGAAGCGGGCATCGACTGCCTGGATCCTCGTTGGGCGGGCGTAATTATTACCCACGCGGCACGCTGGGAAGCGCATGATGCTGGTCATTCCCTTCGGTGATATTTGCTGGATTCAGGGCCCGTTCCCTTTACTCCGTGATCTGACCGTCGGCCCAAGCGGATTTGAGGATCCGGAACCGGCAGCGACTGTTTTCCATGATGCACCTCTATTGACAACAGTCGACCTTGCCATGGGCTTCAATCCTTCATATGTAACGTTGCCGTGGTCGCAGCTCACCAGGATCTCCTTCGATAGGTGCGAGCCTGTGCACGTGGCCCATATTCTGCGGCGCGCTGTTTCCCTCGTCGAACTCAGCGGTTCCCTGTGGGATGATTTTATTCATTTCGAAGACATTCCACCACTGATGCATCTTCGGTCACTCATTTTACTCGATGTCGACGCCGGGCTTGAAGTGTCAAACAAGATGCTGCTCGATGCGTTGACGACACCGGCTCTCCGTCATCTCACTGTTTCGGAGCGCGAGCTCAAGGATGAGTGCATTTCCACTATTGCCGCCCTTCTCTTCCAGATCACATTGTCCGTTGGAATCCCTCCATGTCACCCACTCCGTGCAGAGCACGGCAAACTATCATGCTGTTTTCCCCCAGGTGAAGGTCATCAAAGTTTTCGTCCACACCGAGGATGGCCCATACGACGGTGAAGAAGAGGACACAGGAGAGGACGACGAGGGCTTGAGTGAGGATGAGAATGACTACAAAGGAGAGAATCTCGGCGTCGAAGGAGACTGAGATGAGGACGAGGAGCAGAGCGCAGGGATAATTATTCTGCGTTGGATGTCCTCGATGAATTCTCGTGCGTCCCGCGAAATTCCCATGTGAGTTGCTCTTCCGCTAACGTCAGCTCCCAATACAGCCCCCTCGCGTAACAACTTTCTGCAATATTCGCGGTTCGACAGCTGGTCGTAATTCACGGTGCTGTTATTCATATTTTCCCCGTTCTTGTTGATCCTTTGAACCGTTGTCCGATCTCCCACTTTCCTTCTGTCGTGATACATATCACTTTACAATCTAGTCCGAGCTGCTCAAGGACAGTCATGGTACCTCGATCGAAACCATCGAATTTTCGTCAGCGCCGAGTATGATTCAGATGATGAAGTGGAGAAAATGTATGAGGAGGAGTGTAATGATGACGATGAGCAATGCTCCTTAACGATGTCACTATGTCACCCAATCCAATCTGAAAAATTTCCCCCTGCCGACATGACGGCGGGAGACCCGGCGGTGTGTCCGGCTAAAGACGAACCGAAATAGCCGCCTTATTTGTTTGCATTATGTGAGATTACGCTTGGACCGAGATGTGCTTGGGCCGCTTGCGGCACACAGGTACCTACGCAGGAAGCCAAGATAGTAGAGATCTTGCCTTCGCTCGAAGCATTATTGCCAGTGATAGCTCGATTTTCACGTGGCATGGGTGCGTTATCAAGCGTTATTTTTATTTTTTCTTCGACAACCAGAGAGCACTAAACTATAATTGGGAGTCATACCCGTCTGAGTACCTCAGTCTAGTGTTGCCGTCGAGTTGAGCTGAACTCGAGCAGTAACTCGGATCGGTGATCGGGTTGGGCAACTCCGTGTACCGAGTTGCAACTCGAATTGACATCGAGTTGGTGATGGAAACACCGCCACAATCAACGTATTTTCATACTACATTATTCCAAGCCTTAAACGGTTCTTTGGGGTCTCAATAAACACTCATCTCGCCACGGTTTCAGAGGACAATTTTTTTTTGCTTCTTGTCTTGCATTTTCTTCTCACAAGAAAGAAAAGCAATTGCGCATCAAATTTTCTGGCTGTCAGTCCTGGCCTCATAACAGAGACAAATGCCGTCACGAGAAAAGACAAGAAATATTGCAGAAGTTAGTTCATTCACTTCAGCAACACAAGAAAAAAGCGCTATTGTCAAAAGGCATAAAGGAAGCGATTCCGCTGAATTTTTATTGTGTGTGAGAAGGAGGATGAACATTGTGAAAAAATGGATCACACGTGATGCAGCTCGATCCCAACTCGAGTTGTAACTCGTGTCAACTCGGCAACATTGAGTTGCAACGAGTTGGCTAACTCGAATCGGCTCGAATCAACTCGCGGCAACACTACCTCAGTCTGAGTAAGATTCCCGGTCAAAAGCTCGTGTATCCGGCTAAGTGGTAGCCGAAACATCCGGCTCGGTGATCTGTAATGATCTGATGTCGAATCGCTTGAGCCGAACTGCTGGCGAGAAAACATGCTATGGGCAGTCCAGGGCCTTCCTATTCCCCTCCTTAACCTTCTGTCACTGTAACAGCTCATGGCCTCCGACCTCGAGCCCAAAGTCTCCCCCGATGATTCGACTCTGGCTGACCTACCTCCAGCGCCGCCAAAACCTGCGCTTTCTTTCCTGCCGGAATGGGTTTCTGCGCCTCTCAAGTCTCCCAGGGCATGGAAGCTTCTCCTCAGATGCTGGGTTGCGGGCCTCGCCTCGTTTGTTATCCTACTGCCGAATGCTTCGCTGCGTACACTGGGTACAACGTGCGTACGCTTTGTCTGAGTCTGCTTTTGACACATTGAATTCTTCGCCGTGCACAGGTCGTTCTTCGCGCTCTTGACGGCCCTCTTCCTGCCTCCGTACCTCCCGGTGCAGCTAACTATATTCGTGAGCGCAGTATCAGCGATACAGTACTACCGCGGCCACTCATGAACAAGCCAGCTATTATCGACACTAATGATCGGGTTGCTTGGTGGGTGGGGGATCGGGCTCGCGGCCATGCGCGCGGCCAATGCAGTACGAAGCCAGGCTATCATCCAGGCCGCGACTCTGCAGATTCAGGCTAGGTATGCGCTCCCATCGAATTTACCTCGTACTTCCCTGATTGAGCACTCTAGCATCAAGTCCAACCCCGTGTTCCAGGCCAACCCTGCATTGGCCAAATCGGCCGCGGTCTTTGCGGGATGGTTTCTCGACATTCGGTTCGTTTTTGTCCAAAGGAAATACGACAGTGGCTCATGTTCTCTGCGCAGGTCCACCGCGGTGTACGGCGCCTTCCTCGTCTTTGGGGCCTTCATATTTGGGTTGATCCGCGCATACGCCCCGAAACTCATATTCATGAGCATCTTCGGCACCATTGCGCGTGCGTACTCTTTATTCCTCATTCCCTTTTCTCTTTATTTCCAAGCCGCATTAATTTCTTATCTCAATAGTGGATATATTCTGCTCAATCGGCCCCCTCTTCCCCTCTGCGCGCTACACGCTTCTTAACTCCGTCGCCATCTCCGTGGGATGCTACATGGCAATTGCGATCCTCACGACACTCTTCGTGTTTCCCGAGACGATGAGCCGCGCGATCATGATCAAGGTGTCCGCGCAGCTCGCGCGTGTGGAAAGACTCGTGCAGATGCAGGACGCAGTCCTGGCGGCGCCGGCCGCGGACCTGCGCGCGGACGCGCCGCTGATACAGCAGTTCCGACGGCTCCGCTCGTTTGTTATCGGGGAACAGCAGCAACGTGCGTATACCCTATTTATTTATTTCTTCTACTACATCATTTTGACTCTCGCGCAGTGATCGCTTCGTCGGGCTTGCTCTCGCTCGAGTTCACGTGGGGGCGGTGGAATGGCGACGACGTGCGCAGCCTCGAGGCGCCGTTCATTGCGCTCCTCACGCGTGTCGGTATGCCGCGCAGTCCTTATTCCTGCTGTAACGTTAATCCAAGCTCCCAGGCTGCCTGCTTAACTTCGACCGCCTCGCGGGCAGGGCGCGCCTCAACACGCCTGGCAGCACTTCGCAAGTGAATCTGGGCGACCTGCCGGACACGCGCGCACACGACGGCTACCTCCTGCGGCAGATCCACACGCGCGACACCGTGCGCGAGAAGGCGCACGGCGTGCGGCCGGACGATGTCCTCCCTACGCTCGACACCGCTACGCGCGCGCTGCGAACCGCCAGCATTGCGGGGCTCGCGGCCGTACGGCTCGCCTTGGACGATGTCAACGCGGCGCGGTGGCGCGGGGATGCTGCGCGCCAGAATGCGGTGGAGGACGCGCTTGACGCGGCGCTGGAGGCCCTGCGGAAGGCGGTGGGGGAGTTTGAGGGGGAGGGCCGCATGGAGCTGCTGAAGCCGTTTTTGCCGTTGCTCGAGGCGGCCGCGGCCCAGGAGGCAAACGCCAATGCACCCGAGGAGGAGCTGCCGCTGCGCTCGCTGTTCGTCGTGTACGTTTTTGCGGCGAACGTGTTGGCGATTGCGCAGGCGACGCTCGGGCTCATGGAGGCGGTGAGGGACGTCAATGCCAAGCGGCGGAAGGCAAGGCTGTGGGCGCCGACGGGGCTGCGGTCGATTTGGAAACTCGTTACGGCGCGCGGGGATAAGACTGACGGGGCGTTTGGGGAGGATACGAGCGCGCGCGTGCCGAATGTGGTAGAGGCGGAGGCGATGGATTATCGTGCGTTCCGGCGTCCTTGGTCTCGGCCTGGATTCGATGCTGATCTCGTTTTATTATATTTTAGGCAGGGATCCGGACAGTCGGCCGCCGACGAACATCCTGCAGAAGATGCTGCATGGCATTCACAATGTATATCAGTGGACGAGTACAGCGGAGGCCGTGGTGAGTTCTCTTTCCTGTGGTTCTCCGATTTTTCGGTCGCTCACTTGGATTCGCAGTTCACTTTCAAATACGTGTTTATTTCGGTTGCGCTGTGGTTGCCCGCTGTGTTCCGGAGTTCGGCGAGTACGTGCTTTGCTTTTCTCTTCAACTTCATGATTTATAGATATTGAATCGTAGACTTTTATTACGTCGAGAAGGGGATTTGGTTCGTGTCCTTTACTTTCGAGATACAAGTCATGACCATACTGCTTATGATCTATTTTGTAGGGCATTGATCATGGCGCAAACGACGCTCAACATCTATGCCGCTGATCAGATTTTCAAGTAGCTGGCCCCATCGTTTCAATCTAGACATAAGCTGACTCCTTTTTCAGCTACGTCACTCGCCTACTCGGTACGCTCATTGGTCTGGTGTTCGGGTTGGCGGCCTGGTACGCTGGTGAGTCGCCCGCCATGCTCATATGATTTAATCCATTAATTACGCTGGCGTACTCCCAGGTAACGGAACGAGCAACGGAAATCCATACGGGATTGCCGCCGCGGTCGGAGTCGCCATTATCCCGCTGATGTTCATGCGGGTGTTTGCGCCCGAGCGCTACCTTGCGGGAAATATACTATGCTGCGTACGTTGTATTATTTATTCGTCCCGATGTCCTCGAGCATTGATGTCGCTCGCTTTCGCAGGCAACATTTGCTTTGGTGGTAAGTTTTTAAGATTATCATCCAACTCCAATCCTTATGGATAACAGGTCGGGTATTCCTGGATCGACGGACACACTGTGCAATTCGCCTCCCCAGGTACGCAATTGATTATTCTGCACAGATGACCGGCGAATTAAGATTTTATCAGGACTTGGCTGGTCGGTCGCATGGCGCCGATGGACGCTCGTTGCCATCGGTTCCGCCGCGTCCTTTATCCTGATGATGTTCCCCCCAAAATCAAGCCGCAAAGCCGTCCGCCAGCGCAATGCCTCCTCCATCGCGTCCCTCGGGAGTGCATATGGATCTCTCATCTCGACGTGGATCGCCAACCGCGACGACGAGAAGGATGCGGCGCTCCCGGCGGCGTGGTCGACAGATTTTGGTGCGCTCATGGCGCTGGCGGAGGAGATGCACACGATCCGGGAGCTGACGGAGCTGGCGAAGTGGGAGGGCAGCTTCCGCGGGCAATGGCCTGCGGAGGAGTACACGAAGCTCATCGACGTGCAGGTGGAGATGATTGCTAGTCTGACGCAGGTGTGTCTCGATTCTTCGTATCCACTCATTATTGATCCTTCATACCCTTATAGCTCGGCAGCGCCCTTGGGCACCTCGAGCGCGAATGGCGCACGACGTTCCGGCACAGCTCGAAAGTTTTAAATCCAAATTTCGTGCGTCACGTCCGCTTCAGCTTCTTTTCTTGTGGTTGACCAATATGAGTAGATTGCCGACGTCATGGCCATCTTTACGCTCATCTCACAATCTCTGCGAACGGGCGAGCCGATGAGCCAGGTCCTCCCGCATAGTATTCTGGAGCGGCTCGTCTACCACCATGGCCGCAGTCTGGTCCCTGCTGTCATTATCGGCCGCGGCATAGATGTCCAACAGATTAAGTCGCTGTCGTATATGCAATACGCGTCGGCGGTGGTTGCGGTGTATCAGCTGCTCGCGGTGGGTCCTTTGAATTCTTTCTGATTGGCTGGTTGCTCATCCTCATCTTCTTCCTTTCCTTTTAGTCCTTGGACGAGTTGCACGCGATCACCAAGGAGCTGTGTGGCGAGATGCCGATGGCGGGATTCGCGAGCTGGCGCGAGGAGTACGAGAGGGCGCATGTGGTTCTTTAAGGGCGATTAAAGGACTCGAATTATTCTAATTTTTGCTGCCTTGTTGTAGTTGTAGATTAGATACTCAACGGGCTAATTTTTGGGACCAAAGCCTTCGAAGGACGACCCGGCGCTTGCGCAGGCGACTGGCAGAAGAGCGGAGGATGGCCGATTCATTACACGGACGGATGTTCCCGCCCACATTAATGGTGCTGTGCGAGTAGGACATGTCATTCCGGTTTATGATGTAATCCCTGAAGGAACCACGAATTATTGCCTCGTTGTTCTGGTATTATACAGTGGTGCTATTATGTTCTGCACGCGGTTGTTTGCGGTCAATACTGTACCAAATGACCTCAAATAAAATGTAGGCATGGAAGATGATCAATTTCAGAAACTCCCATGCCCTTTAATCCATGTACTTCCTAGGTAGTTTCGGAGAAATAAATAGATTTCATGTTTTCTGAGAAATCAACTTACCAGAACTGGAACATATCAAAAAATGGTATACACAAACTAAAAGGACTTGCAAAGTAGAGCCTACTCACACTTTGGTTCAACCAAATTGATTGGGATTTGGGCTCACAATGTGCCCTGCAAGTCGGACATTTTGAACATTTTTGAGCATTTTGAGTGATTTCTAGTAAAAATAGGACATTTGTAGGCTATCGTTCGGGCCCAAATCCTATTCAATCTGGTTCAACTAAAATGTGAATAGGGTCCCCTTCGTGAGTCCTTTGAGGCTGTGTATACCATTTTTTGATATGCTCCAGTTCTGGAAAGTCGATTTCTCAGAAAACATGAAATGTATTTATTTCTCCAAAACCACCTAGAAAGCACCTGGCTTAAAGGGCACGGGAGTTTCTGAAATTGATCATCTTCCATGCCTACATTTTGTTTGAGGTCATTTGGTACAGTATTGACCGCAAACAACCACGTGCAGAACATAATAGCACCACTGTATGACGGGCACTTTGGAACAAGTGAAAGCTAAGGTCCCGCATTTTTCCCGTTCCTCTAAAGAAATTCACAATATAATGATGAGAGCGGCTATCCTGCAGGGTATTCTGACCCAACCCAAGTCTTACCGATATCCCCTCCCGTGCCCTGTACGAGATGCACGGGTAAAAATTGTCGTTCTTGTGCTTCGTTAACTGCCTGGCGTCGGCATTACGTTGAGAACGTGGATTATTTAATGCTCAGATCTAATGTTCACAAATGTCGGTCTCCACCGATTTCAGCGTCCGCCAAAAACCTGGATCTAAAATTAAATTAGAAGTGAAAGGTTGCACTCGGAAGGATGGGTCATGTTCAGCTCGCTTTCCGAGGGATATTCATTTGCAGACGGAGGTATGTTGAATAATGTTACCCCCGCAGTAACCTATGTATTAGGCTGCAACACTGATGTTACATGTCTTCTTTCAGGGACGTCTATAAAGGCCGTCGTCGCCCATATTTCAGATTATGTCACAAAATCCAGTCTCCAGACCTATCACATTTTCCAGTCCGTCCAGGACGTGTTTGACAAAAATACTGTATGTTTGGGCGGAAGTCCTAACAGTGAACACTAAGAGAAATGCTCGTGTATTAATCATGCAGATGGTGAACTCTCTATCTTCAAAGCTGCAAATCGGAAGTCCTATGGCCTGTATGTACCTTCTAGGAAATCCGGATCACTACACTAATCTCGAATTCAAGGTCTTTTGGTGGAAGAGTTATGGGCAAGAGGTACTCAAAGCGTGGCCTACTGCGAATCATGAGAATATGTCCCAAGGCCCTATATTGAAAAAGCCGGCCTTGCCTGAAGAACCTGCCGCGACCGAGCAGGTAGTCAACGAGACTGACCCTGGCCTTGATGAACCCGAAGAGGATACGGAGCAAGTTGTGGTCACTAGTAGCGAGGATGGATATGTGGGGGTTCATGATTATATGTTCAGACCCGTGGCGCTGAAGGATATGAACCTGTATGACTTCTTCCAGGTATACGAGCGTAAGAAGCGAACTACCAAACAATATCAAAAGTTCATTGATAGCCTCGAGGGTGACGGAAAAATTGCGCAGTCTCCTGACGTCTCAATGGATCCACCCGCCGAATCGGACTTCGATATGGAAGAAATAGAACTTGAAAATGTCTCTGATCTGAATCCTGAAGTGTCCTCCGGTGCTTTCATGGTTGGCCATCCATTGTTTCGAACTCACTATTTGACTATTGACAAGCACAAACTTCACACCATGGTCCCCAATTTCATAGGTGGCGGCCTTCCTAGAGCGGATCAAGGCGATCGTGACTATTATTGCTGCACCATGCTGACGCTTTTCAAACCGTGGAGATCTGGCAAAAATTTAAAAGGTGACTTAGACAGCTGGGATGATGTATTTGTTGAAACACCTTTTAGTGCTAAAGCCTTACGCAAAATGCAGAACTTCAACCTCCGATACGAGTGCAACGATGCTCGTGACGATTTCTCGAATCAGACAAACGCTGTGCCGATGTTCTCACGATACCAAAACGAACCACCTGCCGATTTGGATGAATATGGCGAAGACAGTGAGCTCGGCAGACCGGACGTTTCAGAAAAGGGGGATAAATACTTGAATATGCTTGAGAATATGCTTGAGAATATGAAAGAAACTGCGGGAATTATGAGGAAATGTGGGTGGATCAAACCGTTCTCGTTTTTGAATTTTGACCGTACCCGGTTTCGTCCTTCACGAAATTTGAGCGGCTCTCAATGGAAAGCCAGAATTACGATTGAGAGAGAAAAGCTATTAGCCACGAAGTTCAAGAATGCGCCCACGGACGGCCTTAAGAAGCCGCGGAAACGAACTCCGGAGCACGGGACTGGAGTCAAATTGTTAGAGTCACTGCATTTCACCAAATATTATGTTGCGAAAAAAAGATCTGCCCAAAAGCTAATCACCAAGACCACATCCGATTATAATTTAAATGAAGAACAAGCACGGGCGTTCCGCTTGGTAGCTAATCACGCCACCTGCTCCGACCCCCTTCAACTGAAAATGTATCTGGGAGGAATTGGGGGGAACTGGAAAATCGCAAGTCACACGTTCACTTTCTTATTTTTTTCAAAATCGAGGGGAATCTCATAGGTTTATTGTGTTGGCGCCCACAGGTACAGCTGCGGCATTGTTGAAAGGAAACTTACCATTCGGTCTTGGGCATCGTTGACACAGACAATGGTGAGCGTAGCGAGGGCACAAGTATACGCAAAGCTAGGGAGCGCTTGAAAGGTGTTGAGTATATTTTTATTGACAAAGTATCGATGATCTCTTGCAGAAATATGTATCAAATCAGTGCTTGATTAGCCAAGGCTCTGAATGAACCTAATGAACCCTTCGGAGGCATGAACATGATTTTTGCTGGAGATTTTGCCCAGTTGCCACCAGTTGGAGGCCAGCCATTATTTGCGCCGGAATCTAATGTGTCCTCTGTTCGCCACAGCAAAATGTCAGTTGTCAATCAGGAAAATACTATTGGTAAAATAATTTGGAAGCAGGTTGACACGGTGGTGATCCTAAAGAAGAACATGCGAATGCATTCTCAATCAGCTGCGGACGATAGCTATAGGACTGCACTTACTCAGTGATACTCACATGTGTTATGCTGCTTGCACCGCTGAAGATATTCGCTTCCTTCGCAGCAGGGTGATTGGACTCAAGTCAGGCCAGCCCCGTTTCGATGATCCTGATTTTTGCATGGTCCCAGTCATCACTGCGTGGAATTCACAGAAAGATAAATTGATCGAGCTGGGGTCAAGCCGTTTCGCACGAGATACTGGCCAGCAACTCGTCGATTTTTATTCTGTGGATTCTCTGGCTGCAAGCACTTCAGATCGGAAGGATCCTAAAAATCGCAAAAAGGTTAAATTGCCGGCATATCGGTCCTTGTCGCTTGAAGAACAGAATGCTCTCTCTAACGCTCACCCATGCACCAGTGAACACGTGGCTGGAAAATTGAGTCTCTGCGTGGGAATGCCGATCATGATCAAGAACAACGACGCAATTGAATTGTGCATCATCGAAGGCCAGGAAGGGCACCGTTGCTGTCTGGCAGGAGAGTATAGACTCCCATGGGCGTCGAATATTAGATATTTTGTTTGTCAAACTGGTTAAGCCGCCTCGTACAATATCTATTCCTGGCTTGGAGGATAACGTGGTCGCTTTGAGTCGGGCTGCAAAAAGAATATGGTGCTCCTTTCCTAACGATATGATTGTGGCAATTTTAAGGGAGTAGGTCCTCGTGTTGCCTAATTTTGCCATGACTGACTATGCATCTCAAGGAAAAACACGCGAGTTCAACGTGGTTGATCTCCAGAATTGCAAAACTCACTTCTCATATTATACTTGCCTGTCTAGAAGCTCTACGACATCCGGAACTGCCATAGTTCAAGCGTTTGAAACTCGAGAAATCACCAACGGGATTTCTGGATATTTGCGACAGGAATTTAGGGAGTTGGAATTATTGAATGAAGTAACACGAGGAAAATATCAATGTACTCTTCCAGCCACGGTCAATGGCATCACTCGATCCGACTTATTGCGGACATACCAAGAGTTCAAGGGGAAAGACTATGACCCTGAGGACTTGCATGCCGCCCTGACATGGAGAACTGGCGACGCTCCAAAAATGCCTACCGTCCAAATTCAAGGTCAATGGACCCTTGTCGGTAAGGATAAGAAAGCCCTCGTTCTTGAAACTAAAGTACCCGCTCCCGCAAAGCGCAAGAGTGGAGATCAGGAAGGTAGAGCTCCAAAGCGTGCACGCGTGTCCCGATCTGTTGTTCAACCTCCTGCAACTATGTGGGAAAGGCTGAATTACAGTTGCGCATATGATGCTTTGTTTTCGATATTGTATGATGTTTGGCAAGAAAATCCCGCTAAATGGTCTGAATACTTCGGCAGACATACAAGATATTTGAGCCTGTTGGCCAACGGCTTCAATAGGTTCCGAGGAAAATCTGCGTCCTTGGAAACGGCTCGAGATACGACCCGAATATCTCTGACTAGGGACTTCCCTGGATTATTTCGAACAGGCATGACACTCACCTCTATAGACCATTTAGCCGAACATCTTTTTGGAAACAATGCGTTCGGTTGGACTACCTGCATGAATTGCGGTACTCATTTATTTCCTCTTTCAGTCCCTATCACGTAGTTGTCCCTCTGGTGCGCTCTACCGAGCCAAGCTACCTATCGCAGTGGCTTTCAACAAGTTTGTGGAGAGCTTCCAGTGCCAAGTGCTCAACATGCGCATCAAATATTGACGCCACCATCTCGTTGACCCCTTAGTAACCATATTAGGTTTGCTTATGCAACCATCAAAATGATCACTTTGTCATGTCTTCCCTTGGCGAAGTGGTTAATGCTCGGTATTTTCCTGCAAACCAAACCGGAGGTCTTGGGTTCAAGTCTCGCAATGTGCACTTTCTGCCTTTTCTGATGCTTAAACTGGTTTGAACAGAGATAGGGTTGTGTTGATTGTTTTGATCAAACAGTGTTCAACCCTGTTTTTGAGTGGAACGGCACCGCATGGTCCTCGTTTAAACAGAACAATTTTTAAACCCTGTTTTGGATTTGAATGCCCATTGCTTAAGCAAACCTAATACAGATTTATCCCCCAGTGTTATATTTATCTATGTGTGATTCATCTCTTATCTACGATGCCGCTTTGAACGTCAAAATTGGCGCCAATATTGTCCGTTACGCAATTCACGGAGTCATATACCTGGGGAATCATTTTACTTCACATCTTATTACCTAGCGGTGCTGTCTGGTACCATGATGGGATTACAACGGGTTCTCAATGCGAACAAGATGGCATTATCCACACACTACCTCCTGAATTCTTAAACACCTGTAATATAGACGGGGACATCAGCCGAGCTGTGGGTGTGTTATATACGAGAATGAATTGATAAGATGCCAAAAATCTCAAATGCGAGAGGTGTCCCTCGGAGCTCCAGTCATGTAGAGACAATTCTTCCTTGTTGAAATTAACGAGTGTTGTCAGGGGCGGATGCAACTGACAAAGATTTCAACTCGAATAATTAAATCCAAGTGAAATTTATAAAGGCTCGATGGAAGCGCATTTGTGTATAGTTGTTGGGTGTGGATCAAAAATTAGGAATCAAAGAGGGTGGGAGTACTGACGTGGAAGTGGTGGAAGGTTCGGAGACGGAGACGGAGATGGAAGTCGTAGGGGGAGACGGGGATCAGAGGTGGTGTCGGAGGTGGAGGCGAAGGATTAACTTGAATAACCGATATTCAAGTAATCCAAAGACGTACGTACGGTGGCGGTGAAGTGGCTCGAGTAACCGATACTCGAGGTATTATGCGGCGGTTCGGAAGGCGGAAGATGGAGGAGTACTCAAATAACCGATACTTGAGGTACTATGCGGCAGTTCGGAAGATGGAAGACGGAGAAGTACTCGAATAACCGATATTCGAAGTACCAGACGTGGGTTCGGTGAGACGGGGTGCTCGTAGACTAGTAACTGTACCAGTATGTGAGCCAGAGGCTGAAGACTGAAGCGGTTGGACTTGAACTGAAGTGAGGTTGAAAGGTAGGATGATATTAATGGGCAATCTTGGGTCGTATTTATACATTTCAAACACTAGTACGAGAATGTTTCATGCGACTACGTATGATTCCATGCGACTATATATGATTCCATTTGAGTCATGTAGAGTCATTCGCCTGTGACCACAGATGACTCAAGGTGGCTGTGTTCTGGGATGGCTAGTTGTGACTCATTGTAGCTGTGCTCATATTTGACTGGACATGACTCACGCTGACTCTGATCACATGATCATTCCCATGGCCTGCTGATCCGGCGTTCTTGCCTGCTGGTGGGGAGCGGTGGCTGAAAAGCCATGTTCAGACGACCATTATGATAGGCGGCTGACAGCGTCAGTACGGTATTATCCCTCTGTAAATAATGGTGTCATGAAACGAGTGCATTCATGCCTAACCCCTATTTTCTTTTTCGAATTGCAGGATATATTTTGGTCACATTCCAAAATATATCCAGCACACGACAATGGTTGTCAAACGCAACCAATGCGGAGAAGACATACAGGAGGGGAACTAGGATACAGACAAATAGGAGGACGATCGGGTTCAACGACGTGGAAACCGATCATAGGACATTTAGTATATAAACCAGTAGCTAGAATCATGTACAGTAGATTCTATCTCGTCTATACTCCGGTCTTGCTTCGACCAGGGTGCTGTTCTATAGACTTACATCTTGATTCTCCCTTGCTGTGGGATTGCTCTGATTCATATCCCGCATTCCCTATCCCGACCCTCGACTCCGACATCACTCTTTCACTTGGCATAGTGAAGCATTGTCAGTCTACATCAGTATTACGGGTTAGGTGGGATACAATCCCGCTGTATGCAAGGTCGCGGTTTATACTAGTCCCGGAGGGCCTGTTTTGCAATTACTTTGGTCGACTCAAGGATCGTCGCTGACAAATGGGCTTGGTGTGAAAAATGCAGATAATTTCCTAGACATATCTCCGCATAATAAGGGTTTAAGATCGAGAAATTCAGCCCTGTTGGATTGTATCTCAACCCGTATTGACAACCTTATTCCGTATAAATGCTAAAACAAATTAAGTACGAGTTGCATGCCGGGCGACGCCACGGCCTTTACCCCAAGTTTTCAAACTCCGGGGACAGCTCAATCGCTGTCAACAAGTTGTACCAGTCTGTAACCACCGAAGTGCTTGCCACATATTTTCGGTATTTGGTTACAGACTGGTTACGAGTCTAGCGGCAAGCCAATGCCCTCATCAATTTCCGCTGCAGTCTATCCAGTGCCGCTTCTACATCTCCAATCATTGATCATACACACCAGTTTCCCCAGTCAACTACTCGATGCACTTACCACTCCGGCCCTCCGACATCTCACGGTTTCAAAGCGCGAGCTCGGTCTTGATCCCCTTTCCACCATCACTTCCGTGCTTTCTAGGTCTAAGTGTTCGCTCGACTCCCTTCATGTCACCCACTCCAAGCGGATTATCGTGCCACTTTTGCCTCAATCAAAATCATTGAAGTTTTCATGAATGCCGACGATGGTTCAGATATGTAAAGGAAGGGGAGAAGGGGAGTCACGATGGCGATGGCTAATATTTCCAGTGTGCCCCTTGGTACGTCGCGCAATTCACCCGTCCATGTCTTTCTCATTTCCCAATAGAGTCTCTTCATCATTTGAAGAATTTTCCTCGCGATCGAGTTTCATAAGTATGTCCCATGCTACTTCCTCCGTGTGCCTGCAACATTTATTCACAATGGAGTTCGACCTCCCCTCATGCATGAATATCCTCTCTCACTTCCATAGCTCTGTCTTTATCAAATCATGAATCAAAACCACTTTAAATGTGTTGACACCAGACAATTTGATCACCCAGCTTCCTCGCAACGATTATCTGGCATCCGATTCCAGACCAAGTCATCGCCACCAGGAACCACGGCAGAATGACCCGTGTCCAGATGAGTACTGGATGCGATTTCCGGTTTGAAAGGTTGTTGAAGCCCAGACGCAAGGGGGCAGGTCGCAAAAGTCTCGCACGGAAAGTCACTGTACCACATCGTGCTGCAATTGGTGAGTGATTTGCTTTAATCTACGAGGGCCTTGGGGTAGGTGGGAGCTCAGCAAGTTTTTAGTGCCAAGATACGGCGGATATTGATTGGGTGGGCATTAGGGGATATCACACTTTTCGAACTTGTTAAAGGCCCAGTAATCGAAACTTTACTCAGTAGCGTTATAGATAAATTGGAGTAAGTAAACAAATATGCAGTCCCTCTATGGTTAGTGTTTCTGGGGTTCGGTTTGGTGTGGTTTTGCCAAAATTTCTGAACCTAACCACGGGTTCGGTTCGGAATTTGTTTGAACCTTGAACCGCGCCTGGGGTCCAGGTTTAGAACCGTGTGAACCCCAAAATTTACCACCCCCATGACTTTAAAAATTCTGCCCGTAGAATGTCCTACATCATGTATATGTTGCCTCTTTTTATAAAGATAGTCTTTGGCTTATGGGGCATGTTGCGTGTCACCTAAGAGGGCCAAATTCGGACACAGCAGAGGTGCAATTTGGAAGGCAAAGTACCGATTTTTTTTTAAAAAAAATGCTGAAAGGCGAGCTGGATTTTGTAGCTTGAAGCCTCAAGCCAACTAATGTTGAAACTTAAACTAATTGAATAAGATTAAACTGAATTTCAGCTTCACTGAAACCAATTGTTTCAGTTCACATTTCAGGTTTGGAAGATACTAGCTTATGGGAACTAGCCTATAGGTGTCACCTACCTATTCCAACCAAAACACATCAGCTTAAACTATATCTCAACCACAGTCCAAGGATATCCAATATGGAGTAATACACAACAAAGCCATGAAGTATGTAACCAGTTTCAAATTTTATCTGTTCCCAGGAATTCCCTCCCACCATAAGTGTCTGAGCCAGTTGAAGAGCACAGAAATTGGCACACCTTGTATTCATCAATCTTCATCCCATTCCTCTCGGCATTTCTGCCATTGCGTGCCATGCACAAAATGACTTAGGTCAAGCTTTGTTGTACCTTTCCGGCAGATAACAAGCGTGGTCCGAGCAAGGTATAGACCCTCTCGTAGCCAAGGGGGTACCCAGAAAAGAAGTCCACCTTCTGCATTCACGACCCAGCCGTTAGCTACTGTATAATCCCCAAGAGGGTTTACAACAGAAGAATTAATCTGAGAATAGCAATGATCTTGATAAAAATCAGGGAATGAAAGGCAACACCCACCTCAAATATTCGTACTGTGTTGTCAGAGGATGCAGAGGCAATGTGTATGCCATCGGGAGAAAATTTCACAGAGGTTACATTATCAGCATGTCCCACAAATGGCCCAAGCAGAGGTGTACCAGTGTTTGCATCCCAGACACGCACTGCGTGGTTCATGTCTGAGCCACCGGAAGCAATCCATATATTATGCGGGGAGAATTCAATGGTCAGGATGGGTGACCCGCGCCTTCCAAAAGGCCCGGCAACAAGTGTTCCTGTCTCAACATCCCAGATTTGTATGGTTCCATCAAACGAGCCAGATGCAATCTTTCTACCATCTGGTGAAAAGCATATGGATGCTACCCCATCGATCTTGAGTGGCTCAACCGTACATACACCTGTGTGAGCATCACAGATGCGAACAGTTGAGTCAAGCGATCCTGAGGCAATCAGGGTGCCATTCGGGCAGAATCTAACGGATATTACTGCAAGTGAATGGCCCCTGAATGGCCCTGAGATGAGTTTGCCTGTTAGAGCATGCCACACCCGTAGAGTCTTATCAACTGATCCAGATACAATCTTCTCGCTGTCTGGTGAGAAGTGGATGGAGAAAATCTCTTCGAGGTGTCCTTCAAAAGGCCCAGCAAAGAGGGTGCCTGTTTGGGAATGCCAGACACGGAGAGTCCCGTCTTTGGAACCTGATGCGATGCAGAGGCCGTCTGGGGAGAATTGAACAGAGGTGATTGCCCTTCTGTGACCTTCAAGCGGTTCACCCACCTGCTCACCCGTCTTGACATCCCATACACGCACTGTGCGGTCATCGGACCCAGATGCAATACGTGTTCCATTTGGTGCAAATGCGAGAGAGCGAATCTCATGCGTGTGTCCTGGGAAAGGTGTCCTAACTTGCACAACAGATTTCACATCCCAGAGACGGATGGTGAAGTCGTATGACCCTGATCCGAGCCATGCAGAATCAGGAGAAAAACAGACTGATGAAACATTGCTGGTATGGCCATCGAATGGCTCTGCAACTGTGGAGCCAGTTTGAGCATCCCAGACCCGCACAGTTCGGTCATGTGATGCAGAAGCAATCCACACACCGTCTGGTGAAAATCGAACTGAGTTGATCTGATCAAGGTGACCGTGAAACGGCCCAGCAAGAAGATTGCCAGTTCGAGCATCCCAAACACAGACAGTCCTATCATAAGACCCGGATACGATCTGTGCGCCATTTGGTGAAAAATGCACAGAGGATACTGAATCTGTATGGTGCCGGAGAGGACCAAGGACAAGAGTTCCTGTTTCAACATCCCATACACATATTGTGTGGTCAGCTGATCCAGATGCTAGATGGACTCCATCGGGCGAAAAATGGCCTGATTTCACCGCAGCTGTGTGTCCCTTGAACGGCCCTGCCACAAGGAGACCCGTTTGAACATCCCATACACAAAGAGCTTTATCGCTTGACCCGGAGGCAAGAAGTGAGCCGTTTGGGGAAAAGCAAATAGAGCAGACTCTAGCATCGTGTACCTTCAACAACTCCCTGACGAGGCTGCCTGTTTCAACGTCCCAGATATGCAGACTGCCGCTTTTTGAGCCACATGCAACACGCGAAGCATCTGGTGAAAACTGAACTGAGGTGACCCAGCTCCATTCATTTTTGGGAAGTTTATGGATGAGACCAGTTGTTTGGGTATCCCAGATGCGGATGGTCGTGTCGTATGACCCAGACACAATCTGTTTTCCGTTTGGAGAGAAATCGACGGAGGCAACGGTATTCCTGTGTCCATGAAAAACCTTGTGAGAATTCAGCCAGCCGTTGTCCGATGTACTCTGGAATTTCAAGGTGCCTGGAAAAAATTTCGCAAACTGCTTTGCAATTTGCGACGTGCGAGGAGAAAATGGTAAAGCGGATAGATAGATATGGGGTGCACTTGTTGCCAATACAGGAGCAAAAGCTTGAATAAACTTGATCGCATCATCCACAAAGGCTTCCAAGCCGGCGTGATGGCTCTACCATAGGATTCAGTTTTAGAACAATATATTTGAGAAATGGAAAGGCACCTTGGTATATTCAGCTGAGACCCTGAGGCCTTTGGCCGCGAGCGGAATCTCACCCACAACGCTAAGAATTTCCAACCAATATAGAAACTGATGATGGAGAAATCCTTCCAAATGGTCAAGGATGAGGTGAAATGGGGACACCTTTATGTGATGAAACCAGAACCTGCTGGAGTAAGATAACTGGGGAGATACCAACTTACTCACTCGCTCTGCCAGGTCTGCAACATCAGCATTAGTGCCATGTGAGTCCTCGAGACCACAGATGTTGAAACGAAGCTCCTGGCGCAAGACTCGTAGACATCCCAGGGACAAAGGTTCATGCCCAGTGCTCGTATCGATAAACCATGGCTCCTGACCTGAGCGTTTGGGATCTGTTAAATAGTCCGCAAAAGAAGCATGCAGTATGCGAGCCTCTTGACCAGGACTCCACTGCACAACACAGGCCAGATATTTGAGGACATCCGCAGAACTCTGATCTGCAGAGCCTAAAAGCACGTTGATTGTAGTGTCCGCCATCGGGACTCTCCCAAGAACGACCCACGCCAGAATGGCTTTAGCATCTGTAGAAAATGTTGTGTCTGCATCCCATGGCCCAGAATCACGCAGTGCCACACTGTACAAGTGATCGAGGCTGGAGTTCTGGGCTGCGAGGAGTTTGAGTCGTTTATCTGGGCGGTAACCGTCAATAAATCGAACAGCAGTTGCTGCCCAGATGAAAAGTCCGCCCGCAAGATAAACCAATTTGTGGATCCAATCCTGTCCTGGCCATGATGAACCCAAATTGTTGTTTTGTTCAATTCGCGACAATTCATGGCGGAGATAAACATCGACATCTCTGGTGCTTGATTGACCTACATTCAGTGTATCCTCCGCAAAGCGATCTTTAAATTTGTCATGGATGTCTGCATCACGGCGGCTGGTGATAAGAATGCGGAAGAGGCTGGGGAGTTTGGGGAACTCGGTGGAGATAAGCGAGAGCAACGACGATCGTGAATCGTGATCTCCACATTCGTCCAACGCGTCGAGAATGATCAGGATTGGCCCTTGGATACATCGCTCGGCGGATTGAAGGGGGACCAACACCAATTCTTTGAACTGGGTGTGAATCGGAGCGTTAACAATGGCGGGGGTCGCGATGAATCACCGAGGCAATGGCAGAGCCGATCTGTGGGTCGAATTGTGCGAGCATGTGGGCAAGTGTACGAATTACAGCATCAGGATGACTGCGCAACCGGTCATTCCTGTCGAAGAAGAGGAAAGCTCCGAGGCGATGTAGTTCTCGAAAAAACTCGGAAACCGTCGTGGAGATGGTGCTTTTGCCACAGCCAGCAACACCGGACAGCCATAGAAAATTTCCAGAATCAGATGGGACGGCAAGCCAACCAATGATCTTGTCCAGGATTTCCTGTTGTGTTCCTTGTAAACAAGAGACACGTGAGGCTGCGTTCATATCAACAGGTTTAAGCATTTTAAGGGTGTCCGATTGTTCTAGAACCATTGATATAAGTGAACAGTGATAATTGAAAGGCATCAACGAACCCAGGGCCTGAACATTCTCCAGCACTTTGGTGGATATAAAGAGCGATTGAATGGTTAGGCCACCGTCGAATGACTCTTTGAGTTTCAATAGTGTCTCCAACATAGCATCCATCCTCTGCTCTACATTGGTCCAAGGACTTGAAACAGCGCGGTCTGGACTCGCCTTCAGGATCCAACGACAGGGCAGTGATCAGGACCACTTACAATAAAATCCATGCGTTGTGTATTCCTGTATGAAGAATGCGCATTCAACCGTCTGCTTAACGATGGCGAACACCTTGTCCTCAAGGCTCCTGATCTTGTTGGACAATGACTCTGCATCTGAGACGAAAGAATAAACATCGACCAGTGTTTCAACAAGCTTCACGAGTTTCTTGTCAGTTTCTTGCTGCTTCCTCACACTCTAACTTTGGATTGGCACATGCCATGGATATTGATTGAATAAGCTCACCTGGTACACAGAGGTCAAGACCTTCCACGCGGCATTCACATAAGGATGGATCTTGTCTATTTGAGACGATGCCTGAAATGCCAAAAAAGGAAGACATACTGTAGCGATCTCGTCTCCAATACGCACAAGAATTTCCAGCTTAGAGGTCAGGGAGGCAACCCCTGAGTAAAATTGCTCCGCTGTGGACACGGATTGCACGATGACGCTACCGGTTCCCATCATTGCAGCTGTTAGTATTCCGCTCTGTAGCTCCTCCACACCTTTCTGAGATAAATTTATGGCTAATACCGCAGCTTGAGTGTCTTTCACGAGGCGCACTGATATGGTTCCAGCAGAACGCTCCTTAGGATCCCCAACTCTGCCAGTCAGCGGGAGTTTCACAACTGTAAAGGATGAGTGATCACGAGAAGATGTGAATAAATAGAGAAACTCCGACCTTTTCCGTCGGTGCCACATAGTTCAGTCAGCGTGGCTAGCGGTATATCCGCCACCCCAACACATTTGTCTTGTTTCCACGGAACCGAAGAATGGTGGAATACCCGGAACGAGATCTCAGACGACAGTGGATCCGGTGAGCTGGCGAGATCGCGATGAGATGACCCTCAGCAACCTCCGATTCGGAGACTCACAGCTTGAAGAGATGATCCCATGTTGGGTCGAGAACCCGCTCGATGGTCGGAGTACGCTGCAACTCTACGCCGTCTCGGTGAATCACAGCGTAGAGGTTTGGTTTGCTGCGATGCATCGAGCCAGACGTCCATCGAATGCCTTCCACAGAGCGCACTACGGTGGATGAGGACTTGACCGACCAGGAACAACTGTCACGAACCGAGCAGAGCGTAGTTTGGCGACATGAAGCTGGGGCCGCGATATCGTAGCTCGTAAGCTACGTGGCAGATCACCCAAAATAGCTTGTGATAAAAAAGAAGTAGATGGCAGAGCACGGGACAGCAGTCAGCGAAGGAAGGGGGGGTATCTATATAATAATACAAAATGATTCCCAAAGAACTTTTCCTTGATGTTCCAAACGCACACAGTCACCCTTTTTCGGCCTCTTCTGCACTTCTTCCCACCCAGATATGGTTCAGCGGGCTCACGCTCAACTTCTCGGAGTCTCCCCACGTCTTCCCACCCACACGCTCTCACGGTCGCGCTCAGCACACCCAGTAAACAACTTCTCACCTGCCACAGTCATCAACTCAAACACAATTACAGTGGGAGTGTGGTAAGTTGAAAGTTGGTGAAGCTATACCAGTAGCAAGTCCAACATCACCAGCTGCAAAAAAACTCGTGTTGAACCTCAGATTATCATCGTTATGTCTTATTCCTGTTGGACAGCGAGAAAATTCAAGTTGTTCAACCTCAACTTGACGGTTTTATATCAATTCAGCAGCTGTCGGGATTATCCAGACTAAGACTATGTTATCCGCGAATTTATTCGCAGGCTCATTCTAGTAAAGGATAAAAATAAAGTACTGGCAGAAACGAAGAGGGATCGCTAGAGAAGAAATGAGGCTAGGGAAGGTATCGTAGCAGATATATGGGCATAACGGAGGGGGTCCTCGTCGGTGGGATGTCACTTCGGCGTAGGCGACACTATGCTAGACTTCATCGATCGGAAGTTAGCGGTGAACGTAAGCAGAAGTGAGGGAAGGTAGGGTGGGGAGAGGAGGGTGGCGGAGAGCGAGCGAGAAGCGGAGGGCAGGGGGAGGGGAAGGGGAATGTGGATGGAATGAAGGAGATGAGGAGACGCCCGTGCGTGAAAATATGAAGGGCCAAGGGAGGGGAGAGCGCGTGCGAGGCAGGATATCGAGCATAGCAGGGGCGCACATATGTGGATAAAAGAGGACGCAGATATCGATAAATGCGAGCAGACTCACCCATCCCGTCGGCGTCCCGCATACACCAGATCTTCCCGTCGCCTTACATCGCCGTTCTCGTCGTCCGCAGCTCACCCAGAGCACTCCGCCTCGTCTCTATGACGACCCCACCATACGCAGCCTGTTGAGGAGCACCCCGAAGCCGAGGGAGCTCGGGCGATGCAAATGGAAGGGCGCTCAACGTCGGCGGTTAGGAGCAGGTGCTCCGCGCACTGTACTTCCATGGTCTGCCCCGCCTGCCGGTGGATAAGTATACCGCATGTTCGCGGCCCAGCCCCCGCGTCGTGGCCATCCACACCTCGAGGAGGGCAGTCGCCCGCGCCAGCATTGGAGGGGAATATGCTACGCGCCGAGAGGTACGTCGTCAGCGTCGTCCGAGGGGTGAGACAGGAGCTGGGGCGCAGTCAGGAGCGCCGCATCGTCGACTTCAGCCCAGCCACCCACGGCGCATGAGCGACGTGCTCGAAACCGACACCGTGGGTGGCTGGACTCAAGGTACGCCTTGGACACAGCGATCGAGACGCTAGCGCCGCAGCCGTATGGATGGATGGCGCAGGCGCAGGCGAGAGGTCTCGAAGACGGCGCGGTGTATCTGGTATTTGCTGTGGGCGCCATCATGACGCGGCCACCCAGGTACAAGAGAGGAAAGAAAGGCGCTACGTGGAATGGGGACATCCAGTGCGGAGGTGTCAGGATGGTGGGGTCCTGCGCTCGATCTCCCGGTGCTGGATGGCGCGGTACGAGGTCATGTTAATGGCGGGCGGGATATAGGGAGAGCGGTGGGGGCGCCGGAGTCGCCAGAAGCGCAGAATAGTCTTGACGGGCGTAGCGTGCGAGTCGTTTCGTGGTGATCTCCCTCCCAGCAAGTCCTGGTACATATACGACGGGATCTCCGGATCCTCCGACGCCACGGGTACCGAATCGGAGACGCGCCGGCTGCGACGCTACAAGTTGGGGCGCTCCATCGTCCCAGATGAGATGTAACGTCTCAGCGATCTCTACTTAATTGGATTCGAATTCAAAGTCAGCATTCGGCGACGTGAAGGGAGTCAGATGTGGGGGAAGAGGGCGAGAGCGAGAGCGAGGGGGGTGGGGGTGGAGGTGGAGGTAGAGTACATACCAAACGGTACGTGATGCATGACGGGAATGGCTGAATAGGGAACGACAGATAGATACACTGAGTAAGATCGTGCGCAGGAGGACGAGGTGGAGCGGGGAAGAATAAGGAAGGATGGAGCGACTTACCCAGGTAACCCACATCCCGCTCATTCAGCTAGCTGCCCCGCCCGGCATGGATGATAGCCCAATACCACGTACGCGGGAATATGCCACGCTACGCAATGAGACCTACCCACTGTCGGGTGTCTTGTGAAGAGGATGCGGCGTGTGCCCCGCTGCCGGTGGATGAGGAAGGAGGCTACCAACATGCGTCCCGCGCCCCAATGCTCCGCCGTGCACCATCGACCGAGACAGGATCCGTACGCGTCCGTGCCGTGTCGGGTCGAAGAGGTATACCCCACGTCCTCAGTGTCGCGGAGAGGTATGTCGTCCGTGTCGGGATTCAGTGCGGGTTCTAGGGTGTATCGGTCGGGTGCAAGGGTGTAGACGCGCTACATGGCCAACAGAACGTTGCGGCTTGAAGATAGCGTCGGCGGATGCGATACGTCATTGAGACGCGCTGCTGTAGTGAAGTGGAGGAGGAGCCGTAGTGAGAAGAGCCCCAATGCGCGGTGCTCTCAGTGGGCGCGGTACGAGATCGTCGGGACATGCTGGTGCGCTAGCGTCGGCCGCTACACCGACCACGGTCATCCCGCGCATCCCAGGCGCGATCGCTCTCCCTTGGTTGGGTGCTACTACGCATGAGGGGGACGGGATGCGGGACGTCGTGGTGAAGCGCCGTGTCTGAGTGATCCGCGTCCTGGACTCGGTACCTCCGGCGTCGAGAGGCGTGGCGTAAAAGGAGAGTAGGAGAGAGGGAGTCGACCAAAGAGAAAAATTCAGAGCCCGCAATGTTCAGCGCGCGCAAACGACGGAGCTCTAGAGCGTTTGTGGTGGTGTCGCGGCTGTCCGAAATCCCGACCGCGGACTCCAATATCTACGCCCACTAAATGAATAAGTCAGCATTTGGTGGTGGCGTGGAGCAAGCGTGGAGGGAGTAAAACCTAAAGGGGACGGAAAGAGGAGTGATAGAGGGACGAAGCCGGCGACATGAGTACTTAGTAGATGGGTGGATCTGAACAGGAGAGCCAGGTGAAGCTGGAGGATGGAGAAAGAGAAAGAGAATCTCACCCAGCATCGTCTCCTAAACTTGACTAGCCGACCGAGAAGTGCCGAATACACAACGGCACGGTGCAAATGCTGTGCGCAGCGACGACAAGGCAACAAGGATGTGGAGCGCGAGGGGCTTCGGGCCGCCTCGCCGCATCATTTGTAGGCGCCCCGCGCCTTGTGGATCACCGTCACTAGGCATTTGTGGTGATCACCGGCGCTGGAGAGAGCGCGATAAAATATCCGATACGGGCGGGGACGGCGCGAGATCCGGGACGTGGCTGGCTGCGCTCTCGCTAAGACACGCCGATGACCTAAGCTACGGACAAACAGCGTCAACTACGCCTAGACCACGATGTCCCAAGCCATCCTCACTACTACAAAGTTCCGGACCCCTTTTAGCGAGAGCACATAGAACCTCGAGAGAGTATGTACCACGACAAGTGGCAGCAGGAAGCAAGCAGCAAGCGCATCGACGCAGCTTGGGGAAATCAAAATGGAGGTTGATAGCCACCTGATGTGATGTGATGTGAGCTGACCAGCCGCTTTGGCTGATGGTTGAATGATGCAAAATTAATGCAAGGGACACGACCGCGAATCTCGTGAAAGCTATTAGACGAAGCAACACAATTTAAGGGTAGTATTGTAGAACAAAAAAAAATATGCAGCCACAGTGGCCCAATGCTCTCGAGAGGAGTCGAACCTCTGTCTCCCACTGGCAACATGCGGACGTGCAGAAACCATAGGCGGTGGGTGATTTGCCACCTAATCAACGAGGGCTTTATATCTTTCAATTACCCTTGGTATAGCGCCTTCGAAACTCGAGTGTACGGCAAACGAGCTTAGGCCTGGTTCCCGTTACTAGTACTTTTCAAGTTAAGATGAGTTGTCATCAATCGACCTATCAGTGTTCTCAGGCAGTCCAAATCGGCACAAAAAGGCTGCGTGAACGGCATGCCCTTGGGAGGATTCGAACCTCCCCGTCTTCCACGCATTATGGTTATGGTAGGCTTATATGCATAAAATTTGAACCAAGATATGAACCCCTTAATAATCCATTTTCGAGATGCAACAAAAAATACATCGAAGAGCGTGGCAGGACTTCAGATCTCAAATTCGAATGGGTGATAGCGGGCGGGTGGTTTACTATTAAATCAAGAGGGGCTAAATTGGGACCGAGTATGGCTACCTTCAGACAACAATAATACAGGTGTCGATTGATTAATCCACGAAGGCTCACTCCCTTATATTCGGTGGGAAAAAATACAGCGATCGTTCAAGCAACTTCTTCAAACGAAGTTCATCCTCGTTTGGATGCGGACAAGCACATTGGCATGGATTTCATAGCTCGCCTTGTAATCAAGATCAATAATAAACTTATGAGGCAAAACAAGATAGATCCATCTGAGACATACCCTCGGGAGGATTCGAACCCCCGTCTCCCACTGCACGTTTCTGCACAATCCAAAGTGTTCATGGGTGATTTACCATTAATCTACAAGGGTTAATATACAGCAATTTGAACCAGGATATGCCCCCTTCAAAAAAAAATAATTCGATGCGTCAAGATGCGAACAAAAACACGGACACAATCAATTTCCGGCATCGAGGATTCGAACTTCCATCTCCCACTGGACTCATGTGCTTTCGAAATTTAGAAAGTATCGTGGGTGACTTGCCATTAATCAACAAGGGCTTAGATACCTCTATTTGAACCAGGATATAGCCCTTTCAACACTATTTTAGGCGACGCAAGGAAAAAACATCGATAAAAATCACGTCCTTGGGCACGGGCTGATAAACCTCAATTCAAACCAGTCTAAGGCACCACCATAAAAATCATTGTCATAGCAGCAACAAAAAGTGTTCAGATCCGAGTCTTTACCAGGCCCTCAGGAGGATTCGAACCTCCGTCTCCCACTAAGTCCTTTGTCACAGACTCACTGTCGGTGGGCGATTTTTCCATTAATCAACAAAGGCTTATATATAGCAATTGAACTGGGATATGGCTCCTTCAAATCAATTCTTTAATATGCAAGAAAAAGACTGACCCAGTTCCGGCACCATGCCCTCGGGAGAATTCGAACCTCAGTCGCCCACTGCACGTTTGGTCGAACCATTAATCCACGAGGGCTGATATCGATGAACCCACGATATGCCCCTTTCTAAAATTGATTCTTGAAGATGCAGAAAAGAAGACTGACCAATTTCGCCACTATGCCCCCGGGAGAATTCGAACCTCCATCTCCCACTGGACTCATGTACTTTCATCTTCATCTTTATATTGCCTGGGTTGTTTTTGTCCACAAATGAATGGCCTGAACATGTTTTGGAGAGCTGCGACCGCTTTCAGTTCCAACGCAACTTTTTTCAAGCAAGACCTGTAGTTGATCCGTAGCCAAATACGGTAATCCTTAGCCTTGCTGCGAGGCTAAGTCGCATCAAAGTTAAAGAGCGAAGAAAATTCACGCAGTGTCAAGGTTTTCGGAAATAGTTGTAATCACCGGACGCGGGTTCTTCCTTTTCCAAATTCGGCGCCGTACTGATGTCGTCGCAGGTCGTCGCCCCGGAAACGTGCATCACGTCTCAACCATACTATGTTCCCCACGTTGCTGGTTTCGCCGTCTATCTCATTTCCCCAAACTGGGTACGTGAGCTCGGCTCGGGAGACTAGTGGAGGTGGGGAACGATGGCGTACATAATACCTGTAGTATGCCAGGATGCTTCCCCAAACCGGCGTTCCGAAGCGGGACCGTGCCGTGTAATATCTACCTACCTACCCCAACATTTCCCTGGCTATAAAAACCTCCCCCGCGCGCGCTGAGCATGATCATGAGTATTGGGCCCTGACGGTGACGGTTTTTCGGGATTTTCGCCGTGTCAGAATGAGGTACGGGCTGGGAGACGTCGAATTCTTTTCTTCCTCTCTTATCTCTTTTTCATCTTATTTAATTCCGCGGGACTAGAATAGCGTTGACTGTCGCGTGCGGCGTGGATAAGTCGGGATAAATATATTGTACTCAACTATGTATGTCCCCTGCAAGTTCCAACTTCTCATACATACGGCAATCATTGATCGCAGCTTACCACATTGAACAGCTTTCCTCATGATGAGTAACGCTCAATATGAGACGGTCGGGTCATCTTCCGGGTGTTTCCATGGCGCTGAACACGCTGTTGCTCTCCACAACTCTTCACTGGCATCAGAACAAGCAAAATTAGGTCCGAGATAAATGCAAGGGGAGACGTGATACATAGTTGCGTCATATTTTAATAGGTTGACATAGACTGGAGTTGAACAAGCCAAGAAACCACGACAAGCCGAAAGTCGAGGGACCAGAACTTAAAGTATCATTACATTCAAGCGGAACATCAGGCTTGGTACCAAATCTGAGATCTGAGGCTCCAACGCAGTGTACTTAGTACACGGACTCGGTCGGTCCTGGGAACTACACTGCAAACGAAAAAAATCGGTGGTTTTACATGGGCGTTAATGAACATCATCGGCACACTCTGGGACGCTCGGAGCTCTCACCGCGGGACCTTTTCTCTTCCCCCCCATCGCTTCTTTTCCCGCAGTTCAATGAAGCCTTTTTTGTATAAATACACTGCGGGAGATTGGCGGGGGAGCTTTTTTTGAGCGTCATTGACTCGCTCACCTACGAATGCTGGAGCTTGGCCGGAGTGAAGTTTGAATCGATCTGATCCGTTGATATGCGATCAACCTTCGCTACTTTACGGCGTTGCCTACGGGGACGCATCTTCGCGTGAGGGGATAGTTTCTTACCTGTTTAAGAGAGCGCTGCGAGAAGTGGTGCTTCATTTCTTCCTCTCTTTCCGTTGCAATCACTCGAACATGCGTTTCTCACTCCTCGCTGCGCTCGCCCTCGTCGTGCCTGCTCTGGCTGCTGTCGTTCCATTGAAGACGGTCATCAAGGTCGCTGAGAAGAAGGAAGGCAGCTACATTGTCACCCTCATGGACGGCACCGTTCGCACTTCTGCTTACGAGGGCACCACCTATACATATGACAGTCTTTTCAACGGGTTTGCGTGAGTTGAAGAACTCTACTTACAATCGCACACTGACTGGAATATTTAGTGCCAACCTCGATGCCGACGCACTTGATGCGCTTCGTGCTGATCCCTCTGTTGCATCCATCGAAGAGGACGGCGTCAGCCGCACACTGTCCATCGTTACTCAAACAAATGCTGTACAGTTCATTTCTCTGCTTTCCTGCCTTCAACTGATGCCGATCTCTACCCTAGCCTTGGGGCATCAGCCGTGTCGGTCAAGATGAAAAGCTCAACGGGACATCGGTCACTGCCTTGAACTACACCTACACCTACGATGATGAGGCTGCTGGCAACGGCGTCGACGTATACGTCATCGGTTCGTATAATTTGGCAAAACATTTTTTCATGTCACTTATCACTATTCAATGACATGCTCTTTAACAGACACCGGAGTCTTCATTGAGCATGTTAGTGGTTATTCGCGCACGCTTTGCTTATGTTCTGTTCCGACGTATTATTCGTAGGCTGAATTTGAAGGCCGTGCTCGTTAGGGTGCCACCTTCGGCACTGATTTACCTGATATAGACGACAATGGACACGTACGTCAATTGTTTTAACAGTAAGCGTTCATGTACTAAATCTTGGAACTCAGGGAACCTTCTGCGCGTACGTATTTCCCGCTCTGGCCGATATTTGTGCTCAACCACGACGTTGTCAGTGGCACTGTCGCTGGTGTCCAATTTGGTGTGGCCAAGAAAGCGAGCATCATCGCAGTCAAAGTCATTAATTTTGGGGGAGGTGGCTTCAATTGTACGTGCATATCAGCATATCTCAAGTAAACCTGAATAATTTCGGTCTCCACAGCCGATATGTAGGATCGCCCCATCTTTTTCACGCTCGGATGATGTTAATCTTGACTCTGCTCCAGCATTGCCGGACTTGCTTGGATCGGCAACGCGGCGGCTGAATCGGGCAGGCCTTCCGTCGTTTCTATGTCTCTCGGTGGAGGAGCCTCCGATGCAATGGACGCTGCTGTCGCAGCGGTATGTTGTAACGCCTATTTATTTGTCTAAGAGTTAATTCACCTGTTCTAGCTCACTGCCTCTGGCGTCCGTGAGTGAACTTACACGTCATTGAACGCCTGAATTAATAGAAATAAGATGTCGTCGTCGCCGCTGGAAACTCCCATTCAGACGCTATCGCCATATCTCCCGCTCGGGAACCATCCGTAATCAGTGCGTATTCGTTCATTACTCAACCACATCGTGACTTATCCACCTACCTCTACAGCCGTCGGAGCTACCACCCTCGATGACGCTAAGGCTCCTTTCTCAAACTTCGGTGCATCAATCGATGTGTTCGCTCCGGGTATGAACACTACCAGCGCTGGGATCACCTCACCCACCTCTACCGAAATGGCATCGGGCACCAGCATGGCCTGTCCCCACGTTGCTGGCGTGGCGGCCTATATCATATCCGCAAAGGGAAACAGCTCCCCTGCCGAGTTGAGTGCAACTATCAAAGGCCTTTCCGTCCAGGGAGTACTCACCGGTATGCTTTACAAACATTTCGTTGTCTCTCGGTCACTGCTTGATACTGGATGACAAGGTATCCCGGAGGGAACGCTCAACGACCTCGCCAACATCAACTAAATTGACAATACGAAGTGAAAATGTACATCCTGACAGCCTTAGCACAGCTACTATCAGCCCACCTTACACTTGTTCTTTACCTCAGACCATCACGCTCCCTACCTAGTATTTGGTATCTCCCGATTTAATGGTATAACGTGGTGCTTCGTACTGCTGCCATAAGTACACCACTACATATTCACAGAGTCCCGGAAGAATATATGTCAGAAGTCTGAGCCACCTCGAAGTTGCGGCCCTCAAGATATATAACTTTTCCCGAGATACCGATCAAGTTTATTATAAAGTTAGGGAACCTGACAGAAGGTGGTTTCTCTAGAGTGGCCGAGAGTGGCCGCCATGCACAAAATTAGCCTTATCCTTGCGAGCTGTTGGTTCTCCGTGGATCGCTGCCACCAGTTAAACGCCTGATGGCAATTCGGAGAATTCCGGTGACAGGGAGAAACAGAAAGAAACAATTCTCTCCCACAGGACTTCGACAACATATTCAGACAATCACCGAGTTTCACTCTAAAGACGGAAGGGCAGACCGGTCAGACTGCAGGTGAGACTCAAATAGCGCGCGCCGGCTTCGGTGAGTAACTGAAACAAAAAGAACTGGGTGAAATTCAGTGAATATGGCATAAAATACTCAGAAAGTCCGCCGTTTGGAATATGCAAACGCGACTCGTTACGCCACCAGATAACAGGGGAAAGGAGAAAATGAAGGTACATTGGCGAGATCTGCACCAAGCCGAGAGACCGCGCCAACAGATCACGCCATGGCAAATCCCAGCACATCAATGCGCGGACGCTGGCCAAAAGTGGCCTGCGGCGAAGGTGAGGTGATAACGGCCGATATCTATGCCAACGGCCGAATTTTCAACAGCCGAACCAACCAACTATCCAACGACAGGACGAAAAAAAATACACGAAAGAAACACGAATATAAACAAAAAAAGAAAGAAAGAAGGAAGGACACAGCGCACCTATCCAATGCGCTCTGCTGCAGCTGCAGCTGCTAATCTCCGAGAAGCGGTGCGCCTGGATGTAAAAGGGGGAGGAGACCCGGGTCTACATGCAATTCGTCAGCATGAAGTAAAATCCCCGCTGCGTGGAAGAAGCTCACCCATAAAAACGAAACTCGACGAACACGGAATGCGCGCGCCACCATGAGCGCCGTGGACACCTATGCGCCGCAAAATAAATCCTGCCACCACAGCACGACAGCACAATCTAATGGAGTCCGCACAAAAACGCGCTGCCCGCCAAAAAAAAAAAAAACGCGGTGACCTAGGGTCCTGTTTTTAATTCCCTAGCCAATTATAAACGGTTTTCAATGTTTCGTTTGTAAACATGTTACCGAAATGGGCCGGATGGCCTTGTTTCTGTAATTTTTTACTCTAGGCCTTCAGCATACTGGGTTCAAACCCGGTCCCGACGAAGGAAATAACAATATTCCAACAATGAAGAACTTGGTGGACTTTCTGGTGATATTTAATCTCATTCTGGCCATTCTCGGTGGGAATCGAGTTCAGACTGAAAGAGGTTTTCATCACCGAGAACAGCGGGCACATCCAGAGACCCGGAGACCATGATTTCTACTAATTTTTAGTTGTCTTCGGGCTCGCTTCGGTCCGCTTGGGCACTGCCACATTGAATAAAAAACCGGGTGTTAGGTCGAAACATAGAAAACCGGGTTTATAAACAGCTGTTTATAAACATGTTTGTAAACCAGCATTAAAAACAGAACCCTATATTATATCCCGCAGGGAAGGGGCGGCTTAAGAACATTCAGTGAATAGTGACATGCGCACACATTAAAAATGGGGTTTTGTGTGCTTGGGATCAAAGATAGGTCAGTTATGGACCTGTAAAGCCGATTTGTGGTGCGGTGATATGGGCCACAGAAATTTATTTTCGGCGGCACTCCAAAAGGGGTAAATTTCAGGAAGTGGACCAGTTGGCCAAATCGTGTATTTCTGGATTGATAACTGCAATGAAACTGCTTGGATATGTTATTGTTGAACTAATACACTGTCTAACATCTTCAAATGGCTGGTAGCATTGATAGTATTGGTAGCAATATTTACTTCTCCGAGGTGCATGTTGACAAAAACCACGTTGATTGATGAATTGCGACTGGTACTCCCAAGGGGTGCATTTAGAGGGCTTAAATATGCATTGGGTAGTTTCATATAATATATATCAACATTTTTGCAGTGTAATATCCACGCCTAGAGGAAGATGGGGTCCACAAAAATCTGCAGATTCCAATGTCAGCTGATATCTGGTTTGCAACAATCATGCTGGTCCAGCACCGAATCGGCTGAAAGAAATATTGGTAAATGCTCAGTGTCCATGACCCGCTGCAGAGCGGCCAATGTGAAGCACGCTGATCCTCCAAGCCTACTTTAGGGAGGGCAAGTAGGTTAAAATGATTGGTGTGTTACGGAAGTCAACGCCCTAAAATAACTAAAACCTAAGGCAAACACAATGAACCCCAGAAGTCCCAAATCGGTGAAGAACTCGCAGAGAACGAGACGATGGAAGTTGGCGCCATTAAACGGTGCGGTTCCCACGATAATATCTGGCTGTCAAACATGCCATAGCTTGCGGGCCGAACGTCATTCCGCCACCAATCTTGGCACAAACAAAGGTCCAAGGTTGTATTCCATCCCCCAATCACAAAGTGTGCCAGAAAGTAACTGGCTGGTTTGATAATGGCCCACTGACCTAGGGGTGGCCCACTTCCCAGCGGGTTATAGTAGGGCCTTGAATACATATTAATAATTACTCTTATGCAGATGTTATTGGGAATAGTTTTCGGAAGCTACGGCCAATCTTTCTTCTATCTTCTATCTATCTTTCTTTCTTTCTTTCGCCTACCGCCACCAGTATCGGGCCAGTCTTTGATACTTGAACGTTTGATGCGTGAGTACAAATGTATTGATCAACAATATCGCGCTAGGACGCTCGCCAGAGATCACAATTCCTAGTTGCGATGTGGGGCTGTCAAACAATTGTTTCTTGGTTCCGAAATAGGGACCAGATCTCCAGACGCCTTTGTTCTGTCCGTTCCTACAAAATCGTGGCTTTGTCATGATGCCATCACTTGATCTCGAAAATAATTATATTATTCAATATTTTATTCTTTAACTTTTTCCCAGCTGGCAGTGTCATAAGTACATTGCTCGAAAAAAACCTTTCCCAAAGGCTGCTCCACACAAATCCCTTACTATTTCTAATAATGCAGCCTCCATCCGTGAACTCAACCTGCTCGGAAGTTCCAGGAGTCTTTTAAATTCTAATTCCAGAATTGCTTTGAATTTCGTTGAATGAAAGTACGAGCAATGTATTATTGTACCTACCTACTTACCCTGACAGCAGCACTCTCGAGCATGTCATACTAGTTTGGTCTTAGTCCGGGATTTATTATTTTCCCGCAAGGAATCCTGAGCTCCAGTGGATTGAACTATACCCTAAATATTTCAAAGCATGGAACGGTTGATGAATCAAGTTTTCCCGGAGGGCTCCTGTATGAACATGAACAGAAGAAATGGAGGAACCAAGATATTTTGGGCCGTCAGGGAAATCAGTCAGCTCGCGGAGTTTGAAAGCTGCCGCTGCAACCGCCATCAGATTGCCAGATCGAGATTTTGATCGTTGCCGACAAAACACTACATGCCGCTGCGGCATGTAGCATTGCCGCGACACCTCACGTTTCTCTCTGGCCTCCTCCCTCGCAACCTGTTGGTAGCTCCGACCCTCAGGCTTCAACCGTTGATGGAGCCCATTGCGCTCGGCGTGACAATTCGCGGTTGCCCACAGTCACGCGCTTGACGTGGAGCGCAAAAGCCCCCTTCACAATGCCGGAGCAATTGAACTGAAACGGTTGAACTAGGTATTGTATCAACTTGCGTGCATACCTCACCCTCAGAAGACCTTCTGGACATAGAAAAAAAAGTGCCTAATAAATTGAGAAGAATGTTGGAAGAATGGTTGAACGAGCTATCAGATTCACTTTCATATATTTCAGCCCCAAGAAAGCTTCTGAATATAAAAAGGCTGCCTGAACGATTGAGCTGAATGGTTAAACTAGGTGAACATGACAATAGCATTGTTCAACACATATGAGTTCGAGGAAGTGAACAACGAAGTTCCTGTTTGAGCATTTTCAACGCTTCCACAACAAGCGGTCATAATCCTTGACATTGTTCAAATAGCCAACCCTCGAGTTTCTCCCGAAATGGCTGAGAATGGGATCGTTGGCCCGCAGCTCTCTCGGCCGCTGATTTCAACTGAAAGCTATTGACTATTCTTACAGTGCATTTCACTTCAAATTGAACCACTCAGGATTGACCCCTACCCAAGTCTAAACTTATCTGTGCCGCCAGCGACTTTTGGAGTCATATAAAAAGAGCATGCTCAAAGGACGAGAACAATCTTATGCTGCCAAACGATGATAGTTATGCGCGCGACTGACCGTGAACTATCCATGCATCTGCCGCGGTCATGTGATTATTATCACTGCGGTGTAAGTTACGAGCTTTCACTGTGTGCAGAGGAAGTCACGAAGTTCACCTACATTCAACTGAACTCACAAACTTCACAGAACGCGATCAAACTCACGAACTTCCGCAATGCTAAGCGAAGTGACTAAGTGACGAAAATGGCGCGGACTCCACTTACACGCAATGCTCTAATCCTTGATACCGTAAAAGTACCTTCTATATTCTCGCATATCCCTGATGTTTAATGCCAACTGAATACGTCCCGCTCTTCACGTCGAAATACTCTGGTGAAAACAATGCCATCATTCTCCCATATTCATCTGGCCTGTCCCTGTCTTGGACAGAATTGTGGTAGTCCCTGGCCATTTGGGCCATTGCCTTGGACGTGTTTCGTACTGCGGTATAGGAGGAGTTGTGTCGTGCTCGACTTTAAATTCATATATGGATTCTTTAGTATGGTAGCCTTTTGCAGGAGCAGTCCAAGAAGTTGTACGCAAGGTTTCTCCTTCAATGTCATAACAAGTTTCAGATAAAGCCTTCTTTTTTTCAGCCTCTTCCCTCAGACGGTCTGTAATGTTCTTCTCCATGAGGTAAGCGGCCATTGACCTGTCTTCCTGAGGTATTTCCGCATCGTATATTACGACGTTCAACTGTGCTCTCCAGGTTCTTATTTGACGTGTTGTCTCATTTGTGATGTATCGTGAGCAGTGTTTCCCGTAGGTGGTTGCATCAACTTTGAACTTAGCCCATAGGGTTTGGATATTATTTGTGAGTCACGCTCAGAGCCTTCCAGGATGTCCAGATCTTTCAGAAGTTGAGCCGCTAAAGTCTGGACATAATTCATGAATCTTCGGGTTTTCAGGAGGTACAGTGGCATGCTCCATCGTCCTTTACCAGGCTGTTCAATAGGCCTGCATGTTAACTGGGTTAGCACCAGTCTATGGTCACTCTTCACTGGCAATGTTTAATTTCCCAGCCTCTGAACATTTTGAACTGTCGGTTATCCACCATGATTCGGTCAAGGCGTGAGTACGAGGCATGAAGTTCATTCGTCTGTATAACCTGCTGGGAAGTGGGCCACCCCCAGGTAGTGGGCAATTGGACAATATAAGGCCAGCCAGTTACTTTCTGGCATACTTTGTGATTGGGGGATGGAATACAACCTTGGACCCCTGTTTGTACCAAGTTTGATGGCGGGATGATGTTCGGCCCGCAAGTTATGGCATGTTTGACAGCCAAATATTGTCGTGGGAACCGCACCGCTTAATGGCACCAACTTCCATCATCTCGTTCTCTGCGAGTTCTTTATCAATTTGGGACTTCTGGGGCTCATTATGTTCGCCTTAGGCTGTTGTTTATTTTGAAGGGCTCACTTTTGTGACATGCCACTCGTCTTAGTTCACTTTGCGCTCCCCAAAGTAGGCTTGGAGGTACAGCGTGCTTCACATTGGCCGCTTTGCCGTGGGTAGACCCTGAATGATACATGTTTACCCAGCACATACAGATTGATGAGCCATATGTAATGGACTGTGAGCACTCACCAATATTTATTTCGGCCGATTTGGAGCTGGGTAGTTGTGATTGTTGCAAACCAGATATCATCTGAGATTGGAATCTGGAGATTTTTTGTGAACCCCATCTTCATATAGGTGTGGATATTCCCTTCAATAGTGTTGATATTTATCATATATAACTGCCCAACCCATATTTTGTCCCTCCAAATGCGCCTCAGGAATGTAATAGCCGGAATTCATCAATCGGCGTGGTTTTCGACAGCATACACGTCGGAGAAGTAAATATTGCCACCAATATTATTCATGCTACCACCCATTTTAATATGTTAGACAGTGAATTCGTTCTCTCTTGACATATCCAAGCAGTTTCGTTGCAGTTATCAATGCAGAAATGCATGATTTGGCCGCCTGGCCCACTTCCTGATATTTGCCCCTTTTGGACTGCCGCCGAAAATAAATTTCTGAGGCCCACACCAACTCACTAAAAATCGGCAAATTATTCTGCACAGGTCCATACCAGGCCTATCTTCGATCCCAGGCACAAAAAACCCCATTTTAGCATGTGTGAATGTCACTATTCACTGATTACTCTTACGTGGCCCACTTCCCAGCGGGATATAGTAGCCCGCCATCCATCAATTAAGTGAAACAAAGCTTTGAGCCTCTTGAAGCTTTCTGGGACAATTTCCATGGTTCCAAAATTCCGGTCTATTGGGTCTTCAACAAAATTCCAATCTCCGAAAACAATGGCTGGGAATGGAAGTTGAGGGTCCTCCACCCACTTTTTCCAAAGTTCTTTGGGGCATATATGTTCAGAATATTGAGTGATTCCCCTTTATGCCATGGAATAACAATCATGAAGGCACGTCCAGGGATTAATTCATGTTCACTGATATTGTTAGCGTCCAAAAATTTCTTGTTAAGAACAAATGCCACGCCTGCCGTAGAACATGGCTTTTCAGGGTGAGTTGAATGGTATACTTTGAACCATCGTCTGAAAACATTGTTGAACTGGGTAGCTGATTCAATGTCAATGTGGGTCTCTTGATTTCCAAGGACTCCGAGATTATTTCATCAATTGTTTGTTTGAGGAATTGAAATTTGTGGTTTCTGTTATGCATGGACATATTGACATTATATCCAGCAATATTAAGTGAACCTATAATTAGGTTCGATCGAGTAACCTTGCCTGATTTAAGCACTTGTGGTGGTTTATGTCTTTTCCTAATGGCTAGGTTCACAGCTTCCCAACTGTTCATGTCAACATGGACGTCAGAAGAGCCCATCTGGCTCCGCGAATACTCATGTAGTCGACTCTGATCCAGTAAGTTGTCTGTATCCATGGGTAGATTGTTAGTATTTGCTGATTCATTTGAATCGGATGAGCGGGAGTTTTCCGTCCCCTGAACTTTTCCGCAATCCTATTTGATTACCATCTGCAATATGGTCAGTTGATCCAATCCTCGGCTCGTCACTCTCCATGGAAGCGGGAGCCAACCAAGCTGAATCACGCTCCAAGGCAGGCATATTGGGAGACACAGAGGTACTCTGCTGCCCTTCGCCAATCACTGTAGCAGCCAGCACAGCAGAGCTGTTACAGAAGGGGCCACGCATTGGGTAGTCAGGGCTAGGCCCCAGATCACCCTGACTCCTGCTGAATTCACGCTCTGAACCCGTAGCCGGCAGGCACTGACGAGAGGGAGGTACCACGTCCCCAAAACCCTCCCGTGCACCAGGAGGGCCCTCGGTACAAACTCGAATGTTGTTGGGTTGTACAGGCATGTTTAAGGTGCGTTTTTTGACCGCCGTCATAATAGGATGCATTTATGTCGGATATATGCTGCACAGGGTGTTGTGCAAAGGTGAGTAAAACCCATTTCTGGGAGTGATGAATTTGGTAGGAATATTACTAATGTTATATTGTTAGCGGAAAGATAGGCCGTGGCTGAGGACATTAAATAGTAACCGTATGAAGTTTGATTAAGCAACTGGCGTCTCAATGAATAATCCGGATTGATAGCTGATTTACTGAATAATCCGCAAGGGCCTTTTGCTGGGCAGAATGCCGTTTACTCAGCTGTTTAATCTAATCAGGTTAAACGGGAACTCCGGCGGTTCAGGGTGGTTTAAACAGTGTTTAACGGGCCAAGACAGCAATTTGAGTGATGTCGATACTGTACTATTTCAATCAATTCGACGGTCACACATCACAGGGGGGTTGTCGGTTGCGAATAATGGTGCTGTGTCACCGGTCACGGGGGGGGGGGGGGGGGGGGGGTATCTGTAGAACTGCCCCAGCCATTCGTCACACCAAAAAGCGTCGAAGAGGCACAAAAAACTCGATTTTGACGAAAATTCCAGTTTGTTTGTCGAAAATTCCTGGAAGATGACATTGAATGCACATCAAACTTAACTTGGGGTAAAGAGCCGTGGCGTTGCCCGGCATGCAACTCGTACTTACTTTTTTTTTTTGTTATACACTGGTTGAGCAATTCAAAATTTTCATTGAATTTTTCAATGAAAAACCTCCTTCATTCTTCATACCTTTTTCACTTGAAATGTATCTGAAAATTTTATAACTTTTTCAGAACTTTTGTGACTTTAGTGAAAAACTTTTGAATTTTTCACAAAATTACTGAAAAAGTTAAAAATCTTTCAGACACATTTTCAGTGAAAAATGTGTGAATAATAAAGGAAGTTTTTCACTGATACTCTGACTGAAAAACTTGAAATTTTCAACCAGTGATATGTTCCAGGTACCAAATGATAAGATTAGGGACAGTCAGAGTAGGGGTTTCAGAAGGGTTTCACAAAAGCGCTTCAGAAGGGTTTCTTGACGAATTTTTTGTGAAGCGTTTCCCAAATCATTTCTGAAGCGCCTCTGGAGGCGCTTCGACGTTTCAGATGTGTTTCAGATTTATGTGCTTCTCCCACGCTTCAGAAATGAATTATTTGAACCCTTCTGAAGCGCTTACGTGAAACCCTTCTGAAACCCTTACTCTGACTGTCCCTATTAAGCATAAGAATAAAATAATATCAGAAGAAGAATGGCCTCGCATCGCCTTCGGCATCCCGTCCCCGGGTTTCTCAAAGTTGATGCGCTGCGGTGGGCGGGAGGCGCAGCGCAGCGGGCCGACTTGTTGATGCGCTGCAGTGGGCAGGAGGCGCATGGCGATGTGGGATGCTCAGCGCAGCGGCGCAGGGCGGAGCGGGCCGGTGCACGGGTGTGAAAGATTAGGGAGCGCTCGTTGATGCACTACGAGAGTCAGTGGAAAGAAGCAGTGAAATCAAATAACAAACCAATGGACCGTCGACAATATTTGAAGACGGATTGTGCAGGGGTAGTGCTGAATCCAGTGCAGGTGTGGAACAATTCACCATTGGCTATTGTTCATATACTCTGAAACTGGGCCATAAACAAAATGAGCGCCGGAAAATAAATGCGCATTTGATAGCAGTATGCAGGATTGGCTCGAACGTGGTGGTGTAGTGTATTGGTATTTTCCCAAGAAATTCCCTGGAAGGACATGTTCAAGGCAGTGTCACACCCCAGTTGTTGATGGATTTGGGAGCATAGGGGGTAGGTAGATTTGGGTTGCAAAGCGTCATCTAATCTGTATTGGGGTAGCCAGATTATATAAAAAGTAATAGGATCATTTAGGGTGAACGTATGTACTTCTAGTGTATTTTATTGGCAGGGGATTCGGCTAGTAACGGGCGGGAGGGAGCGGATTGGGGGTGTGAGTGTGTAAGGGAGTTGGCGGGCAGTTAGGGGGCGGGAGCTGTTGCGAGGCGGGCCGGTGACACAGGAGGCGGGGCAGGCGGTGCTGTGGGCGGGAGGAGCATCGGGGATGGCGGGACGGAACATTGAGCGCAGGGCCGCATGTGTTCAGCGCAGCGACGCAGGGGGCGGTGCGCGGAGAGAGCACTCGGCGATTTAATATGCAAGTACAGTAATACAAGTTGTCGGCATGTCAGCAAATGTTGTTGAGTTACGGATCACATCAAGTCAGCGTGCGCGCGGTAGTACGGGCACTGGCAGTCTACCAGCCACAGATGCAATTAACCAAATGGCGACCAAGCTATCATTGTGTACTTACATGAACGGAACCAAACAAAATGCAGCCTCTGCTGCCAATCAAGGCCAAACACCCATTTCCCGCGATAAATATTGCAATCACAATTCTAAGTATATCATATGCCGTTATACGATATTGAGTACCAAAAACGGCATAAATATGCCATACAAAAAAAGTTGCGCTCCATTGCAGTTAGACACGGTTTGTCGGAGGATCCCGTCCTGTTCTTATGGTTTTCATTTTCTTCAAGTCCGGAAGGGAGAGGGAGAATGCCGAAGGATAACGGTGATTGCAAAAAACTTTTTTGCCATTGTTTGCGCAAGTGATGATTTTTCACCGAGTAAGGGGTATTTTTCCCCGAGTATGTAAATACGAACAAAGGCACAGCCGCTATTTTTCATATGTTTTCAACTAATAGAAATAGTATAAAGATTGGACACAGCCACTAAAGGTTCCCTCAATGAAATCGGAAACTAGTAAAAAAGTGATCGATTTTGGGTGCCCTGAGATTTGAAAGAAACAATAACATATGTAAACATAAGTACTTGTAAAAGAATTAGCGGGCTGTGGGCGGGATGCTGCGGGATGCAACACCAGAAAAGAGTGTAGTAGTTATTGGACATTAATTTCATGTCACTATGTGCTTGCAGACAGCCTCAGGTTCCTGTTAATGTATTGTGGCAGATTTTTTTTGTGAATGTACTCGTCTTTTGATTGCACGTGATGGCTTGGGGGGGGGCCTAGGACCCCCCAGAAAAAAAAAATGTAGGTGATATGTCTTTTTTCGCATTTTTGGGCCCACTTGGGTGAAAATATCTTAAATTTTCTTCCCTTCCCCGGCCAGTCTTTTACGCCAACCATACAAACCCTGTTATGTATTACAAAGTTGACAGCTCCCTCATCTTGCACTCTGAAATGCCGGAGCGAAGCAGAGGGTTGCCTTGCTTCATTTTATTTGATGTGTTTCAGATCATAGGCAAGCGATATGTCGGCCAATACCACATACAATTGCAGTGTTTGAAGGCGTGGGAAAATTCTTAAAGGCCTTTAAACTGCCCTTTAAATAAAGGCTTATGTAGGCCTTTAAAAGGCCTTTAAGCCTCCGAGACCCCGATTTAAAGGCCTTTGGGCCAACACTGAGTCTAATTGCATGGGTAAGAGCTGTGGGTGATAAATAAAATAAAGACCATTGAAATGTAGGACTTCGCCGGCAGGGTCCGTAGTGACGCAAGCTACCCGTCTGTCAGTCACAAATGGGAGATTTGGGCCACTGCGGCCTCATTTGGAAGGCGAATGATGGCTTATCACTGGGGGCAAAGACCAACGCACGTCGTTTTGACGCGCGTATGTCGTGGGCACCTGAGAGAGCCCTTCGTCAAAGGGTTTACATGAGACGAAGGCAGGCTTTGTGCACCCCCGCCCTCCCCCGCCGAGCACAATGCCCGCCTTTGTCTGCCGTGAACCTGTTGATGGAGGTGCTGATGACGTGCGTTTGACGCATGCCAAAACGACGTTGCCCCCAGTGTATGGCATGCCTATCAAAGGCCTATAGCGGCAGTTGGCGTGGATCTTCTCTCCTCCGCCATGTCGGCCTCCAGCATTCTCTGAGCCAGCTCTGTAGTGGTGTGTTACAGATGAGGGAAAGGACAACGTTCCCCGACCAACAACCTTCGTCTTTGTCCTCTACCGATTCCGTAGGCTTAGCAGTGTCATCGATTTGGCACTAGTGACAGACACTCGACTACTTGAGCCGTAAGGTTCAATGGCATTACTCTTGGCATATATGGTACGTACCTAAGCGTTATTCGCGTAGCCGAATATCACATTGTTACATTGTTAAATAGTGAAACCGACGACATGAGAAGTCGACAACATAACTCTGGCGCACGGTGAACTCGAGGGTTTCAAAGCAGATTATGTTGCTTGATCCCTGTTACTATCATATTTTACTTCCCACGTCGCTCTTTCTTCCCTCCTACCGCCATGTCCGACTCCAAAGAACACGTCCCCAGCTCATTCGATAACCATCGGAGGTACGCTGAATGTTATGCTCGGAGATTGGAGCCATTGGCGCACGCTTCAACTCTCCACAGGGAATTGATCCTAGGGATCCTAATCCCTGGGATTGTCCTCTCCGCCATGGTGCTTATGGCTTTTGCATACACTGCCTGGCAACGTCGCTCGCGGCCTCACTTGCACCGCGTGAGCTTCCGCCTGCTCGTATACGCCACGGTTTCCAAGTGCGTGCCTGACGCATTTCCCCAGTTGCGATTTTATCTCACCTTGCTGACCAAGCTTCATCCTTTCTGTTACCCTGATTCCAACTGAAACGCTCATGACGAGTCCCATATCTGCCGCTGGATGTACTTTCGCCGTATTCGCTAGTAACGTATGTCCAACAACGGCTAGAATTCGGCCGCTTTATCCTGATCACCTGCAGGCGTCGCTCTTATTCTCTGCGGGCATGTACTTTTGCATGGCTCTGAATCTCCAGTAAGCCCGCCCTTTATAAAATCGCGCTTAAACTTAGATTGTTGTCCGCTAGATTGGTTCTGGTCCACGGGGGTTAACGGTCTCAAGATGGAAAAATACTACGTGATCGGCTCCTCCTTCCTCGTCGCGGTGTGCAACATCGTCCCACTTGCCGCTGGGCAGTTGGGTCCCTACAACGGCACCTGCTGGTACAACAACCCGGACCCCGCCACTTATATGCGCTGGGTCGTCGGCACGCTGTCGTTTTGGATATTCCTCATGTCATCTTCGGAGCTCGTGTGTTTCTTCATTCTCGTGCTATACATGCTCCGCCGCCAGGTTCGTTTGTGGCATTGTGTCCTGAGTGTTTTCGAGACTGACAACAAATGCAGATGTCCGTGAACCGCATGCGTGCAGGTATTTCCGCCGAAATGTCCGCCTTGCAGCACGCCGCGTACAGCGCAGCGCCGATCCTGCAATTCCGGGGTATAATTCTGCGCATCAGTACGGTCTCTTGAGTTCATCCCTCCCATCTACTTGGAACTTACCGCGTTGCCGATACAGCGCTGTACCCGCTCCTTTCCTGCGCCCTCAACTTCTCCAGCTCTATTCTGGCTTTGTATCTGGCGAAGCACCTGGGGAATACCGAGTTGGTATGTGCGCTCAACGCCGTTCCATTGCCTTACCGGTCCCTTATGCTTGTTTAATTATTTAATTCGTTGTCCTACCAGAATTTCCAATTAGGGGTCTTAGGTGCGCGTTTTCCGAGATCTACCGGATGAGCCGTCTCGCTGACTGCTGGTTGGATCACATAGATCTATGCATATTCAACGCGCGTCCCTTTCTGTACGCTGTGCTCGCGGCCACCGATCCGGTGAGCACTGTTACCTACTCCGACATGTCTCAGGACCAAAGAAATGTCATAGTCTCTCATACGTGCCGTGAGCGCCCTCCGTCAGCCCACTATCGCAGGCCGCAGTGGCACACAGCATGGCGCGAGCTCGCAGCTGCGGTCACAAAGCTCCCGCAGCATCACGCCGTTTTCAGGCACGCTAACTCTGGTCGACGGGAGTAAGGCTGAAAGCGAAAGCGCAAGCCTGGAGAGGCAATCTGTGGACGCGTTAGAGCGTCCACAACACACAGACGAAGGCATCCACAACACGCATACGCACAGGGATCCAGAGCAGGAGATCGTGCCCGATTCCAGCGTTGTTCAGAGCCGCAAGGACAGCATTGAGTTCCAGATTTAAGTATTCTCTACGCTAATTTTTCTGGGGGACATTGATTTATTTCGTTCAAAATAAATTAAAATATAATGTAGCTTACCATGTTATGTATAGGTCTAGATTGGATATAATCAATCGATTGAATGGAGATGCGGATGGAAAAACCAGTCTAAACTTGAAACTTGACCCAATCGCTCGGGAAATTGGGGGCCCGTCATGGACTGGGAGATACAATGGTATCTCCCTCGCGCGCGATGTTAGGGATTAGGACGGCGGCGGTGCCACAAAATTCGACCGCAATTTTGAATAGGGGCTCGCAAGCAACATTCTCACAATCTCTTTTTTTTTTTTTTTTTGGAGCGTTTAGATAATACAACTCAGTCTGCAATGCATTCCAAGTGTATCCGCTGGTTTAATTGGTAGTTTCCAATAAAGCCGGGAATTTTGTCCTGGAGGAAATGCCGTTACGCACAGGTTTCAAGCCTTTGTGTGGGACTCTGGCCGTAAATTTAACCTATTCCATTTTTCGAGTGTTGGGCCATATACCCACTAAAACCCCCTTCTGTTTTATCCAGTCATCCGGCAGGGAATCCTCATCAAGGAGTGTTCCGCTCCAAGTGTTAAGTACTAGCTGTTTATTGGTCGTAAGACCGCCGAACCGGACTCGATTTGTGAGTAATTGATCTCTCTTCAGGGTCAGGTTCATCATAGCTACCCATCGGTTATGTATTTCAGACTCAGATGCGTGAGTATGTGTTTCAAACATTCTCTCATTTCGTAATTTCCAAATCAAGTGCATTGACGTCGAGACGGTGATTGTGAATAGACGGTTCTTAGCGGTTAAAATACGCCCTTTGCTTGATCTAAATCGTGGCAGACCACATCCGAGGAGTAGTCCCCAATTTAATTTAATCCAAGATGTATATCTAAGGCTCCAGAAATTTTCTGCAAGCCTCCATACCTGTTGAGCACTAGGAGCGAGGCATTCTAGCATGATGTGTTCGAGTGTTTCTGGGACCTGGCAACTTTGGTATTGTCCAAATGTTTCAAAGTTGGGAATATGGTCCCAGAAATAACCTACACGGTAAATATCATGTATGCATTTCCATAAAAAATTATTAAACGAGGGATACAGCTCTAAATTATCTGAGGCGAGGAGCAAGGAATCTTTTATTTGGATCTCGTGATTTTTTCGAATCAGAATCAGTGCAAGTAGCTGCGCATGTGCTTCGCCGGGGTTGATTATTTTCGCATGTAGGAATACTTCAAGGTTTGTTGGATCTGGAATTAGAGACTTGTGCCGCTTTGTTGATACAGACGTTGTGTGTTCTTCGAAGGCAAAAAATCGGTGGCCGTGTGAAAAATCTGTCAAGCGGAATTCCGGATCAAATGTCTGCACGTCATCTCGCTCTTCAATGATGTGGTCGTGCTCTTGGTCGTGCTGTTCATTTCTGGCCTTCTCTGTGGGGGAAAGGGCAAGTTGTTCACAAAGGTCGTTGTCAGGGGCCAGGGGGTTCCATTTAGGCTGAAGACAATCCAACAGAAGTTTCGCCGTCTCGATGCATTCTCCTGGATGGTTGCACCCATATTCATTTCGATCTCGTCGACAAAGGGGGCAGCCGCAGTTCTTGCGTGCAATGCCTGAAGGATTTAATGTGTGAGGCTGTCTGGCCAGTGTAGTTTTCCTATCCGCAATTGCCAAGAGGTCTGCGACGCTGCGGGTGTTATGATTGTGTTGTAAGTACTTGAAAGCTCCTTTCCTCCGAATTTTCTCGAGGCTGGGCTCAATAATTGTGATATGGTTCCATATATGCATTTCGAGGCGCAGCTTCTTCGAAATTGATAATGCCGTGAATTCAAGGCGATATTTCTTGGCAGCAGAAATCATACGCTGGAGATAAAGGGGCAGTGGGTTATTCCTCCAAGACGGTATGTGCACTTTTTGCAAAAACAGATTGTATAGGGACCCCTGATGATTCGTTGTCTGGCTCGCATCCCAGCGCTTGATAATGGTGTGTTCAGCGAAGAATGACCAATTTTCTCGATCATCTCCATTTCGCAAGAATTCCTTCAAATTCCACAAGTCTATGGCTTCGTTCCTTGAGTGGAGGTCAAGAATCTGCTTCCCTCCGTTGTCGAGTGGGAGGGGACATAGTACTGTGAGCTATTCGTGCTTTCTTTCCTTCCCAGAGCAAGTCGTCTCGCATTCTAATCAATTTTTCCTCGATTTCAATCGGCATGCCTTGAACTCGGGTTAGGTATTGGGTTCTCCCGCCAATGAGCATATTTATTATATGCCGTCTGCCTTCCAGTGTTGGTTTTTGATGTCCCAGCGGGTGAGATCCCTCGCGATCTTTTCGAACAATCTCGAACGCGAATATTCCTCCGTTGGAGCGATCATCTTGCTTCCGTCGTGGCCTCCGGGCTTCTATTTCTTTCCTCCCTACCACTTCGTCAGGCTGCAAACAGTACGTCCCCCGCCTCGTTCGATAACGTATGCCAAATTTCGTCCTCGTCTATTAGCTCCGGCTTTAATTCTCCATAGGGATTTGGATCTCGGGGGCCGCACTTGTACCGCGTCAGCTTTCGCCTGCTAGTATACGCCATGATATCCAAGTACATCTTAGGCGTGTTCACCCATTCAACATCTTGTCTCACCTTCTCGCCGGTCAAACTTCGTTCTTTCTGTCATCCTGATTCCAAGTGAAACGATTATAATTATAACTAGTCCCATATCTGCCGCGGGGGTGTGGCTTCGTGGTCTAGATTGGAGGCTGCCCATAATAAACATAAGACACTTTTGTCTTATCCTATGTTCACAAATTCTCTGTCCTCTCTGTGGCTCGGCGTCGTGCGCCTCTTATAACCTCGCAAGCCAGAGCCAGTCAAAAACATTGAGTTCCTCGCATCACAGCAGTTGTCCGGGAGCGATGTCCAGACGTCCGTCCTTTCTTTGCCCAAGTGATTTGCTCGAACCAGGGGATGAGAATGAGCCCCCAATCTTGGGAATCGGTAAAGGATCGGCGGCGAAATAAGCAAAAGACAAGCCGGAAGGCCGTTCGGAGGTAAGAAATAGCGCCCACACGCTGGCGTCTAGATGAAAAACCTCCACCGTTTTTGATAGTACTAGGCAGTTACTAGCGCTATTCCGCTTTTTTTTTTTAAGGTTTACTTTCTCATAGCTGGGTATTTCAATGGGTAACCTATGATCTAGTGTGCACATTCTCTTGCCCGTTTTTGAATCCGAGCCCCCTCCAAAAAGAATCTCACCTCTACCCCCCTCCATTCCCGCGCTACGGTAGCTTCCAAATGGGCAGGTTTTGCATGGATTTCCTTTCAAAAACATCTTCCTGCAAAAACAAGTCAGAATATCACCCCAACCCCAGATTCTTTGAGATTTTGTTATACGGGGAGGCCGGCGGGGTGGGGTATATTATATTCGCGTGGTCCACACAACATGAATGACGACTTCACCGAAGACAAACAAGTAGGTATGTACGGGTTGTTATCGATGCATAAAAGCTACCAGATGTCAATGGAGCACTGTACTATCCCGCCGCGCCTTTACTACTCGGACAGACAAACATTACTCGTCCAACCGTTTGACTGAGTGTTCAGGTAACGCATGATACTTGATGGTAGCCAATTTTTCTGAGGCGATTGAAATCACTATATTAATGCTCCTCTCACTGGCCCCACCCTACCTTCCTTATCCGAGAATTCGGCCCCACTTTCGCGTCATTTTTTTTCAGTCAAGACAGCGAGGATAAAAAAACAGCTCTACGGCCACCTAATTCAACGTGTTCCTTCGAGCGCATCGTAGCAGCGTAGTGTCGGAGCTGGATAGGAGGAGCGGGCTCTTGTGACAGGAATTGTGTCGTCAGGAAGATTGGGCATTGTCAGGAGGATTGGTGTCAGAAATGCGACGCACCAGATTGAGAAAAAAATTGTTTGGCCAGGATATAAGGATCATGTCGGCCTTCGCTCCAAATCAAGGGATCTTCAACTCAGTCTATATTTGCTTAACTTAATCTCCCTGTTATGCTTCTCCGCCCGAAGTCCTCACTTTTCTGGTTGACGACACGGCCCGCAATACATCATCATCACAGTAATTTTTGTTTGTTTTCGTGTGTGCAGAGTTCACCAATTAGACAACTAGATATGGAATTAAGGATGGGTTTCAACCCTTTCGTGCCCTGAGACATTCAACGAAGTCGTGCGATACGTTCTCCTTTTTCTAATAGCCAATGGCTTCAAAATTAGCACGCTTTCTGCTAGGTTTCCCTTCCTACATCGCAAATCATCCATATCAACTTCAATCATGCTATTACTGTCGCTCTCCACAATCTGCTCACCATTTTTGTTTACAGGGAGCGCACTGAAGGAATCATCTAATTAAAAGGGTATTTTGTATTCCGTCTTGCACCAACTGACGTTCTGAGGCGGAATTTATTTTTGGGGTGGACCCACTATCACTCATTCAACATTTGACTTTGGCGCGAGCACCGGAGACGTTACGCGGACGATATCATTACTCTCTTCGCTCATTGTCTCGCGCGCCTAACCGGCTGTGGCTCCAATCGCAGCGCTCGCACTCATCACCCCATCATGCTCTCAGGACCAGAGATAACGGCGCTTCTAGGCGCTCTCGTCGCTCTCGTCATTGCAGTTTTTCAGGTGGTGCAGCAATACATCAGCTCCGCTTCTGGGCAACCACGCCATCTCTATCTCTCAGGCTGTGGTCAGACCCACCCATGATCGCTCCAGCCAATTGCATTACTTCAGGCGTCGCTTGGTTTTACACAGGCGGGGAGATGAAGCTCAAGTCCAAGCTCCCCGCGAGCCCCTGTCTAGATTGGAAAGTCGAGCAGTACACATGCTCAAATTTCTCCCTCTTTCCCTACAACCTCATCGACCACTTCAATCTATAGACCAGTGTTCAGGTGTCTTTGCGCTCAATGACAAGAACTGGTACACATACCTTGCCACCATTAATGAGATTATTCAGCCTCTCCACATCCACAAGCGGACAGCCGAGTTCTATTGCAACGTCTTGGCTGGTGGGGTCGAACCCTTTTGCGCGATGACACTCGGTGATTGAATCATATTCCTCCTGGCTCCAGTGTTTCGCATATCCTTGGGCCTGAAACTTACATGTGGAAGAGCGAGTTCGTCCCAGGAATCTTCAAATAAGCACTCAGTTCCCTCGGGATCGAATGACCAGTAGTACACTTCGTTCTCCGGGGGCAGGTGCACAGACAAGTGACGATTTGAGTCGTCAACATCGGCGGGGAATAGGAAAAGATACACATCAGCTGTCGGGGAGTGGGCCATGAATGTTCCTTGCAATGTGAACTCATCCACATTGGATGATATTGAGAATTGCAAAACGAGATAATCAATCAGGTCTGCACGAGATTAGACAATGATGAATTGCGTGAACTGGAACATACAACAATCATCTAAGGACATATATCCTTGAGCCAAGGATTGAAATAGTTTTTGAACAGAACCTACCTGCATCCAAGCCTGATTGTTTCATGACATGGGTTGCCTGTGATAGCCAGATCTTTCGAATTTCTGTCTCTGCTTCCAGAGTCAGCCATATTTTTCTGCGGAAGTGACACTCCCCAGGGATGGGTAAATTTACTAATGCAACACTAGGTGTCCGGTCAGCTACGGTCAAGGATTTAAATATTGGAGACTCATACCGTGTCCACCCATTCGGAAATATGGCAGGGCCCTCGTTCGGGGAGGAGCCCTGCATATATGAATCTACAACTTCCCAACCACGTGCATACACATCCGGTAATCCCAGACCTTCCGATAGAGACATTTTGAACCGATGTGCACAGCTAGCCGTGGGTCAGGAAAAAGATCCAAGCAGAATAGTGCCTGGATGAGAAATCTCAATCAAATACCGCCAGCTAGAGTAGCAAAATATGTGGTGGATATCATCTAGAGACATGTTGGAAAGGATTTTTCTCTCCAAGTTGGTGTCGGATGCGAGATGAAGTCCAGAGATAGAGTCACCTCATCGTCCTACAGGCAACCTCGAGGGACCCTGCTCCTCATTGTCATTGACCTCAATGCACAACTGCCCACTAGAGATGCGGATCCACGACATGGCGCCCAGCTCCAGCTGGTTCAAAAATCCATATAAATCAGGGAGAAGTAGAAGTTTTCCAGTGACATCGATCCAGTGATGAAGTGCAGCCTTGAGGGCGTGAATTGAATATCAAAATTTCCCTGAGTTGATCTCACAAGTAACTGCCTGCCCTAACAAATCCACATTGAAAGGAATCCTTGAATAAAACAGGGAGAAACACATCATTTGATACTCCACATAGGCTAACATCAGCGGAGGCTTCCCATATATTTTTCGAAATTCATCCAGTAACATCAGTCCTGTGATGGTATATAAATTAGTCTCTCTGTAGAGGTGCGGGCTCTCACTGACCATCATTGTAGATTAAAGCTTTGAGGTGGGTGCTCGAAGTCACACCGAATAGTTGAATCAGGGAGGGATGTCTGCGACAAACTGTCAGATAGTGTAGTACCCTCTATAGAAAATATCGTCACCGAAACTTTTTCACGCTGCTCCGCATGAGTCCGGTGCTGCGGGAATTCCGTGTTATGAGGCCATAGTTGACTGACAATGTAATATAGCTTACCTTTTCGAAATCAGATCCTTCATACACAACGACGGTGAAGTCATCCTGGCTCCCATGCACTCGTGGTAGATGGATTCTCCGAACCCCGACGACCTCGGGGAAACGGTGTTTCACAACTCCCGTCTTCTTGTGGAGGATCTCTCGATATTCGACAATATTCTGTTTCGCAACTTCCTTCACAAGCTTGAGATGGTCCAGTTTGATGTTCGGAAAATCTAAAATGGCATGCATAGCTTAGTGAGCAAAATTTAGGGACCGGAGGATCTTACCGCTTTCATCCGAGTCATTGGAGTTCACATTAAGGTTGATGACTCTCCCGCTGATGGTATTATTCTGGAACTTCTCGAATACCGCGTGTGTAGCGCACATCAGTACCGCTGAGACCCACATAGAAATAGACCCTACCTAGCCACTTGGGGTGGAGGCACGCTCGTCGGAGGCTTGGATGCATGGGGAGGGACCTGCTTCGGCATCGGGTGGGTGAGTAGTCTGGGTAGATCGTGGTGGCAGGAAGGAGGGCGTGGGCAGAGAAGGCTGTGCTATTTTTGAACATGGTGGGCATAGGTGTTCGGCATCTAATCATTTTGTTGTGCAGACTCATATATGGCGCAGAAGCTGTATATATCACCGCCGTATTAAGCGGCCAATGTTATGGTTTTAAAAGCTGTATAAGCGATGTACCATCTTGTAATTGAACGATTTCATACCGCAGTCATGAACAAGGGCACAGGCTTACACAGACTCGGCTATTAATATGAGCGAATCACGTAAACAGCGCAATATCACGGTGCGGGTTGCTCCGTGGATCTTGATCAAGAACAAGAGCGCAGAAACAAGCAGGAGCGGGCAAGGGAACTGGCTTTGAGAAGACAAGAACCAAACTACGTGGCGCTGCCTAATATATGTAGCTAGCCGAAAACCCGTAAAGTACAATGTCCGTGATGCGTTTAGAATAATCTACATAGGTACCTAACCAGCGCGCTACACGCACCTGCTGTGTACACATGAAGCCTGAAGACATATGGGCCGTTGATTTGTTATTTTGGCGCATATTATCCGTTCTCTTAACGAAATCTCTCGAATGTCATTGTACATGTTTGTGCAACATCCTCATTTGTATATCCCCATTCCTATTCCTCCTCTCTGGTCCTTCATCACAGTTTTTCGACTCCCACAAGGGCGCAGTATGCGAACAGCTATGTTCCCCACGTTTCTGGTTTGGCCGTTGATACGCGTGCCGTGGGGGCCGAGTGTAATGTATAAGATGGAAGGTGTGCTCTACTGGTGCCCTAGCGGAACACTGTCTGCAACCGGAGTGTATGAGGCGACTATGTCGGGTACGACCGTCAAACCACTATCACTCCACAAAACCAACAACCAAATATAGCTAGCTCAGCTAGGAGAAGCGTCCAACGCTTAAACTTCCTGGCTATCTCCCTGATGAACGGCTTGTACGCCGTATGATCAAAAGTTCAGGGTAGGGACCAAGTATTAGGCCGCTTTTATGATAGTCCTTCTGTAAATGTAATCTCTTCTCTGCTCCAATCCTCTCTTGACTTCGGATCATGGTACACTAGAAACGCGCTAGCTTAGCTAGTCGTGCTAATAGCTCTCTGCGATGTGACCTCCTATAGAATTCCTATCCGTGAACAGATGGACCTTCACAAGGTTCTTAACCAATGTTCTCGTAACGTGTACGTGTATTTTACGGCTGTTAACCGGCATGTTTATTGTGCTAGCTCGCACTTGTATCCTTCCAACCAAGTCCAACCTCGACTCCTTGTCCTTTTAACTGCTCTGCTCTGTGTCGCGTATGCGTTCTGTGACGCTGCACGCGGACTCTCAACGAGTATGAAACCGACTCTCAACGAGTATGAATCCAAATGCTCAACGCGCCCCTCAACAGGTAGAAACCGACTCTCAACGAGTATCAGCCACTCTCAACGAGTATGAAACCTTGAAACCCTCAATCCCTCAATCCCTCAGTGCACTCTGTGCGTGTTGTTGTGCAAATGAACCTCTATTGAAGGACAAATGGACGGTGGGCTAGATGCGTGCCTTTAGAATGTAGGGGGTCACTATATGAATAGCTACTGCCTCCACTAACCGGGGTACAATCCGCTGCCCTCCTCCCACTTCTCCCCTTGCTTTTATACTACTAACTACATACATAATCACATGAAAGTACGGCGGCCTAGGCCTTGGGTATACATGCCAAGCAAAACAGAATATAAATAAAATGAATATAATTGGTCCAATCCACGAAACCCCCAGCCCGACCCATATGGTTGCTCCATCAGCAGCCACCGAGAAATCTGTTCTTCCACGATAAGAAAGTGCTTCCACCATTTCCAAGACCTATATCCCTTAGCTAGCTCAAGGAGTATTCGTCCCCTAGCTATAAGCTTTGAGATACAGTGCCCTAGCAATGTTGCACATCCACCAGCGTTTACTAGGTCCGATTCGTATTCCTACTGTCAAAGTCCGGATATCACCGGTGCTAGATCTGCGGCTGCAATTGCCGATCACGGCTGCAATTGCCGAGTCATAACTCCCGGCCCGTAGTACCCGACGGCCCCGCCTACTCCAGTGGGTCCTGATTCCGTCATATTGCGCTACTGAAACATCACATGTCTCGTCGCGTCGCTCGGCTAGTTCATATCAACGCCTAACAAAGTCGCTAGCTTTGTACTCATTGGCTACTGCATCGGTTTCCTCCTAGATCTTGTTATGTATCATAGTGTAAAGTCGCCTAGGCTAGGCTCCTCCCATAGACTTAGCTTTAACCAGTCAAAACTGAGCTAGCAACCTCATATTAAGCATCGCTAGCAGAGTATCGCCTCGTAGCCCTCATCTAGGCACTAACACCGTCTACGCGCTCGATCCTAGCGCTAGCCGTCTAGTCATGGATGATTGTGCTAGATGTAGGATTTCGCAAAATGCGTGTTTACAGGCATGGCCTGAAATCCGGCTTATCACCGTCTATCTTATTTCCCCAACATTCTAATTGCCCTGGCTATAAAACCTCCCTGCGCGCGTTGAGAATGATCATGAGTACTGGGCCCTGACGGTGTAGTCTCTCCTAGCCAGATGCTTTGCAAAATGAAGCTCGTACCTCGTATCCAGGCACTTGCAGTCTGGCACATAATTGGTTCTAGAAATAGGAAGGAGAGAAAAAGACGATGAGTCTCCAACAAATACAATTCAGGTCGCCATCTCACCGAGACTTAACTTTTTGGCGTGAAAACATGGCGTGGCCCAGCGCCAATTGGCTTTTCTGGCGTGGGCGTAGGTGTTCGGTGGCACAAGCCGATTTCCTCACGCATATAAAAGCCCACGCCAATTTGTCGGCGTGGCCTGCCATGATCAAATTGGTTGAGAAAGTAGAATAAAAGCATGGAGCCAATGTTGTATCTGTTAGGACACCCTTCAAAAGCTCATAGTATCTCACCACTTCAAGATGCACGGGCTTGAAGTGCTATTTCTATTGTAATGCGCACATTTGTCTCGGAGTTGACAACCAACTGCTCAAAATTTACTGAATCCCTGGCTTGTCTTGTGGTATGTGATGCATAGATAATTAAGAAGATTCCTACACCCGGGGAAAATGACAGCACAAATATTGGGCATGCTACAGTGAAAAATTCCGTCACATAGGCTATAATTAGCACCATACTGCCCCACTCTGTGCGAAATTTAAATATTCATTCAGGTGCCATTCCAGGTACTCCCAAGCTATGCATTGACATGTTGTATCTTGGTGAATATTCTTTGATTTGGTTTCAAGACACTTGGCATGGATTTAACACTCAATTCAAACTCCGAAGTGCGCAAGCCATTTCGTCTGATGGCATCAAAGCCTACGCCAATTTGTCGCCTTGGCCCACCAAAGTCAATATCATGATTTCGTCGGTATAAAAAGCTACTGGCCCCCAAATTATATGTGACCACTTCTGGATCACCCCTCCTATGAACATTAAGCAACTAGTATCACTATTGCCACTACTTTCGTGGTTTAGAGGCATAGTTTTTGGGCATGCAAAAACGGTGTGCACAGGCGCAAATTGGCATTTGCGCGCGGGCATAGGCTTTTGGTGGGACGGGCCGATCTTCTCATGCCCATCAAAGCCCACGCCGCTTCATTGGCGTGGCCCGCCGGCACCTAGTTCAGTCGGTAACTCACCCTGTGCAGCATAACAGAGCCAAACACGCTTCCGCTGAGGCTCTGCGACTACCTCATGTAAAGACTAGAAGACTGGCAGTAATTTAATAGTTTTAATATGCCAAAGCCTCAGGTATGCTCAAATCAGTGACTTTTTCATTGTGAACCTTCCTTTAATGGCTATATGAACACAAGACTCGGATTTTGCGGTGGTTCAATCTGTAGAATGTCCAGTAACAAGGAAATCTGTCACTGTGGGCGCGGGCACTTACGGTGGGGGGGAGGAAGCAATACTAGACGACATCATGGAAATTACGAGAGCTTCTAAGTGGTTCGTTCAAACATACCGCTGAAATTTTGCGCAAATTGGCTTGCGCCGCCTGTGAGCACGCCCATGCTGTAAAAAAAAAAATTCACACAGGAATAAGTAATGTGGTTGCATTTCGCAGCTGAGAATTAAAAGAATTGGAAGCTTTGAATGGATCTAGTGAGCGTCGACTCTGACAGAAGACAGAAGCCGTATTATTAATGCACTGTGTACAACTATGTTCTTTTTTGTGCATGAGCAGAACGGTTTGGGAAGACACACAAACTAGCGTGCCCCTGGCCAATTTAACTGCTAAATTGGCTTGTATTCAGATACTGGACACCAGATATATATTAGGCTTGTCCTGGGGAAACCGGCTTGCAGGAAAGCCAATTCTGAACGAAAATGCCTTGACATAAACGATCTGGCTTGTGGTAAAAGCGAACAAATATAGCAACTGAAAAGATCCAGCCAACCACTATTTTGGCTTGCAGCT